>JANAVB010005598.1:26842819-27392819 GCA_029216955.1 Iris pallida
TGCCCTCTAATTTTTTTGGTCTGCGCGCTCCACTCTATTTTCACTATACATCTTATTGTCACTTTTCATATTCCAGAAAATCTTTGTCTTAAAAAAACTGTCCCTAAGAAAGAGAATGGAGAGATTTTCTCTCTCCTTGTGCTCACTTTGGTTTCTCTCCTTCGTTCTCTCTTTAGCGGGCTTTATCCAGCCTAAAGATCTTCTGGATCTCTTGTGTTCGTAGTGGTTTCAGGATCGATAGAGAAGGAGATTCTTTTTCTCGCCTGGGTTGGGTTGAAAATCTCGTGTTGGTATAATTTTTCTACTTTTGTATTTAGATTCTAGTCCTATCTATATCCTAAAAAATTGAAGATGTGAGTAGTTTATTAGTTTGTTAACAGAGAATAAAAAATATCTTTTGCTTGCTCTCAAGATGTGAGTATAATTTTCCTACTTTTTATATACTTTTTTCTCAAATTTCATTTTATTTTCCCTATAATTTCTGCCTAGATTTGTATTTGGTGATTTATTTTAATAGTACATATTTGGGGATTAAGTTATTTATGATATTCTTTACTGTTTGAGAGATCAAAGAGGGTTTGGTTGCATGAGATTGATGTTTTTCTGCCTTAAATCATCAAAGAACACAAATCCTAAGATTTTTATTTATTTTTAGGACATATAAATCTCTCATCTCTCTAGTTAGGATTTTTAAGAAAAAATAATTGGCTGTTTTTCTGCCTTCTCAATTTTTTCTTGCCCTATTTTGTCTCTATTTTTTTTTCTATAAGATTTTATCAATCATTGATTATTGTTTTATTGTGGTATTTTCATTTTTACCGTTTATTAGGAAGGGGAGGTGTTTTTAGGATTTCTACACAGAAAACACATATCATGTAAATATTTTATGATTTGGGGTTGATTATACCAGATTCAATCATGGAATAGTTAATTATAGGATTTAAAAAAATCTAATTTCTAAACAAATTCATTAGTTAAATGCATTTGATTTGTAAATGCAACATTCATTTGGGGTTTCTACAAGATTAGGTAATTTCACCACACCAAAACACATATTTTTTAACTATGTAAACATGTTAATATAATTATTTCTAACGGGTGAATTTATGAGTATGGAGGCATGGGTAATTCTACCAAGGGTCATTTTACGGTTATTTACTGTTAGAATTTTAATTACACTAACGACTGTAGCCGTTAGTGAATATATTTCCTAACGGGCCTATAAAATCTATAGAAGTGAAAAGCAACGGGATGTAACCGTTAGTATATTTAAAAATATGAAAAATAATAATTTATAATTTTTTTTTAATTTAAACCTTTTATTTCTTTCACGTCCATAAATTTACTAATTTCTCGATTCTAAAAAAACACAATATTGTTTTTGAATTTTCTATACATAATAATCACTAATAATTACATATACAATGTTAAAAACAATAAAGCATCATTGAGTATCCTTGACAAAGAAAATCGTATAAATGCTTGGTTGTTTTATCTTATACCACTGTTGAACTGAACCCTTGTATATAGTCATCTTGGATAAGAAACCGATGAGTCTGCAATATGCAGTAAGGGTATATATGAGTCGAAGAAGACGTAGCTTGTTTCCAAATCACATGGCATACACATTGTTATGTTAATATAATCATAATCATTTAAGATATAGCCATTTTGTCTTATACATGTACACAAACCTAAAGAATGAAGAAATTTTATAATGACAGCAAACTACAAATTGATCATAACTGTTAGAACTCATTTCTTACAGTTTGTTTGTTAATAAAAGGTCATTCCAACAAACTGCTACAAAAGAACTTTGTGAGCTTGGCATTTTCATTTGATTTCTAAACTTATTCTTAAATTCTTCAGTCCTCCTTGATACATCTATATTTGGTTCCTCTAGCTCATTAAGGACATCTACTAATTTTATAAAAATATAACATGTTAAATTTTGTTTCAAAATAAATGTAAAACAAGAAAATAAATGAGCAAGAGTGAAGATCAAGTAGGCTGCAAGGCTTGCAATCTACTATAGTTTACATAAAATAAAATCTCTTAAGCACAAAGCTTCAGCGAAAAAAGCTTATTGTGTTTTAGTTACTTGTATATACCTTCTTGTAGTCCTTATGCTGCTAGAGCTGATGTTATAACTACTACACTATTAGGATAACCAATATTGTGGTATAAATGTCCTCTAAGTCCTTCTTTAATATCTATAATATTTAATATTTTTTAGTTAATTGTAGCAATTATTTATGTCTTTGTTCAGCATAACATCCTAATTGTTTTTATATTTTCAGCACGTTATCCTGATATCACTTGGGTTACTAAAGATTCTAATATCGACTATAAATATATGTTTAATTGTTCATGTTGATGACTTGTATGCCTTCTCTTTTACCTTGTTTGCATCCTGAGTAATATGACATGACAATAAATTAATTCATATTTCTATTTGGTTCATTTTATATCATTTATTTTGCTTCTTAGATATCACTGGTATTGTTTTTTTATTACATCAATGTTATTGTACTTTTTTCTGTGAGTAATAGGACACGACTATAAAGTAATTCATATTTCCTAATATTTCCTTTTCTTGCCAGCATTTTTACTATATATTTAAATGGTCACTTGGTATTACATATTTAAATTGTTAATCCGAGATGATTAAAATTTTTGTTTATGAGCGCTTGTGGCATTTAGTATAATGTCTTCTGGAATTGATAAAGAGTGGATGAAAGATTTTGACCGTAAAATATCTCGATACTTGGAAGGAGTCAATAATTTGTGGAGTTTGTTGTGAAAAATGTTGATGGAAATACTTTATTTTCTTGTCCATGTAACCACTGTAAGAATGGAAAAGGGTTAAAACCACTTGATGATATTTCATATCATTGCTTAGTAGCAAGGGCAATGATCCTTCCTATACAATATGGCATTTCATAGGAAAAACAGTGGCAGAATAGGAAAAACCACCTATGGACATCATCGACGATGTCGATGAGGTTGATCAACCTAGGATGGAGCAATTGGTCAATGATGTATATGCAATTCATAATTATGAGTTCACCGATCTTTTAGCCAATCCTACAGTAGAAGTGTTAAATGACAATGTTGGGGTACATTGTAGGGTTAACATCGATTCTCAAATCCCTGGAGGTAAAAAATACGAATCTTTACATGCCAGTGGAAGAGAACATTTGTACCCTTCATGTCCTAAAGGATAGACAACTGTATGCCATTGTCAATTGAATAACTTAACGACACAATATGGTTTTTTAGACAATGTGTTACTGCACTCTTAGATTTTATAAAGGAGTTGCTTCGAGAAGGAAACACATTACCAAAAAATACCCTGACATGAAATTTTTTATCAAAGAGCTAGGTATGGATTATGTAATCTGTGATGCATGCATAAAAACTGCATTTTACATCGGAAGAATCATGCAAACAAGGTGAGTTGTCCAGTTTGCAATGAGTCTAGTTAAAACAATATTCAACGATGAGAGGTGAACTACAAAAGTACTTTAGAAGGCATTAAGACATTTTTCCTTAACTACAAGACTGAAGAGACTTTATAGTATACAATGGATAGCAAATGCAATGACTTTGGCATTCTCGAGCAAGTCCAATATAAATGTTATGCGTCATCCAGCTAATTCTTCTGCTTGGCGAACTGCAAATAAATTTTTACCAATTTTGCTAGTGAACCATGCAATGTTACACTTGGAATATCAACTGATGGATTTAACTCATATCGCTCTCTCAGCAACAATTACAGTTGTTGGCCATTAATTTTTGTGTCGTACAATCTTCTACGTTCTATGTATGAAGCGGAGTTTTCAATGTTGACATTGTTGATATCGGGGCCAAAAGCACCTGATAAAGACATGATGATGTTTATTTAAAGCCTTTGGTACATGAATTAAAACAGTTCTGGCATGAAGGAGTGACAACATGACTCATTTAA
The DNA here is from genome assembly GCA_029216955.1 of Iris pallida. NCBI lineage: Eukaryota > Viridiplantae > Streptophyta > Magnoliopsida > Asparagales > Iridaceae > Iris > Iris pallida. The sequence continues at coordinate 26,846,790 of JANAVB010005598.1, forward strand.
ATGTGAATCCGTAATGAAAGCAAGGTTGTTGTGGCTAATTCATGATTTTCCTGCATTAGGGACTCAGTCGGGAAGTATAACACACGGCTACTTGCTTGTCCTACTTGTGGAGAGGGAACTTGCTCTGAGTATCTACCTTTTAGTAAGAAGATCTGTTATATGGGACATCACGGTTCCTTCCCTCTAAACACAAGTTTTGGGACAATAAAACGAATTTTAATAAAGGAGTAGTGCGTGGTATAGCTCCATGGCAATTAAGTGGTTTACAAGTTGAACAACTGGTTGCTAACATAAACATCAAACATGGTAAAGAAAAATTGGCATCAGTTCGCGGTTGAAAACACAAAAATAGCATTGAAGACAATAATGACGATGATGGCAACGTAGTTGGGGTTCCTCCTGTCAACATAATATGGTCTAGGAGATCCATCCTTTATGATTTGCCACATTTGAGTGTAAATAGCATCCGACATAATAAGATGTTATGCATGTTGAGAAGAATGGTACTGAGCATCTTATAACACAATCATGGATACTAAAGACAAGCCAAAGGATGGCATCAATGCACATAAGGATTTGGAGGCCCTTGGTTTTAGAAAAAAAAGTTGTGGTTGCTTGAAGATCCTGAGACTAGAAAAATCAACACCGATGGCAACTTTTTCTTTAAGCAAAGAAGAGAAAAAAATATTTTGTACTGTCTTGAAAAACTTAAAGGTACCTTCCAGCTTCTCTTCCAACTTACGCAATACTGTCAGCATTAACCCTCCTGAACTAAGAAATTTTAAGTCCAATGATTACCATGTGGTCATGCAAAACTTGGTTGCATTATTGCTTCAGAATGCTTATTCACAACAAAAATATTTGTGAAATACAATTCATCGGATAAGTCTATTTTTAAATATCTTGTGCACGAAGGTAATCAATAGGGAACATATATTAAAGCAAAGGCTAGCTTGGTAGAAGCAATTTGTGTTTTTGAGAAGAATTTTCCACCTCATTTTTGTTATTAGTATTCACCTTATGGTACATCTATCTGACGAAGCTTTGATTGTGATTCGGTCAGATATAGGTGGATGTATCCCTTTGAATGGTAAAGAACTAAAATTGTCTTACTTCTGAGTGGATGTATAATTTATGAGTTATCATTATTTATAATTGTTTAACATCTTAGGTTATAAAAACATACAAAGGGTATGTGCGTAATAAAAGGTACATTTAAGGGTGTATTACAGAGGGCTATATCTTACAAGAAGCTAGTCTATATTGTATGGAGTATGTCCGATGCAGGTGATGGTACTCATAAACATACTCGAGAAGCCTTCTTAGATGAAATAATGAGTTTGCTGATGAGATACCTCTAGATAATGGTAGGGATGTTACTTTAACACAAGTGCAGTTTGAACAAGTTCGTCAGTGGGTACTAAATAAGTACGATGGATTAGATGAATGGCGAAGGTTAGTGCATTACATTTTCTAATGAGAATCAACCATATAGCTCAATTCTTTTATTAATTTAAGTGTTCTTTTATGCTTGTACTTATTGTAGGAAGTATGATTCTTATGTTAAAAGTTTTAATTTTCAAGGAAAGCAGCAAAGTTCATATGAGAAAACTGTGAAGAGTTTTCTCATATTCTTACGGGATAAGGTATTATGTTATCTTGAATTTGGGTTCTTATAAAAAGACTTGCAGCTTTGATGTTGCAACTGATGCACATGTTCTCTTTTACAGTTGGTAAAGACCAATGATGTTGACTCAACACTTTGGCAACTAGTACATGGGCCTAAGTTCAAGGCACATTCATATACAAAATACCAAGTGAATAGCTTTTTTCTCTCCACGAGAGTACGAGGCATGCTTGTTACAAAAGATAGCGGTGTGTCAATGAGGACAATTACAAAAATAGGGCGAAGTCCATGGACAGAAAATATAAGGAAGCGGACACTACATATTATGGAATCGTTTAAACAGATAATACAGTTGGATTACATTGACTTCCAACATACATTATTTTACTGTGACTGGGTAAAGGTTGAGGATAAGGCAAATGGTTGCAAAATTGATCATATTTCTTACTTGATAATGGTTAATTTGACAAAGTTGTAAAGCATGGATAAAGTTGAGGATGAGCCATTCATCCTATTATCTTAATGACCCAAGTATTCTACTCAAACGATCCTTCAAATCCTGGATAGTCTGCGGTCTTGCATACGTCGAAACGATTGACTACAAGATTGGATGATATGAGTTCCTTGTCATTTATCAATCCGCTTTTAGTGACAATGAAAAATTAGAAAGCCTTATCAAATGCATATGTTAACTTAGATTCATACAATTGTGGAGGTTTCTGCTTTCTAAATTATTGCTTATGCTTCCCATTCGTTGTATATACTATTGTAGGGTACAATGGCAGAAGTAGCGATAAATGAATATGGGCTTCCTATCAGATAACCACAAAGCTTGGCCATCGAAAGGGAACGTTGGTTCGAACTCACGGCCCATTTCCTTTAAAAATTGGAAACTAGTCCCAAAAAAATGCAAGGATGATCTTTGGGATGAACTGAAGGTATATTAGAAATTGTTGACTTTCACTTCTAGTTACGCCAATTTATTTGTCCTTCTTGCCCAATCATATATATATATATATATATATATAGATATATATATATATATATATATATATAGATATAATAATATATATATATGTATTTATATATAAAAAAAAAATGTATTATATAAATATACAAATAATATATTTTAAATATACATATATATATATATATATATATATATATTATATAGATATATATATATATATAGATATATATATATATATATATATGTATATATATAGATATATATATATATATATATATATATATATATATATATATATATATATATATATATATATATTATATATATATATATATATATATATATATATATAATATATAATACATATATATATTAATATTATATATATTATATATATATAATATTATATTTGTTTATATTAATATTTTATATAGATATATATATATTATTATATATATATATTTATATATATTTATATATATATATTTATATATATATATAATATATATATATAATATAATTTGAAACTAGGAAATTTTATTGAAACAAACAGCTCACAGGAGCCGAACCCAGGTCCACAAGCCACCAAAAGGCAAGTTCAAAATTCAAAAAATAAAAAGCAAGAAGGGGGGCGGACCCCACGCTGCACGCAGCCCGAGGGGGTCTCGGGACTCACAAGTGCGGGACCCGAAGGGGGGGGAGCGGGTGACCCTAGTAGTGGTGATATATATATATATATATATTATATATATATATATAGATATAGATATTATATATATATAATATTATATATATAATATATATAATTTCTTGTCAGTTTTAGTAACTGATTGTGAGTCTGTTTGTTGAAATCTTATGATTTACCATCATTTTCCAAGACAAGTATCATGAAACAAATGGCATATCCATGGCGGAGATTCAAGTGTGAATTACGTACTAAATTTATGACAAATATCCTACTAACGATGATGAAAGGAAAACATACTCCTCCAAACATTAAATATGAGGATTAGAAAATGTTTTGTTGAAGGAACGAAGGGAGCGAAGGGAGAAGAAGAAGAGTTGTGAACAAAAGAATTAGAAAAGCATACACTTATACTCATACGACTGGGCATAAGTGCCATGCTGGTAGAGGTTAAATTGGTAAGTTTGTCTAGTTACATAGTAATGTAGCATTACTAACATTAGTATTAGGATTTTTATGATAAGTACTGACCTTTGAAATTGTAGAAGAAAGCTAATCCTGGAGAAAAGTGATCCCATGTATGGGTAAAAGCTCATATGCAAACTGATGAAAAAGTTTTACCTAGCGCAATTCCATACTTAGTGAGTAAAAGTCTTTTTATTGCCGTTGTAGATATTGAACATTAAATTTGTTACTAGCTGATAATGTAGCATTTTTGATATTGAACATTAAATTTATTATTGTATGCTATGAATTGACATTGCAGGAAAAGATTAACAAGGTGGAAGAAACTATTAATGAAAGTGAGGATACTGATGATCTATCATTGGACACAGATCCATTGTATCAAGTGTTTGGTAAGGATTCGAGGGGGAGGGCTCGTGCTCTTGGTGCGGTTTCTCAAAACTTCTTCTCTTGCACGTTCCATATTAAATTCAATCATTCCAAGGATGAAGAATGGAGAGCTAAGATGGATAATACTGCAAATTATGGTTGGAAGCATTGACGCGTTGTGTGAAGCAGTGAATGAAATCAAATCTAAATTACCAACAACAGTTGTTTCCTCGAATATGATGGACAAAAGTTCATCTGAATCAGAAGTTGCTCGTGAAATGCCATGTTCATTAGTAAACATTGAGGGTGATGTCATTATTATTGATAATAAGTAAAAGTGATATTTCCCAAATAGCACATGGACGTCCTATATAGTCCTCAAATATAAAGGTGGTGCTAGATAATATCCTCTTGCCAAATGAGACGACTATAAGAGCTAACCATTGTTTTGTAGAGACCTATGGAGAATTTGGAATTGGAGGGTTTGTAGTCCATCATAAGTTATGTGTTAGATATGGTTATCTAGGAGATATACTTTTCTAGAGATCCACTTCTTTATTGAAGCCATTTTGCTTTTTGTCTACATGTGAACAATTACAAGTATCTCGACTGTTATTGTTAATATTTTTGTGAACACTACTGACATGTCTTATAATTAAGTAGTATTTTTATTTCCCTTATTTTTTACAATCTATATTCTATCTATGTGGCTGTTTGGTTTATAATGCAAGGGACATAGGTGTAGACGCTCTTAATCGGTTCAAGTAGATTCAAGTAGCCAGCCGGGGGAATTTAAACCCCTGGTAAGTACTATTATTTTCTTTCCATTTTGTGTGAGTGTGTGTATAACAAAAATTAACCTTCATTTTATACTTCATACGAGGTACACGAGTGCAATTGAGATAAAGGATCACAAGGTGAATTCATCTACTTAGATGTAAGTTCTTCAGTCGGGGGGAGGGGGATTTCAACTCTGGTACTTGAGCCTTTTATTGCTGGATAGGCCTCACATAACTAACAAATTGTAAGTAACTAGCTGACTGTAGGATGTTTGTTTTGGAGCTACACCCGGGCTATGATGTCTTCTATTGCTCGAATATACTATGATTATATCTAGTACTTGAGCTATCCAGTGGGGCTTCCTGCTTGCTAACTGTTCTGATACTTAGTTTGATGATGAGCAATTTAGAGAGCTTGTTCTGGTAACAATGGTAGCCAATACTGGTGATGAGCAATGTAAATATGGCTATGGGAATAATGCAGCTCTGATACAGTCTAAGGCTGAATGCAGCTCTGATACTAAGGTATACAATTTCGATACTGGCCTATATTGGAACGCTGCTAATGCTAAGAATTTTAGTGAAGCTCCAATACTGGATATCACCAAATGAAAGAGCCCAAATGGTGTGTAGCCTAGTCTAACACTCCTTCAATTGCTATGTGTAGAAGCATGAAAATTTCAGCAGTCTTGACAACCATGTGCCCAAGCCAGGGAAGTCATATGCGCCCAAGTCACCAGAGCAAGCTATGCGCCCAAGCTACCAGAGCAAGCTATGCGCCCAAGTTCCCAGAGCAAGCTATGCGCCCAAGTCACCAGAACAAGCTATGCGCCCACTCTGGATTCCTCCAGAAGGGGACGCATAGCCCTGTTTCAGGCTATGCGCCCAACTCAGGACAGCCCCCGACTCGGTCAAACCCACGATCAATCGTGCACTGAAATATACAGCCACGTCAGTCTCCACGAGCAGCCGTGCACCGAAGCATGCGGCCACGTCAACCCTACGATCAACCCACGATCACGCATTCTGTATGCACCTACACTCTATGCGCCCAAAGCCGGACTATGCACCCATATGAAAATCAGTATATTTTATCATGTGGGCGTATAACATCATTCTAACACGGAAACGACTATAAAAAGGGGTCTCGTACCTCTTCAAAACACAGAACAAAGAGCATTTTAAGAGCCAAATTGCTGCACTTCTTGCCAGTGAGCCGAGAGTTAGCAATTTTCTTAGGTTTTCTTCCAATTTTGTAATCGGAGTGTCAACGGAGTAAACGAGCAACTGCCGCTCGATCTCCATCGTCCTATTCTCCAGAATTCTTTTGTACTCAGGGATCCTCAGCGCAGGATCTCTAGGCGTACTCGATTTGTGGTGCCTTGCGCCAATAAGAAAAGATAGCATTTCTTCTTCTTTTTTGTGTGTGTCCACAAAAATGATGACTCTGCTGGGGACTACCTTTTCCTCCGACAAGAGGGTGGTGACGCAATCCGATACCGATAAAGTGGAGAGCACTCAAAAGATGTTGATCGTAAAGTTCGATCAGTAGGCGTTTGAAGAGATGCTCTCGAGGGACGGCTCTACTCCCTCAAAATCAATAAAGCCAAACAAGTCTCATAAGACTTGGCTTCCAAAGGCTCGTGGTGCATATCCTGCCAGTGTCATAAAAGATATACAACCGAAGGACTCTGTCATGTAGGCATATAGGCCTTCCACGTCGGCGCATGGAGCTCCTCTGTGGGCGTATAGCTCTGCCACAGAGGCTCTTAACATAAAGAAGGCGCATACCGTTCTGGGCTCTACTAGCCCAGCGACTTCTCTCTTATGCAATCAACAACGGAGTGTTCAACGCTCGATACTTGGCAAAGGAAAATACTACGATGCCAGGAATCGAAGTGTTCGACGCTCTGGACAAACTCAGTGAGGCTCACAAACGAAGGAGGCAAAATTAGAAGAAAATAGTGCTGCTTCACCAAGCATGCACCCAAGAAGGTGTGTGGGCGCATAACTCTGGCCAGAAGACTTCTGTCTTCGACAGACTATGTGCTCAGGGTCATGCGCCCAAGGCTATGCGCCCAAGCTCCGCTGACCCATACTATGCGTCCACATCGAGGAAGCTCAGGCATGCTACCAAGACTTCTGGGAAGTATGTGCCTAAAGGCAGACTCCAGGGTCTATGCGCCCACAGTAAAAAGACAGGCTCCAACGCGTATAGCACGGGGTTGTCTTCAAGGTTATCACAGAACTTAGGTATGGGGGTTGCCCCTGCACGTGAACTAAGTTCGGATGCGCCAACTCTCCTTACAAACCCATATGCAAAGCTCGGCGTTGCATATGACATGGGTTTTAAGGCAAAACTCCCTTTCGCTGACTTACGCGACATAATAAATCATAAGCGTAAAGCGAAGGAGGATACGACAATTCATGGCGTACATCCATGCACCAGTATTTGTCATCAGCTGTTGCTGCACCAAAGCAATGAGAGTGCCTTAGAGGCAGTCCGTGTTTCGACGACTGCATCGCTCTGATGATGAAAAGCCGTTGTGTGTTTCATCCAACATGGCTTCATGGGGTCCTCCTTACGGGAGCCCCAATCAAAGAAGGTGGACCACGAACCCAACTTTTTCTCTCAGTTCTGCGAACAGAAGAAGAAGAAGTATGCCAACAGATAGCCAGCGAGCTGTTACATCTGAAGGAGTCTATATGGGTACTCGGTCAAGGACGAGATTCCTTATAGATGACGATGAATCCCAAGCTGAAGATGATAATCCTTCAGCTGGGGGTAGTATTCCCTCGGAGTCTGAAGCAAATGACCTTCACACCGGTGGTAGCCTTCCAGATGACGATGACCTCTCCGAGTCTGACGGTAACTATCTACCTCCCCTACCTGAAGACGAGAGACTTTTTAACTCAGAGACAGACAGTATCAGCACCAGTTGTACTGTTTCCTCTGTTCATCCTCGCATGTTATCTACATACATGGCGGATGAAGAGTGTAAAACCTCTAAAATTTTACTAATTTTTTTTATTTTTTTATTTTGGAATTGATTTGTTATTTTGATATTTGTACATCATAATTGTACGTCGCGTACAAGTTCACATTTTGTAACACCCAGTTTTCTAAAATGAGAGTAATTTTGAACTTTTGTGTTTTAATCATTTAATAATGGTATTTAAATCATAATATAATTTTTGGTATTTTTTTAATCAATTTAAAACTATTTAAAACATTGAATTATGATTTTGGTGGTTAACTAGTTAAACCCTAGAATTGCTAAGCCTAGTGACTAACCATGACTAAGGGAGCATAGTCGTGTGATTAGGATGACTAATTACTAGTTTTTAGCCTAAGGGTATTTTTGTAATTTTGACAATTTTATGAAATTGTAATTTGTATTAATTAAATTTTGTGCTAATCTTTTAGTTAAGCCTTAACCTAGAAGTCTAACCTAATCCAGTTTAGTCTTGAGGTTAGAATCATGGTTAGTAGCTATTCACCAGATGCTAAGAATTTAAATATCTAGTTTTAGCCTTGTAAGATATTTTAGAGTAGATATTATTGAATGAAACCTAGTTTTCTTCATGACCTTTGATCTAGACTTAATAGCTAAATTAGAATCATGGCCACACATTGTGAACCCTAGCAAAACCCTAATTCTTACACTTATGGCCAGCCTAGGGATCCCCCCCCACACTATAAAATCCCTCTTAAAGTTAGTGCCTCCTTTTTCATTCATCCCTTCATTTTTCTAAGGAAAGGTTTGTCTCCATTTAAAACTCTTCCTATTTTAATCAATAGTGATCCTTTTTTATTAAAATTTCTTCCATGGTGTTCTAAATAGTGTCCCCCTACTGTTCATGGAGATTATTGGCAGGTTTGACACAATTTGGAGCCATTGGCTAGCTTGAGGAGATCTTATTTTTTGGAGTTTTTCTTTGAGGACCACACCTATAGGTGAATCCCTATTCCCTCCACCAAATTTTGATCTCTTTGCATGGTTAGGAAGCCCTAGGTGTCCTCTTACTGTAGGGATAGGCTTTGCACACATTTGTGTCCTTTATGTGTCCGTATCGGACACGTATCAGTGAGCAGTCGTAGGTGTTCGACGAAATGCCATAGTGGGCATTTCGATCGTGTTTTCGATTTGTGTTTGAATAAAAATTCGTGTCTTGGTGTCGTTTAAGGGTTTATAAGTGACTGAGGTGATTTTCTATCATTTTGGTGTCGTGTCGAACCCTTGGACACGCCCGCGCACGTGCGAGCTGTACTGCCTGCTTTCAGCTGGTTTGTACGAGCTATCCAGGGCATGTGGGCGCGTGTCCTTTAACACGAAGCTCGGGGCAGTGTCTGACACGACGCTCCCCAAGTCTTGTGTCATTTGGTTTTGTGTGAGTCAGTTAGGACTCGTGCACGGGTCGCACAATCTATGTCAGTCGAGTGCATTGAGTTGTGCGTGTGTTGGACACTTCTGTATCCTATTTTTGGACACAACAGTGAGTGTGTGACACGAATATTTGTTATTATTTACCAACTCCTTAATTGTAAATTTGATGATTAATTGGATTCAAATTCTCGATTTCCCAAATGGACTGATACTCTAGTGTATCAGTATTTTAACTCACTGTTCTTCCTCTTGATTTACATTTTAATTTTATTTGTATCATGTAATTAATGTGATTAATTATGGTTACATATTGATAACAAGATAGGGTTTATTAAGGAATCATTTTGATGGCTTATTGATTTCGAATTCACTAAATTCTCAAATGGACTGATACCCCTTAACTGAACTGTTTTCCTGAGTTTAATCTGATAATTAACTGATTTTTAATGATGTTAATGATAGGGTTAGTTCACTTACATGTTTGATGAAGAATGTCCATGATTAGTTGTGACTTGTGGTGAGCAATGGGATTTGAATTCTGTTTGGGGTTGCTAGTTGCTAAAGGACAGTTGGTTAGTTGAACTGTCATTGGGTTTTCCTGAGATTTTATGATGTTGGGCCTATGACCGAACATGGGATTAACTAATGCCTATTCACTCATTCACACTTGCATTCACTTAATTTTCCTGATGACACTGAATTGGTTCCTAAATCCGGAGACAAATGTTAACTGCTACACACATATTTGTGAACACACACACACACTAAGACACTAGGAAACTTTTTAAACACACACACACAAGGCATATTCTGAGACACTCTTGAACACTGTTGATTCCTACACACACAGGTTTTAATGTACACACAACTTCTTATTTCCTGTCATGATTTTCCTGTCACACATTTCACCTACACATTCATTAGCACTTAACACACACAACCTAAAATCTGTCATACACATTAGCTCACACCCTCATGAAGTCACACATGTTCTTACACACACACAGGCCACCTCTTTATGTTCCTGTCACACTTGAACTCGTTCCACACACTCACAAATTTTACACACAGTCACACTCACACATACAAACTGAAAACTGTTTCACATTCCCCTAACAGTTCACTCTCACACACACAGTCCTCTACATGAACACACACTAGTCTACACTCATTCATCACACTCTCATATACACATATACACACACAATTGCCTATTCACATAGCTCTCTCTAACTCTCTATGTGTATATGTATATAGATGTATACTTGTAGCCATGCATGTAAGTATAAATACATGTGTAATAAAGATGGGTTAGCTTTGTGCCATGTGTAGTGTAAACTCATAACTGGTGTTGATTTTTCATGTACACCTCCATGTTCACACACACACATAGATTACATGTTAGTTCCTTCCTCTTATATGTATATATATATATAATTAGATATATATATAATATATATATATATATATATATATATAACTTGTGTATCACTAGGCTAGTGTGACTTGTATGATAATTGGTCAGGCCTAGATTGACTAGAATGACTTGTTAGTCTAGGTTTAGACTTGGAATGGTTTAGTTAACCTAGTTTGACTAGTGTAGTTGACCATGGTTGACCAAGAGTTGAATTTGGCCTAGATTGACCTAGAATCATGTAGAATACATCTTAATGTTCAATTACTTCATTTTAGACATGTTGTAACTTGTGTTGCTGATTAGGAGACAGACACCTCTCCTCAGGCAGTACACCCTCTTCGGACATTCAGTTATCAGGCGAGTATTCTCTGACCGTTTCATACTTGCCAGGATCTATATTCTTGCTCTAGATTACTTTACTTGATGCTGACACGTTGGTAGCACGGATTGGTATATATAGATCTCATGAGCTGTATATCCTCGAGCATCGGGAGCACGGATACTGCATGTTTTGTGCGTTTCACGAATCATCACATATCTCTATGCTTCCACTGATTCACGAATCGCTTGTGACACATGTACTCTCATGTTCACAGAGCCATCATGAATCACCTTCACGTATCACTCATTTTATGAGCCATGTGAAGTTTCACAAATCTTAACATAACTTGAACAGATCCTTGTGTATTGATTGGGGATGGGGGAGTAGAAATATGCATGTGAATAATATCCAAGTAGATGTAGTCATGAATCACTCTTAGCTGTAGTCATGAATCTTCCTATGCCATTCATATGTCTATTTTTACTCTGACTCACTAGTCACTGCTAGTTCTCTATTTATAGTAGATATTTTCTTACAGTTATCTCCTTTACTTCATATATCTTTTCAGTGTTCATGTATCTTACTCTATTGCATGCTTTATTTTTCCTAACTTGATATGAACTGCGTGAGATGTATTGTGCTCGCTCCTGTCCTGACTGGACATGTTGAAATATTACAGAGGATGAGGATGAGGCCCTATGTACCACCTATTACGGAGCAGGCTTAGACGACACCTGCGACCTGATTCCTCTGGAGGACCCAGCTGCAGTACAGGATGCTACTCCCATTGTCTAGGCTAGATAGCTAGGTTTATCTTTCTTTCAGCAATGTTTTTTTTGACTTTCAGTTGTTTTTCTGAGATGTTGTATATATTTAGAGACCTGTATTGAGCTGGATGTTTCTTGAGTTGTTATCTTAGACACTTAGATTCTCTCTCTTATTGTATGACATTTTGGTTTTGATCTATCTATCTACCTTTACTATTATGTATCTGTCTTAGATGTGATTGAGACTGTTCTGTTATGTCACCTCCATTCGGAGTGTATATACTGTTCAGGTACCTTATATTGTTAGGTGTTGTGACCTAGGACAGCGTTCTACCGCCGACACTGCGGCGTAGGCTGGGCGTTGTTACGTTCTCGTACCCTCACAGTGGGTACGGGTCGTGACATTTTTAGTGGTGGCCCATGTAGGTCGAGTTTATGTAGTGGTATTCGAACTAGAGTATCACTACAGCCTGCAGTAGGATTAGGATATTTTGAAGGTACTCAATCACATTAGGAAAAACTCTTATCTAATTCATACCATCTCAGTTCTTGCTGATATTCTTCTTTTTTGAATATAACTGTCCTCATTTGCTATTTCGACTCATTCTCAGCAATTGTTTCTTTTGATCTGTCTCCAGGATGGTTGAGACGAGATCACATCGCCAGGGCCAGGGGACGTCGATGAGAGGTCTGCCACCTCTCATACTCAGCAGCCAGCCCCTGGTACCGCAGCCCCAGTCCTGCAGCTGGAGTAGGCATTTCAGCTGCGTTCGGAGGAGCCCCTCCACCTGCAGCATATGGGCCGAGTCCGGTAATTTCGGAGGTGCTTCAGCAGCAGCAGCCACCTTCGGGGACAGTTGATGCTGTTCAGCTGTTCACGTTCTTTCAGCAGTTCATGGAGAGCCAGCAGGCCCAGCACCAGAGGCAGACAGCAGAGATTAGTCGGGGCATTAATCTGGCCCTGACTACAGTGGAGAGAGTAGTAGTTCAGCCAGCGACAGTCTAGCAGCCACACCCTCCGAGGAAGAAGGACATCCAGGATTTTCAGAAGATGCATCCGAGGGACTTCCGAGGGACAGAGGGGATTCTGTATGCCGACGAGTGGATCGAGCACATGGAGGAGATATTCAGATTGGCTGAGATTCCGGTGAGGATTCAGATTGAGGCAGCGGCCAGCATAATGCAGGATCTGGCTCGCACATGGTACCAGACCGATCCACGGGTTGGTACTCCGGGGCAGACTTGGACAGCATTCAAGAAGCTGTTCAAGGAGAAGTTCTTTCCGGATGCAGCGCTAGGAGCCCTCGAGACTCAGTTCGAGGCTCTAGTCCGGGGAGCCAGTCTGTAGAGGAGTACTCAGGGGAGTTCTGTCGTCTGGGCAGATTTGTGGAGGGACTGTCCGAGGCGACGAAGGCCCGAAGATTCAGGAAGGGATTGGTAAAGGAGGTCAAGTCCTATACCAAGAGTGCTCGCAGCGCTACCTATAAGGAGATCCCAGTGGATGCATTAGCCGCAGAGGATGATCTTGAGCTTAGGCTCAAGAGGGAACGAGACATCCATGGAGCTAGTGGTAGCGGAGGACCGGCCAAGAGGCCGCACGTTCAGCATCAGTTTCAGCAGCAGTTCCAGGGTCAGGGCCATCAGCAAGGACAGCAGCAGCACAGACACCATCAGGCACCCAGACAGCAGGCAGTCAGTTGTCCCTACTGCAAGAAGCCGGGGCATGGATAGGGTGAGTGCAGGAAGAGGCTGGGCAGGTGCGTACTATGTGGAGCAGCGGACCACCAGCTGAGGGAGTGTTTCCAGTACATAGACAGAGTAGCACAAGGAGCAGCACCAGGAGGAGGATCCAAGGCTCCGGTAGGTCAGCAGCGGGGATAGTTACAGACACAACAGCAGAGATTTGTGCAGTATCAGCATCAGGCTGGAGGAGGCCAGCAGGGGCGAGCTTACGCCATGACAGTCGAGGATGCTCAGGCAGTGGGAGAGGTGCTTGCAGGTTCTGTTCTTTTCGATTCCATTCCTACCTTGCCTCATTATATCTATCTTGAAATTCAATTCCATCTGTTCTTATCTGCTTCCTTAATGTTGATAAGTTTTGATCTGGAATTTCTTTTCGATTTGGTTTACTTCCGAGATAAGTCGTATAGGCTAGGTCGCCTAAGTTATGAGATCTAGAGTCTTCTATAGTCATGTTAGCTGGCATAGTGAGGACACATAGTTAGATTTTGGATGTATTCCTCGGGTGTAGGAATTTAAGGTTTTTGCGGCCAAGCATGCGGCAATGCAAAAATTTTAAATACCATGATTCTAGAGGTATGTGCCTTAGTCAAGGACTCTGTGATTATCGTAGCCTTGCTCACTAGCATGACGAAGATTCTGAGTATCATAATTTTGGACAGACTCATATGATTGTCGAACTGTATGATTTTGAGACTATGATTGTGGGGTGTTTGACCTAGAAGTAGTACTACCATCTTAATTTCGAGGACAAAAATTTTCTAAGGTGGGTAGACTTGTAACACCCAGTTTTCAAAAATGAGGATAATTTTGAACTTTTGTGTTTAATCATTTAATAATGGTATTTAAATCATAATAATTTTTGGTGTTTTTTAATCAATTTAAAACTATTTAAAACATTAAATTATGATTTGGTGGTTAACTAGTTAAATCCTAGAATTGCTAAGCCTAGTGACTAACCATGACCAAGGGAGCATAGTCGTGTGATTATGATGACTAATTACTAGTTTTTAGCCTAAGGTTGTTTTGGTCATTTTGACAATTTTGTGAAATTGTAATTTGCATTAATTAAATTTTGTGCTAATCTTTTAGTTAAGCCTTAACCTAGATGTCTAGCCTAATCCAGTTTAGTCTTGAGGTTAGAATCATGGTTAGTAGCTATTCACTAGATGCCAAGAATTTAAATATCTAGTTTTAGCCTTGTAAGATATTTTAGAGTAGATATTATTGAATGAAACCTAGTTTTCTTCATGACCTTTGATCTAGACTTAATAGCTAAGTTAGAATCATGGCCACACATTGTGAACCCTAGCAAAACCCTAATTCTTACACTTATGGCTAGCCTAGGGATCCCCCCACACTATAAAATCCCTCTCAAAGTTAGTGTCTCCTTTTTCATTTATCCCTTCATTTTTCTAACAAAAGGTTTGTCTCCATTTAAAACTCTTCCTATTTTAATCAATACTGATCCTTTTTCATTGAAATTTTTTCCATGGTGTTCTAAATAGTGTCCCCCTACTGTTCATGGAGATTATTGGCAGGTTTGACACAATTTGGAGCCATTGGCTAGCTTGAGGAGATCCCATTTTTTGGAGTTTTTCTTTGAGGACCACAATATAAGTAAATCCCTACTCCCTCTACTAAATTTCGATCTCTTTGCATGGTTAGGAAGCCTTAGGTGTCCTCTTATTGTAGGGATAAGTTTTGCACACTTTCGTGTCCTTTATGTGTCCGTATCGGACACGTATCAGTGAGCAGTCGTAGGTGTTCGACGAAATGCCACAGTGGGCATTTTGATCGTGTTTTCGATTTATGTTTGAATAGAAATTCGTGTCTTGGTGTCGCTTATGGGTTTCTAAGTGACTGAGGTGATTTTCTGTCATTTTGGTGTCGTATCGAACCCTTGGACACGCCCGCGCGCGTGCGAGCTGCACTGCCCTGCTGCCAGTGGGTTCGTACGAGCTATCTAGGGCACGTGGGCACGTGGCCTTTGACACAGATCGGGGAAGTGTCTGACACGATGCTCCCCAAGTCTCGTGTCATTTGGTTTCGTGTCGAGTCAGTTAGGACTCGTACACGGGTCGCACAATCTGTGTCAGTCGAGTGCATTGAGTTGTGCGTGTGTTGGACACTTCTGTGTCATGTTTTTGGACACAACAGTGAGTGTGTGACACGAACATATGTTTGTATTATTTACCAACTCCTTAATTGTAAATTTGATGATTAATTGGATTCAAATTCTCGATTTCCCAAATGGACTGATACTCTAGTGTATCAGTGTTTTAACTCACTGTTCTTCCTCTTGATTTACATTTTAATGTTATTTGTATCATGTAATTAATGTGATTAATTATGGTTACATGTTGATAACAAGATAGGGTTTCTTAAGGAATCATTTTGATGGCTTATTGATTTCGAATTCACTAAATTCTCAAATGGACTGATACCCCTTAACTAAACTATTTTCCTGAGTTTAATCTGATAATTAACTAATTTTTAATGATGTTAATGATAGGGTTAGTTCACTTACATGTTTGATGAAGAATTTCCATGATTAGTTGTGACTTGTGGTGAGCAATGGGATTTGAATTCGGTTTTGGGGTTGCTAGTTGCTAAAGGGCAGTTGGTTAGTTGAACTGTCATTGGGTTTTCCTGAGATTTCATGATGTTGGGACTATGACTGAACATGGGATTAACTAATGTCTATATTCACTCATTCACACTTGCATTCACTTAATTTTCCTGATGACACTGAATTGGTTCCTAAATCCTGAGACAAATGTTAACTGCTACACACTATTTGTGAACACACACACACACACTAAGACACTGGGACACTTTTTAAACACACACACAAGGCAAATTCTGAGACACTCTTGAACACTATTGATTCCTGCACACACAGGTTTTAATGTACAAACACACTTCTTATTTCCTGTCATAATTTTCCTGTCACACATTTCACCTACACATTCATTAGCACTTAACACACACAACCTAAAATCTGTCATACACATTAGCTCACACCCTCATGAAGTCACACAGGTTCTCACACACACACATACCACCTCTTTTTGTTCCTGTCACACTTGAACTCGTTCCACACACTCACAGATTTTACACACACTCACACTCACACATACAAACTGAAAACTGTTTCACATTTCCCTCACAGTTCACTCTCACACACACAGTCCTCTACATGAACACACACTAGTCTACACTCATTCACTCATACTCTCATATACACATACACACACACAATTGCCTATTCACATAGCTCTCTCTAATTCTCTATGTGTATATGTATATAGATGTATACTTGTAGCCATGCATGTTAAGTATAAATACATGTGTAATGAAGATGGGTTAGCTTTGTGCCATGTGTAGTGTAAACTCATAACTGGTGTTGATTTCTCTTTCATGTACACCTCCATGTTCACACACACACATAGATTACATGTTAGTTCCTTCCTTATATATATATATATATATATATATATATATATATATATATATAAATGCGAAATATGTAGTGTGATAGTGTATGTGAAATATAGATTTCAATGGCCTATGTAATAATGTGTATATAGATATATGGTATGGGTATTGGCCTATATGTGATATGGCTCATTGCCTATGTAATTAGCCTTCGGCATGTGGTGTGGATACACTTGTGTATCACTAGGCTAGTATAACTTGTATGATAATTGGTCAAGCCTAGATTGACTAGAATGACTTGTTAGTCTAGGTTAGACTTGGAATGGTTTAGTTGACCTAGTTTGACTAGTGTAGTTGACCATGGTTGACCAAAAGTTGACTTTGGCCTAGATTGACCTAGAATCATGTAGAATGCATCTTAATGTTCAATTACTTTATCTTAGACATGTTGTAACTTGTGTTACTTTGATTAGGAGATAGACACCTCTCCTCAGGCAGTACACCCTCTTTGGACATTCAGTTATCAGGCGAGTACATTCTCTAACCGTTTTATACTTGCCAGGATCTATATTCTTGCTCTAGATTACTTTACTTGATGCTGACACGTTGGTTGCACGGATTGGTACTATATGGATCTTTTATGAGATGTTATCCCCCTCGGGAGCATCGGATACTGCATATTTGTGCGTTTCACGAATCATCACGTATCTCTATGCTTCCACTGATTCACGAATCGCTTGTGACACATGTACTCTCATGTTCACAGAGCCATCATGAATCACCTTTATGTATCACTCATTTTATGAGCCATGTGAAGTTTTACGAATCTTAACATAACTTGAACAGTTCCTTGTGTATTGATTGGGGATGGGGGAGTAGAAATATGCATGTGAATAATATCCAAGTAGATGTAGTCATGAATCACTCTTAGCTGTAGTCGTGAATCTTCCTATGCCATTCACATGTCTATATTTTACTCTGACACACTAGTCACTGCTAGTTCTCTATTTATAGTAGATATTTCCTTACAGTTATCTCCTTTACTTCATATATTCTTTTCAGCGTTTCATGTATCTTACTCTATTACATGCTTTATTTTTCTAACTTGATATGAACTGCGTGAGATGTATTATGCTCGCCCCTGTCCTGGCTTGGACCTGTTGAAAATATTACAGAGGATGAGGATGAGGCCCTATGTACCACCTATTACGGAGCAGGCTTAGACGACACCTGCGACCTGGTTCCTCTGGAGGACCCAGCTGCAGTACAGGATGCTACTCCCATTGTCTAGGCTAGATAGCTAGGCTTTATCTTTTCTTTCAGCATTGTTTTTTTACTTTCAGTTGTTGTTCTGAGATGTTGTATATATTTAGAGACCTGTATTGAGCTGGATGTTTCTTGAGTTGTTATCTTAGACACTTAGATTCTCTCTCTTATTGTATGACATTGTGGTTTTGATCTATCTATCTACCTTTACTATTCTGTATCTGCCTTAGATGTGATTGAGACTGTTCTGTTATGTCACCTCCATTCGGAGTGTATATACTGTTCAGGTACCTTATTGTTAGGCGTTGTGACCTAGGACAGCTTTCTACCGCCGACACTGCGGCGTAGGCTGGGCGTTGTCACGTTATCGTACCCTCACAGTGGTTGCGGGTTGTGACACATTTTTCGTATTTGTACGTAGCGTGCGAAATTGCATAGAGTATATATTTTTATATATACAAATTTTTATTAAAAGAATTCTTAGTATAGAAAGTATGTATTTTATTTTATTTATTGTGTCACTTCGAGATTGCCAAATATTTATTTTTTATTTATAAAGAAGGCAATTTTATTTTATGATACAAATATAAGTGATAATTTAGAAAAAAAAACTATTGTTTTATGTCAAAATAGACTATTTGTGTGAGGGACATGAAATTTATTTCATTGTCCACTTGATATTTTTCGAAAACTAATTGTTTGTTTATTTATAAAAATGTATTCCAAATATTTAAAGTTTATTGTAAATTTGAAATTATTTATTAATATATTTTTATTATTTATAAAAAGTTATTTTGGAAATTGTTTAATTTAATATTTAATTAATTATGATGATTTAAATTGGAAAAGTTTATATTGGCCTTATTTTAAAATAGCTTTAAATTAAAAATAAGTTTTATCTAGATTGATTTGGATTCGACAAATTATTTTAAATCGATTTGAATAATTATGTAATTATCTAATGGGGATTTAAATCCTCCAAATTTATCCAACTGGAAATTCCCACATCCTATAAATAGGCAGGTACTCCTCCATAAATCTTCACATCCACAATTACTCCACAAATGTTCCATCCACCATAAGTGCGTGCACCGTGTCCGTGTCCACCGAATTCCTTCACTAAATTCTTTTACAAATACATTCACCATTCCGGTGTCCGACAACCCCGGACACGTCCCACCAAATCCCATGTTGCGCAAGACACAAATTCCCAATCATCAACTACTAATCTCCAAATTCCTAGCCCTAATCCCCAAAATCCTAACCCTAGCTCGCCGACGTCGAGTGCTGCACCCCAGCCCCCAATCCATCACCGCCAACACGTGAGACATACCTCCATCATCACCATCTCCACCCTGTCACCGATAGCACAACCATCGCCACCAGCCATCACCGGCGCCCGTCACCTTCATCTTCCCATATCCGGCCGACCATCCCCGGTCGCCGCCACCAACAGACCCCCGCCATCACCATACCAACCACCGCCGGCCATAGACACCAACCACACCACCCGCCGCCCCAACTTCGAGCCTCCATCGATTCCTCCGTCATCCCCTATCCTCGGCCAATGGTCGACACAACCACAACCACTACAGCCACCATCCTCCCCGCCAGGTTTCCCACTCCGGCCGACCACACTATCCCAGCCAACCATCGGAAACCCATCACCGCCACGAAAAGAAAGCAAAAATCAAAAGCCAAAACCCTAACCTAACGCTCACTCTCGCCACCTCGACATACCGGACCTCCAGTCGCGCCTATAGCCGGTGAGCCAGCGCGCCGGAGCCGTCCGCGCCACCCAATCGAGCACCTGCGGGTCCGCCGCGAGCAGCGCCTCGACCACCACATCTTCGTGCGAGACGCTACCGGCGCTTTGCGAGCCGCACGCGTGCACCACCTCCGGCGCCACCCCACGTCGGTGAGCGCCACCCGAGCCTATCTCCTCCCTTCGCGGCCGCGCCTCCACCAAAACCCCCTCTCCGCCGGAGCCGCCCCAGCTCTTCCTCCGCCGCACGCCGGAGCCGTCGCCCGCTCCGATCGCCCGCTTGATTCCCCATCTCACCCTCTCATTCTCTCTCTGTAAGGGAAAGTAAAGTATTTAATGTCATTATTATTATTATTATTATTATTATTATTATTATTATTATTATCATTATTATTTATTCTGTTGTTGTTATAATTATTATTCTTATTATCATTACTATTATTATTATTACTAGTTTTAATATTACTATTATAAACAGTATGCATATTTCATATATTTTGGGTATTAAATTATTTGTAGGTATAAATTATTAGAAGTCTTATTTTATCATCATGTTTTCTTTTATGATTACTATCATTTTATTATTATTACTAATAACTGATTACTAAGATATTTGTCATGATAATTATATAAATATTTTCTAAAAAATATATCATGAGTTTTGCCTACATCCGTATCAAATTAAGTGTAGCCTAATAATATTTTTATTTTATGATATTTGATTTAAATATTATCGTAATATTTTATCTAAATTTTAGTTGCCTAAAATAAATTTCTTAATATTTTCCAAACATTTTATTTATATATTTTCATCGATAAAATATGGTTTCTTGCATAGAAATTATATTTTTACAAACTTGGAGTTTTTAGCCAAAAACAATTTTCTTGAATTTTAAGTATTTTCTATAATTATTTTTACCTATAAAAACCAGATTTGGATTATTATAGATAGTTTTACAAAGATCTTATATATATGATTATTCAATTTCCATCGATTACCCTCCCATCCCATGACTAATCCCGACATTCCTATTTTCTCTCCAATTCTGCACTTCCTTATGTCAAACCTAACCAAGTTGACCGTTCTGGACCCGATGGACCAGTCCTTGCCATCATCAGAGGCCCCTTTGCGTAGTTATAACACCGAAGTCGATCTTGTGCTACCTTTATTGTACCACACCAGGCAGCTCACCAGGCGTCACAACAGACAAGTATACCTTGGTAATTTACTATCATATTATTTATTTTTCGTATCATTTACTTTGTTTCATATTGTTAGTTTTCTTTGTTGTAAACTGCGCGTCCAAGTCATACTTGGGTGCAAGCGACTCTATTAGTCGTTTTACTTTATTATATGCATGTTAACTTAGTTTTAGTGGACTACCTTTTGTTGTGGGATATCCTTATATCTTCCTTGGCCATGACACACACACTACACGGTTGGAGACAGTTTGCTAGGGGCACGACTTATGGACTGGCCATCTCTAAAGTCGTGTGACGGTAGTTGTTCGTAACTGCTATGA
The DNA here is from genome assembly GCA_029216955.1 of Iris pallida. Lineage (NCBI taxonomy): Eukaryota > Viridiplantae > Streptophyta > Magnoliopsida > Asparagales > Iridaceae > Iris > Iris pallida. Next base: position 26,868,314 of record JANAVB010005598.1, read on the forward strand.
CTAAGGTTTTAGAGACTCAAGCAGTTACAAAACTGGACGACCCATGGACATAACTTGGTCAGTGTGGGAAATATTGGGAGAGGACAGTCGCTAGTGCGTATGGGAATCCAAACAGGTAAACCACAGTCTCCGGATGGAACTGTGGCAATTTATTTGCAGATGCCCTCTGACGTTTTGGACGTTACGGACGGATACAGATGACTGGATGCCAGTTACTTACACATAGCCTAAAATTCCATCCATGCGCATGAAAGTTGTCCTCTAAATTGCACATTAGGCGGTTAGAATCACCTTTGCATATTGGTGTCTAGAATAGTCTTTTATATATTATTTTATTATTTTGACAGTTCATATTAGCATGTTCTTTCTGTATCTTGCTACGTCCGTCTGAGGACCTGGTTATTCCCTAGGTGTGTGCTTTCATGATTCACTGCAGGTGTTCTAGCCAAGGCCGTGATTCTCTCCATTTCTTTGAAGACGATTGCGCTTGGTTCGTCTTGCCATTTTATGGATCGATTCTTGTACATTTTTTCGTTGAGATAGTTGGTAGTGGACCTTGTCTCCGCCCAACGATTGTACCATAAATATTCAAGTTGATTTTATATTATTATTCTTTTTATTGTGGATGAGATTTAGTTTGTCTTGGATTACTGCATTTTACAGCTTATGTATACATACAAGGTCCTGTACTTTGTACGTATATAACTGGCATGTCTACGTACTTAGTCCTATGTATTTTGGGACTGGGGCGTTACATGTTTTTGTGGTGGCTCATGCAGGTCGAGATAAATTGTTTGGTTACTTTACCGTACCAAGCAAGCCTGCGTATAGGATTAGAGTCTAGGATCTCATCCACATACTTGACCTCCTTTCTCGAACTATCGTTCGACTCATCGACTGCATCTTGCTTGATTCATTCTATCATTATTCTTATCTTCCCTTCGTGCTTGCTAGAGATTGACCCTACTAGTTAGATGTCCCAAACATCCTTAGCTTAATTCTTTAAGTTGGGTAGAATACCCCACGACCTGACACACCCTTGACCATTAAGGGAATACAAATAGTATTATCTAGACCATAGAGACTAGAGGAATTTAACCCATTTGGTCAACCAAGCCTTGGTCAATAAGACCGTAGAATGATGGTATAGGAATAAACATGACTTAGATTCTTATGACTCTTAGACTATTCATATTTGTTCTTATTTCATCTACCATCGTGCCTATGTACTACTATCTAGACTAATGATGCTAACATAGCCTAGTATTTACAAGCTAATTCTTTATCGAGCTTGATCAAGGCATATGTTATGGAGTGGCTACTCACTAACATATTGTCTAATCATAACTGGTGTATGATGGTCTGATCAACCAAGTGCACTTTGGTTCGCTTTTGTCTATTATTCTATGTGGATGGAACATAAATAAACTTAGCCTTTAGAATCCCATCCACGACTGCCTTGAAAATTCTTTCAAAATTATACGGTCGTCCTTGAATCACGTATTGGTATTCGATAAAACCGTCATTGAACTCCTTATTGCTTTCGCCTCTACCTATTTTAGAAGGACGGAGGCGTGGTACTAGAAATTCCTCTAGCTACCCTATCACCTATAACCCTCAACCTACTCTCAAATCATACCTTCTAGGTATTTAATCCATTCTCTCTAACCTTTATTGCATATTCTAACTTTAATCCCCACTTATTTTTCTTCTTGTGTTAACCCATGATTATCCTTGCCGTTATTGAAATCGAGATTTCCTAATGCATCTTTCGTTGAGCATTGTGAATTGTTTTGTGCCTTTCACCCCCTGCGAATCCTTAATTTCGAGGATGAAATTCTTTTAAGTTGGGTAGGATGTAAAACCCCTAAAATTTTACTAATTTTTTATATATTTTTTTTATTTTGGAATTGATTTGTTATTTTGATATTTGTACATCGTAATTGTACGTCGCGTACAAGTTCACATTTTTCGTATTTGTACGTAGCGTGCGAAATTACAAGATGGTATATATTTTTATATATACAAATATTTTATTAAAAGAATTCTTCGTATAGAAAATATGTATTTTATTTTTATTTATTGTGTCGCGTCGAGATTGCCAAACATTTATTTTTTTATTTATAAAGAAGGCAATTTTATTTTAAGATACAAATATAAGTGATAATTTAGAAAAAAAAAACTACTGCTTTATGTCAAAATAGACTATTTGTGCGCGAGGGACATGAAATTTATTTCATTGTCCACTTTGATATTTTCGAAAACTAATTGTTTGTTTATTTATAAAAATGTATTCCAAATATTTAAAGTTTATTATGAATTTCAAAATTATTTATTAATATATTTTTATTATTTATAAAAAGTTATTTTGGAAATTGTTTAATTTAATATTTAATTAATTATGATGATTTAAATTGGAAAAGATTATATTGGCCTTATTTTAAAATAGCTTTAAATTAAAAATAAGTTTTATTTAGATTGATTTGGATTCGACAAATTTATTTTAAATCGATTTGAATAATTATGTAATTATCTAATGGGGATTTAAATCCTCCCAAATCTTTATCCAACTGGGAATTCCCACATCCTAAAAATAGGCAGGTACTCCTCCATAAATTCCTCACATCCATAATTACTCCACAAATATTCCATCCACCACAAGTGCGTGCACCGTGTCCGTGTCCACCGAATTCCCTCCACTAAATTCTTTTACAAATACATTCACCATCCCGGTGTCCGACAACCCCGGACACGTCCACCCAAATCCCGTGTTGCGCAAGACACAAATTCTAAATCATCAAATCCCTAATCCCCAAATTCCTAGCCTTAATCCCCAAAATACTAACCCTAGCTCGCCGACGTCGAGTGCTGCAGCCCCAACCCCCAATCCATCACCGCCACCACCGTGAGACTTACCCCCATCATCACCATCTCCACCCTGCTCCCCGATAGCACAACCACCACTACCAGCCATCACCGGCGCCCGTCACCTTCATCTTTCCATATCCGGCCGACCATCCCCGGTCGCCGCCGCCAACACCGACCACCGCCATCACCACACCAACCACCACCGGCCATAGACACCAACCACCACCACGCCACCCCAACTTCGAGCCACAACCGATTTCTTCTCCGTCATCCCCTATCCTCGGCCAATGGTCAACACAACCACAACCACTACAGCCACCATCCTCTCCGCCGGATTTCTTCCACTCCGGCCGACCACCCTATCCCAGCCAACCACCGGAACACCCATCACCACCACGAAAAGAAAGCAAAAATCAAAAGCCAAAACCCTAACCTAACGCTCACCTCTTCGCCGCCTCGACATACCGGACCTCCAGCCGCCACGCCTCTAGCCGGCGAATCCAGCGCCCGCCGGAGCTGTCCGCGCCACCCAACCGAGCACCTGCCGGTCCGCCGCGAGCAGCGCCTCGACCACTGCATCTTCGTGCGAGACGCTACTGGTGCTGCCTTGCGAGCCGCACGCGTGCACCACCTCCGGTGCCGCCCCACGTTGGTGAGCGCGCCGCCCGAGCCCATCTCTTCCCTTCGTGGCTGAGCCTCCACCAAAACCCCCTCTCCGCCGGAGCTGCCCCAGCTCCACTTCCTCCGCCGCACGACAGAGCCGTCGCCCGCTCGATTCCCCATCTCACCCTCTCATTCTCTCTATGTAAGGGAACGTAAAGTATTTAATATCATTATTATTATTATTATTATTATTATTATTATCATTATTATTTATTCTGTTGTTGTTATAATTATTATTTTTATTAACATTACTATTATTATTATTACTAGTTTTATTATTAGTATTATAAACAGTATGCATATTTCATATATTTTGGGTTTTAAATTATTTGTAGGTATAAATTATTAGAAGTCTTATTTTATCATCATGTTTTCTTTTATGATTACTATCATTTTATTATTATTACTAATAACTGATTACTAAGATATTTGCCATGATAATTATATAAATATTTTCTAAAAAGTATATCATGAGTTTTGCCTACATACGTATCAAATTAAGTGTAGCCTAATAATATTATTATTTTTATGATATTTGATCTAAATATTACCGTAATATTTTATCTAAATTTTAGTTGCCTAAAATAAATTTCTTAGTATTTTCCAAACATTTTATTTATATATTTTCATCGATAAAATATGGTTTCTTGCATAGAAATTATATTTTTACAAACTTGGAGTTTTTAGCCAAAAACGATTTTCTTGAATTTTAAGTATTTTCTATAATTATTTTTACCTATGAAAACAAGATTTGGATTATTATAGATAGTTTTACAAAGATGTTATATATATGATTTATTCAATTTCCATCGATTACCCTCCCATCCCAAGACTAGTCCCGACATTCCTATTTTCTCTCCAATTCTGCACTTCATTATGTCAAACCTAACCAAGTTGACCGTTCTGGACCCGATGGACCAGTCCTTGCCATCATCAGAGGCTCATTTACGTAATTGTAACACCGAAGTCGATCTTGTGCCACCTTTATTGTACCACACCAGGCAGCTCACCAGGCGTTACAACGGGCAAGTAAACCTTGCTAATTTACTGTCATATTATTTATTTTCTGTATTATTTACTTTGTTTCACATTGTTAGTTTCCTTTGTTATAAACTGCGCGTCCAAGCCATACTTGGGTGCAAGTGACTCTATTAGTCGTTTTACTTTATTATATGCATGTTAACTTAGTTTTAGTGGACTACCTTTTGTTGCGGGATATCCTTATATCTCCCTTGGCCATGACACACACACTACACGATTGGAGACAGTTTGCTAGGGGCACGACTTATGGACTGGCCATCTCTAAAGTCGGATGACGATAGTTGTTCGTAACTGCTATGACTAGGGTTTTAGAGACTCAAGCAGTTACAAAACTGGATGAGCCATGGACATGACTTGGTCAGTGTAGAAAATATTGGGGGAGGACAGTCGCTAGTGCGTATGGGAATCCAAACAGGTAAACCATGGTCTCCGGATGGAACTGTGGCAATTTATTTGCAGATGCCCTTTGACGTTTTGGACGTTACGGACGGATACAGATGACTGGATGCCAGTTACGTACACATAGCCTATAATCCCACCCATGCGCATGAAGTTGTCCTCTAAATTGCACAATAGGCGGTTAGAATCTCCTTTGCATATTGGTGTCTAGAATAGTCTTTTATATTTTATTTTATTATTTCGACAGTTCATATTAGCATGTTTTTCCTGTATCTTGCTACGTCCGTCTGAGGACCTGGTTATTTCCCAGGTGTGTGCTTTCATGATTCACTGCAGGTGTTCTAGCCAAGGCCGCGATTCTCTCCATTTCTTCGAAGACGATTGCGCTTGGTTCGTCTTGCCATTTTATGGATCGATTCTTGTACATTTCTTTCGTTGAGATAGTTGGTAGTGGACCTTGTCTCCGCCCAACGATTGTACCATAAATATTCAAGTTGATTTTATATTATTATTCTTTTCATTGTGGATGAGATTTAGTTTGTCTTGGATTACTGCATTTTACAGCTTATGTATACATACAAGGTTCTGTACTTTGTACGTATATAACTGGCATGTCTACGTACTTAGTCCTACGTTTTTGGGACTGGGGCGTTACATGTTTTTGTGGTGGCCCATACAGGTCGAGATAAATTGTTTGGTTACTTTACCGTACCAAGCAAGCCTGCGTATAGAATTAGAGTCTAGGATCTCATCCACATACTTGACCTCCTTTCTCGAACTATCGTTCGACTCATCGACTGCATCTTGCTTGATTCATTCTATCATTATTCTTATCTTCCCTTCGTGCTTGCTAGAGATTGACCCTACAAGTTAAATGTCCCAAACATCCTTAGCTTAATTCTTTAAGTTGGGTCGAATACCCCACGACCTGACACACCCTTGACCATTAAGAGAATACAAATAGTATTATCTCGACCATAGAGACTGGAGGAATTTAACCCATTTGGTCAACCAAGCCTTGGTCAATAAGACCGTAGAATGATGGTATAGGAATAAACAAGACTTAGATTCTCATGACTCTTAGACTATTCATATTTGTTCTTATTTTATCTACCATCGTGCCTATGTACTACTATCTAGTCTAATGATGCTAACATAGCCTAGTATTTGCAAGCTAATTCTTCATCGAGCTTGATCAAGGCATATGCTATGGAGTGGCCACTCACTAACATATTGTCTAATCAGAACCGGTGCATGATGGTTTGATCAACCAAGTGCACTTTGGTTCGCTTTTGTCTATTATTGTACGTGGATGGAACATAAATAAACATAGCCTTTAGAATCCCATCCACGACTGCCTTGAAAATTCTTTCGAAATTATATGGTCGTCCTTGAATCACGTATTGGTATTCGATAAAATTGTCATTGAACTCCTTATTGCTTTCGCCTCTACCTATTTTAGAAGGACAGAGGCGTGGTACTAGAAATTCCTCTAGCTACCCTATCACCTATAACCCTCAACCTACTCTCAAATCATACCTTCTAGGTATTTAATCCATTCTCTCTAACCTTTATTGCATATTCTAACTTTAACCCCCACTTATTTTCCTTCTTGTGTTAACCCATGATTATCCTTGCCGTTATTGAAATCGAGATTTTCCAATGCATCTTTCGTTGAGCATTGTGAATTATTTTGTGCCTTCTCACCCCCCTGTGAATCCTTAATTTCGAGGACGAAATTCTTTTAAGTTGGGTAGGATGTAAAATCCCTAAAATTTTACTAATTTTTTTTATTTTTTATTTCGGAATTGATTTGTTATTTAGATATTTGTACATCGTAATTGTACGTCGCGTACAAGTTCACATTTTTCGTATTTGTACGTAGCATACGAAATTGCAAGATGGTATATATTTTTATATATACAAATATTTTATTAAAAGAATTCTTCGTATAAAAATATGTATTTTATTTTTATTTATTGTGTCGCATCGAGATTGCCAAACATTTATTTTTTTATTTATAAAGAAGGCAATTTTATTTTATGATGCAAATATAAGTGATAATTTAGAAAAAAAAAACTATTGCTTTATGTCAAAATAGACTATTTGTGTGCGAGGGACATGAAATTTATTTCATTGTCCACTTTGATATTTTTTGAAAACTAATTGTTTGTTTATTTATAAAAATGTATTCCAAATATTTAAAGTTTATTGTGAATTTCAAAATTATTTATTAATATATTTTTATTATTTATAAAAAGTTATTATGGAAATTATTTATTTAATATTTAATTAATTATGATGATTTAAATTGGAAAAGATTATATTGGTCCTATTTTAAAATGGCTTTAAATTAAAAATAAGTTTTATCTAGATTGATTTGGATTCGACAAATTTATTTTAAATCGATTTGAATAATTATGTAATTATCTAATGGGGATTTAAATCCTCCCAAATCTTTATCCTATTGGGAATTCCCACATCCTATAAATAGGCAGGTACTCCTCCATTAATTCCTCACATCCACAATTACTCCACAAATATTCCATCCACCATAAGTGTGTAGGAACGAAATCGTAAAGCAGAATACTCTAGAGGGGGGTGAATAGAGTAGACAACGGAATATTGATAATTAAAAACTTGTTAGCAGTTAGATCACAGATATAATAATAATCACAAAAGTAAATGACAGAAATTAAAAGTGATCAGAAGGCAAACGCAAACACCGAGATTTATACTAGTTTTTCTCTTGTGAGGACTAGTCCAGTCGGAAGAACTCTAGCTTCCAGTTGAATCCATTATTGGAAAATCCTACAAGTTTTCATACGAAGTCCTTGCAACTTCTACAGACGCGAGCTTTGATACGAAGAACTCGACCAACTTCAATTGTGAAGAGTTGAATCTTCTATCAAGCCTCTGATTACAATCGCTCTGAAACTTCTAGACCGAACCGCACTGGCAAATCGACTAGAGGATTGTAACTGGCTTGGGATTTGAAAATGAAAGCTTTTTAGAACTCTTTGGAAGAATGTAAGCTTAGGAAGAGAAGAGATTGAAAGTGAATTGGTGATTTGAAATGATCGAAATACTTTTCTATTTATAGTTTTTCCAACGACAGAACTCTGACAGAATTCGGGCAGAATTCGGACAGAACGCTTTGTAACAAACCGCAACTGAAGGATGACCAAGTTCAAAAACCCAACGTTCACTAACGTTCCAAATGGCCGAACTCTGGCCGAACTCGGGCCGAGTTCTCTTGGGGTTCTGCCAGTTCATTTTTGGAGAAAATAAATTTTGGCTTTTTGAAAAATCCTTCAGAAGCTTTTTGTAACAAGAATGGTTTTCAAAAACGTAGGTTATTTGTAAACGAATAGGATGGTTTTGAAAAACATTTTAGGATAGCCTATTTGCCAGTACGACTCGGTGTACAATGTATTCCTAGACTCAATAAAATAAAAAATTACATAGCGTAACAGGAAGTACATTCTGAATGACAAACAGCTTCAGTCTTGAACAAAGTAAATATCCATTATTGAGCAGTGTCCAAAACGTCGTAGGTAAACATCTGAGTTGACTTGTAATTATATCGAGACAGAGTTTGATCAATTATTAAAATCAGGTTTGACCATGACCAATGAGCCAACAAAAGTGCGTGCACCGTGTCCGTGTCCACCGAATTCTCTCCACTAAATTCTTTTACAAATACATTCACCATCCCGATGTCCGACAACCCTGGACACGTCCACCCAAATCCTGTGTTGCACAAGACACAAATTCTCAATCATCAAATCCCTAATCCCCAAATTCCTAGCCCTAATCCCTAAAATCCTAACCCTAGTGTCACGACCCGCACCCACTGTGAGGGTACAAGTGCGTAACAGCGCCCAGCCTAAGCCGCAGTGTCGGCGGTAGAACGTTGTTCTAAGTCTCTAACTAAATATCAACTCATGCAGTATATAATGTACTCATCATGATCAACTCCGAACGGAGGACAAGTATAAGATATGGTGTAACTCAATCACAGTCTAAGCACGATAAGATAACACCGAAATATAACTAAGAAATTGAAGACAACAAACTACTAATAAAATAACAACAAACTCAAACAATCTCAAATATATCTCAAGTCTCAAATCTCTAAATACAACTCCAGTTCTAAACAAGAAAACTAAAACAAGACAGACTAGCTAAACTACCGATCACTCCTGAGTGTCGGGGCCATAGGTAGCTAAGCCATCTCCTGGTCTGTAACATGTAGGGCATGTGTCCTCAGGGCAATCATCTGTAAAATTTTTAACAGGTCCAGTCAGGACAGGAACGAGCACATCTCATCTAGAAAACCCAAGTAAATGACAGAGAACTATAAAGCAGTTATAGACAGTTGTATTGATGAAAATGGCAGTTTATATTCAGGTGATGGTACGAAAGACAGATAAAGTGCAAGGAAAGAAAATAGCTAAACAAGAGAAGAATCATAGCAATGAAGACTGTAAAAATAAAACTAGCTAAACCAGGGTAATATGATATAAAGTCCAGGCAGCAATGTAGACCAGTGTAACTCCAATGTAAGTCCAGTACATGATGAATCTCATACAAGATGAATCCAGTAAGGGACGATTCCAGTTATAGTGATCAATGATTCCAGGGTGAGTCCAGCCTATACTCTAGCAGTGTGTTTTAAAATACCGAGATCGACATGTAAACGGCTATAGGTAATCCGGCACATCACACACCTGGCCGGGTGTGAGATGGCAATCATTCCAGTATGATTCCAGCAAAAGGGTGATTCCAGAAATGGGGTATGTTTACATGTCTTACTCTAGTATTTACTCTTCCAGCTAGTGAATCCAGAATTACGACACAATGATTCAAGATGAGTCCAGCCAATAATATGAAGATACCAGTAAATGATTCCAGTAAATGATTCCAGCAGGTGATTCCAGTAATAGAAGCCGGAAATAATGATACCAGTAATAGAGGCCAGAAAATAAATGTGTGTCGTATACATGAATCCAGAAATATCCACACGTGTTGTAACAGAGAATCGCATACAACTAACTAGAACTGAAGTACAGTAATTGACAAGTAAATGAGAGAACTATCAGAGAATGTACTCGCCTGATACTCTGAAAAGAGTAGTGAAATATCAGATGTCTGCACCAGAGTCACAATGTCCTAAATAGAGCAGTACAGGTTATAATGTGTTTAAAATACGATAAATGAAATTTACGATGCAATCTACATGATTTCTAGACCAATCTAGGTCAAAGTCAACTTTAAGTCAAACCTGGTCAACTGTCTAGGTCAAACTAGGTCCAAGTCATACTTAGTCAACTCTGGGTCAACCCAAGTCAACCACACTAATCAAACTAGGTCAATTGGGTCAAGCCTAAGCCAAACAAGTCCCACTAGGCCTAACCAGCCTATTCTAGCAAGTACACCCAATTTCTAGGCTATATAGGCCAACCACACTCCTACACTGGCATTCAAGCCATAAACACAGGTTTATGAGCCAGGGGCTATATGCCTAGGCTGATCACATAGCCCATACACATTTTCACACATATACATATATTAATATTAATCTAATTTTATAATAACCCACATATGCACATAGCTAAAATAGGACACATTTATATAGGCTAACCTATAGGCTTGCTAATCTCATCTAGACTCACACACACACTCACAAGTGGCTCACAAGGACACACACAAGTGGCTTACTAAGTGGACTGAAAGTATGGGTTTAAGGATGGTTTCATGGACTGATTTATTTAGACAGCAAGGGCAGTCATATAGCTATTGTTAGAGGGCTAGAAATGGACAAGTTTGGGATGGTTTGGGACTGCCTAATGGCTGCTATGTAGGTTAGATATAGGGCTAATGTGAGTGACAGTGATTTGTGAGAGGAAAAAGTGTCAAGGTGAATGTGCCAATTTGTGTATATCAGTTTTAACAGTTATTGTAACTCCAAAAGCCAAGAAAACTAAAAACTAATTATCAATGCAAATCCCAAACCAACCCTCAAGTAATACACAGGTAAGAATCAAATGATGGCAAATCAAACATCAAATAAAAATCAGTTTTCTAAAAGAAAAAAATGGGAAGTTCCGGATTTTAAGTATCAGTCACCCAAACAAAACCAACACCTGACATTTCAATTTCAAACCTATATCAGTTTACAGTGTATCCATAATAGTGTGTGTGTGAATTCTCAGGACAGTGTGTGTGTAGCATTTGGCTAGGGTGTGTGTAGGGACATGTGTCTATGTGTGTGCGTGTGATAAAATGTGTACATGACAGGAACTATTAGGGATGACAGCAGGGATTCAAGGCTATAGGTCAGTTAACAGTGTGTTGACAGTTGTGTCAATTGAGGGTGTGATACTACACTAACAAGGAACAATGTGGCAGTTATATTCGACTGATACAAATATCAAGGGACTGAAAAAGTGCATGTGTTCTCAGGATTGGCAAAATGACAGTTCAAATCATCAATAACAGTTCACAGTTGGCCATCTCAGATTTTAGCATAGTGTATCAGTTTTTTTCCAAAGAACCCAACACAACATATCCAAAACCAATTCGAAAACCCCATAATCCAGAGTTCTTAATTAACATCAAATATAACATACATAATGAACTGATCATGGTAATTTAAATCATTAGAAAAACAGTAAAAAAAATACAATTAAACTCAAAAACAGAATCAGTGAATGATCTTAGGGTTTCCCAGATTTTCAATAACCAAACAAAGTGTCATAACATACATAAATCATCCCTCAGTGACAGTGCCATAGCAAGGGCCATAGGCCAAGCCAATGGCCAAGTCAAAACAGTGTATAGGAATAGTATCTCAAGTTTCAGTGTAGCAATCAATGTGTAATTTGAACTCATGTATCAGGAATTAAAATGTGTGTATGGAGGGAAAACATATTGTTCTCAGTGTGTGTGCAATCATGTGAGAATGTTTCATGTGTGGCACATATAGGCCTGTGCATCTCAGGTTAGCTAATAGTTCAAAATTCAGTTCAAAAACCAATTGACAGTTCACATTGAACTAGTTGACAGTTTTTCATAGGAAAAGTCATTCACTAATGTAGCAATCATAAGAACCTATAGATTATCAGTAAACCAAAAGGATTAGCACATGAACTCCTCAAATATCACCACATTCGAACTGTCAACTCAGTCAATGTGTGAGATGCCTGAGAACAAACACAGGAACCTGAGAACAGTGGGTATCACCACATGAACTCCCCAAAAACTCATACTTGAACATAAAACCTAAACTACTATATAAATCCCACAGTGTTCAGTTATCAATCTAATCTAAAATGAAAAATACAAAATCAATGTCTGATGCATATTAAATCAATAACTGATACATCTACAACCCATATTCAACCTCACATTCCAGTTTCACTTGATTACTTAATTCAATTAAAACTCAATCAACTCAAATACAATCAGTAAAACCCATTGAAAATCTAAACTTAGCAAAATATAGGAAACCACATTCAAATTTGCACCCAACAGTGAAATCTCAGGTTTCAGTCCCAAGCCAATTTGAAATCCCTACCTATTAATATCAACTCAAAAGGAATCAATCCTAACAGTGAACTAATCACAAATAATTCATTCTAACAGGGAAATCCAAGTATTAAATCAGTTTTGAAAATACTTAAGGTTCAGAATTTGAAAACAGGAATTTGAAATACCATCGAAACCAAACAAAATTGAAAAAATTATGGTAAAACATATGCACAGAGTTAGGAATATACTAGGCATGTCCATGTGTCCCATTGTGTCCAGAAAATAGGACACGAAGGTGTCCAAGTGCTTGAAAACACATTACATACGCACAGACTGCACTGTCTCGTGCAGCGAGTCCACGTTCCCGTGGACGCGACACGAGGCACGACACGTCTCGTGCTTGTGTCCACGTGTAGCCACCTATAGGCCTATACACGCAACACAACACGAGACACGGAGGACACGCACACGCGTGATACGACACGCGTATCAGACGCGGCTCTGTGCGCATACAGTCCCTGTATATGACTAGTGCGGCCTCGTTTTCGTGTCCGACATGAAACAAAGTGTCATAAAACTTGGGGAGTGTCTTCTCAGTCACTGCCCCAACCTCCACGCCAAGTTTTGTGTGTCGAAACGCTGTGTCCAGTGAGAAATAGGACACGGGTAGCAGGACAGCGCACAAGCGTGTCGTGCAGCGTGTCCGCAACTAATTTCGACACAAAATTGACACAAAATTCACATCAGTCTTCAAAAAGATTAATATACATATTTAGATCTACAAATTCATATAATTACATTTACAAAAATCGAAAATAAAATCCTTATAGGCATTTAATCAAACACCTACAAAGCAATACGACACGTGTCCGATACGGGCACCAAACGGACACGAAATCCACCCAAATTTTAGGGACACCTAGGGGACTCCTAGATCTAGCCCTACATGCAAAGAAAACTGAAATATAAATCAATTTAGAGGGTTTTACCTATATGTGCAAAAAGCTTGGAAAAGTTTCAAATGGGGGATTCTTCCTCTTGATACCAAAAGCTCCAAATTGGCCAAAAGCTGAGATTAAACCCCAAAATGAGAAAGTAGGAGAGTATTAGGTTCTAATGTAAGAAACTAGGATTAAAAAGGAATTAAAATGAATTTATGGGGATTTTTGGAAGAGGGACAAATACCTTTCTTTTTCCAATGTTGAAATGAATAAAGAAAGAGGCAAGCCCTAGAGAATAAGTGTTTATATAGGGTGGGGATCCCTATGGCTGGTCATTTAGGGTTTGGTTAGGGTTAGGGCTTCTAGTTATGGGCCATGGGCCAAGTCATGATCAAATAAATCATCTAGCCATTAGTCATTTCATGAAACCATAAACCACGACTTAAATCCACTAAACCAAGTCCCCTCATTCTAAAATTAGTTTCTAATGACTAAAAGTAGGTTAACCTAAGTTAGACTAGGGTCACCATGGCTAGGGTTAGCTTCTAGGCTAGTTCACTAGGTCTCAACAAGTCAAGTCAACCTAGAATTCACCAATTCAATAAATCACCAAATAATTCAAATAAGTCAAAATGACCGAATTACCCCTAGGCTAAAAATAATAATTAAATCATCATAATGACATGGTTAGGCTCTAGGTCGTGCAGTCTCTAGGGTTTTACTAGCTGCACACCAAAATCACAAGTCATGACTTAAAGCAGTTTTTAAAATGGTTTAAAAATAATTAAAAATCACCAAAAATCATAATGTAAAATAAATATCAATAAATAATAATTATAATCATAAAATTCCAAAAATATCCTCATCTGGAAAACTGGGTGTTACAATCCTACCCACCTTATAAAAATTTCGTCCTCGAAATTAAGATGGTCGCACCTCTCCTAGGTTAAACCCCCAATCAATCAGAGTCGAAGCAACACAATCCTACTGGTCCTGATTCCACAGTCTCGAACAGGGTAGCTACACTATCTAGCAATCACAAACAATATCCTGGCAGGTACTAAGGGAAATCACACATGAAAGTGGGGAGGAAGAATAAGAAGGTCAAACCTGCTAATCCATCACCTGCGACGTCAGTCTCCTCGGCTGCCATCGCAAAAGCTCCACCCCTCTGGTGCTGAGCTACAGGTGGCCTAGCCCCCTCAAAAGGAGGTGCAATGGGACAATCTATCTTCTGGTGGGCAGCTGACCCACAGAAATAGCAAACTTTCATCCTCTTCCTGCACTGCTCCCAAATGTGTCCCGGCTTCTTGCAGTAGGAACAATTGATCGCCTTCGGGTCCTGGCCCCGATACTGATGCTGCACCTGCTGAACTCCCACTGGTGCCTACGTCTGCTGAATCTGCACATGAGGCCTCTTGGCCTGGCCTCCGCTGCTGCTGGTACTGTGAGCGTCCCGTCCCCTCTTGAGCCTCAACTCAAGATCATCCTCAGCCAGTAAAGCTCCCGTCAAAATCTCTTCGAAAGTGGCATCCCTGTTGCCCTTGGTCAAGGACTTGACTTCCTTGACCAGACCCTTCCGGAACCTCTGGGCCTTCGCCGCCTCGCTCAAGCCCTCTATGAATCTGCTGAGGCGGCCGAACTCCCCAGCGTACTCCTCCACTGATAGGCTCCCCTGAACTAGGCTCTCGAACTGCGACTCCAAGGCTCTGAGCGCTGAATCTGGAAAGAACTTCTTCTTGAAGAAGCCCTTGAACTCCTTCCAAGTCTGTCCAGCTACCCCCATCCTAGGGTCTGACTGATACCAGGTGCGAGCAAGATCTCGCATCCGGCTAGCTGCTGCCTCTATCTGGAGATCTGCCGGTATCCGAGCCAGGCGAAAGATCTCTTCTATATGCTCGATCCACTCGTCAGCATATAAAATCCCCTCTGTCCCCAGGAAGTCTCTGGGGCTCATCTTCTGGAACTGCTCTATTCCCGGTGTCCTCGGCTGCTGGATCACTGGTCGAGCTGCGACCGTCATAAGGGCCAACTCCATGCTCCTGTCCTGTTGGGCCTGCTGCCGGTCCATAAACTGCTGGAAGTAAGCGAACATCTGTGCCGTATCCACGTGTCCTGTAGGCGGCGGCTGCTGAAACTGCATCTCTGGGATGACTGGGTCCTGCCCCCGAGCTGGTGAAGGCATACCCCTTGCTGCTGCTGCTGAACTCTCAATATGAATAGAGGTGGCAGGAGCTGCAGCCTCCTGACCCTGCTGATCTGGCTGAGAGATGGCAGTCCCCTCTACAGCAACTGCTGTATCAGAGCGACGTGATCGTGTCTCCACCATCTTGAAGACAGATCGAACAAGGAAGTCAATACTGAGCAGGAATCGATATATCAAAGGAGGACAGTTTATTTCTAAGAAGGCAAATCAGTACGATATATAGATGGCATGATTTAAAGCAGAATTTTCCTAACTGTGATTGAGTGCCTCTCCGGTAAAGCCTATCTCTCAGTCCTATCGCAGGCTCGCAGCAGTACAACTAAGTCGCCGTACTACCACGATATCGTACTAATGCGACTCTCGACCTGCATGGGCCACCACTAAAAACGTGTCACGACCTGCACCCACTGTGAGGGTACGAGTGAGTAACAGCGCCCAGCCTACGCCGCAGTGTCAACGGTAGAACGCTGTTCTAAGTCTCTAACTAAACATCAACTCATGCAGTAGATAATGTACTTATCATGATCAACTCCGAACGGAGGACAAGTATAAGATATGGTGTAACTCAATCACAGTCTAAGCATGATAAGATAACACCGAAATATAACTAAGAAATTAAAGACAACAAACTACTAATAAAATAACAACAAACTCAAACAATCTCAAATATATCGCAAGTCTCAAATCTCTAAATACAACTCCAGTTCTAAACAGAAAAACTAAAACAAGACAGACTAGCTAAACTCCCGATCACTCCTGAGTGTCGGGGCCATAGGTAGCTAAGCCATCTCCTGGTCTGTAACATGTAGGGCATGTGTCCTCAGGGCAATCATCTGTAAAATTTTCAACAGGTCCAATCAGGACAGGAACGAGCACATCTCATCTAAAAAACCTAAGTAAATGACAGAGAACTATAAAGCAGTTATAGACAGTTGTATTGATGAAAATGGCAGTTTATATTCAGGTGATGGTACGAAAGACAGATAAAGTGCAAGGAAAGAAAATAGCTAAACAAGAGAAGAATCATAGCAATGAAGGCTGTAAAAATAGAACTAGCTGAACCAGGGTAATATGATATAAAGTCCAGGCAGCAATGTAGACCAGTGTAACTCCAATGTAAGTCCAGTACAGGATGAATCTCATACAAGATGAATCCAGTAAGGGACGATTCCAGTTATAGTGATCAATGATTCCAGGGTGAGTCCAGCCTATACTCTAGTAGTGTGTTTTAAAATACCGAGGTCGACATGTAAATGGCTATGGGTAATCCGGCACATCACACACATGGCCGGGTGTGAGATGGCTATCATTCCAGTATAATTCCAGCAAAAGGGTGATTCTAGAAATGGGGTATGTCTACATGTCTTACTCTAGTATTTCCTCTTCCAGCAAGTGAATCCAGAATTATGACACAATGATTCAAGATGAGTCCAGCCAATAATATGAAGATACCAGTAAATGATTCCAGTAAATGATTCCAGCAGGTGATTCCAGTAATAGAAGCCGTAAATGATGATACCAGTAATAGAGGCCAGAAAATAAATGTGTGTCGTATACATGAATCCAGAAATATCCATACGTATTGTAACAGAGAATCGCATACAACTAACTAGAACTGAAGTACAGTAATTGACAAGTAAATGAGAGAACTATCAGAGAATGTACTCGCCTGATAATCTGAAAAGAGTAGTAAAATATCAGATGTCTGCACCGGAGTCACAATGTCCTAAATAGAGCAGTACAGGTTATAATGTGTTTAAAATATGATAAATAAAATTTATGATGCAATCTACATGATTTCTAGACCAATCTATGTCAAAGTCAACTCTAAGTCAAACCTGGTCAACTGTCTAGGTCAAACTAGGTCCAAGTCATACTTAGTCAACTCTGGGTCAACCCAAGTCAACCACACTAATCAAACTAGGTCAATTGGGTCAAGCCTAAGCCAAACAAGTCCCACTAGGCCTAACCAGCCTATTCTAGCAAGTACACCCAATTTCTAGGCTATACATGCCAACCACACTCCTACACTGGCATTCAAGCCATAAACACAGGTTTATGAGCCAGGGGCTATATGCCTAGGCTAATCACATAGCCCATACACATTTTCACACATATATATTAATATTAATCTAATTTTATAATAACACACATATGCACATAGCTAAAATAGGACACATTTATATTGGCTAACCTATAGGCTTGCTAATCTCATCTAGACTCACACACACACTCACAAGTGGCTCACAAGGACACACACAAGTGGCTTACTAAGTGGACTGAAAGTATGGGTTTAAGGATGGTTTCATGGACTGATTTATTTGGACAGCAAGGGCAGTCATATAGCTATTGTTAGATGGCTGGAAATGGACAAGTTTGGGGTGGTTTGGGACTGCCTAATGGCTGCTATGTAGGTTAGATATAGGGCTAATGTGAGTGACAGTGATTTGTGAGAGAAAAAAGTGTCAAGGTGAATGTGCCAATTTGTGTATATCAGTTTTAACAGTTATTGCAACTCCAAAAGCCAAGCAAACTGAAAACTAATTATCAATGCAAATCCCAAACCAACCCTCAAGTAATACACAGGTAAGAATCAAATGATGGCAAATCAAACATCAAATAAAAATCAGTTTTCTAAAAGAAAAAAATGGGAAGTTCAGGATTTTAAGTATCAGTCACCCAAACAAAATCAACACCTGACATTTCAATTTCAAACCTATATCAGTTTACAGTGTATCCATAATAGTGTGTGTGTGAATTCTCAGGACAGTATGTGTGTAGCATTTGGCTAGGGTGTGTGTAGGGACATGTGTCTATGTGTGTGCATGTGATAAAATGTGTACATGACAGGAACTATTAGGGATGACAGCAGTGATGCAAGGCTATAGGTCAGTTAACAGTGTGTTGACAGTTGTGTCAATTGAGGGTGTGATACCACACTAACAAGGAACAATATGGCAGTTACATTCGACTGATACAAATATCAAGGGACTGAAAAAGTGCATGTGTTCTCAGGATTGGTAAAATGACAGTTCAAATCATCAATAACAGTTCACAGTTGGCCATCTCAGATTTTAGCATAGTGTATCAGTTTTTTCCAAAGAACCCAACACAACATATCCAAAACCAATTCGAAAACCCCATAATCCAAAGTTCTTAATTAACATCAAATATAACATACATAATGAACTGATCATGGTAATTTAAATCATTAGCAAAACAGTAAAAAAATACAATTAAACTCAAAAACAGAATCAGTGAATGATCTCAGGGTTTCCCAGATTTTCAATAACCAAACAAAGTGTCATAACATACATAAATCATCCCTCAGTGACAGTGCCATAGCAAGGGCCATAGGCCAAGCCAATGGCCAAGTCAAAACAGTGTGTAAGAATAGTATCTCAGGTTTCAGTGTAGCAATCAATGTGTAATTTGAACTCATGTATCAGGAATTAAAATGTGTGTGTGGAGGGAAAACACATTGTTCTCAATGTGTGTGTAATCATGTGAGAATGTGTCATGTGTGGCACATATAGGCCTGTGCATCTCAGGTTAGCTAATAGTTCAAAAATCAGTTCAAAAACCAATTGACAGTTCACATTGAACTAGTTGACAGTTTTTCATAGGAAAAGTCATTCACTAATGTAGCAATCATAAGAACCTATAGATTATCAGTAAACCAAAAGGATTAGCACATGAACTCCTCAAATATCACCACATTCGAACTGTCAACTCAGTCAATGTGTGAGATGCCTGAGAACAAACACATAAACCTGAGAACAGTGGTATCACCACATGAACTCCCCAAAAACTCATACTTGAACATAAAACCTAAACTACTATATAAATCCCACAGTGTTCAGTTATCAATCTAATCTAAAATAAAAAATACAAAATCAATGTCTGATGCATATTAAATCAATAACTGATACATCTACAACCCATATTCAACCTCACATTCCAGTTTCACTTGATTACTCAATTCAATTAAAACTCAATCAACTCAAATACAATCAGTAAAACCCATTGAAAATCTAAACTTAGCAAAATATAGGAAACCACATTCAAATTTGCACCCAACAGTGAAATCTCAGGTTTCAGTCCCAAGCCAATTCGAAATCCCTACCTATTAATATCAACTCAAAAGGAATCAATCCTAACAGTGAACTAATCACAAATAATTGATTCTAACAGGGAAATCCATGTATTAAATCAGTTTTGAAAATACTTAAGGTTCAGAATTTGAAAACAGGAATTTGAAATACCATCGAAACCAAACAAAATTGAAATAATTATGGTAAAACATATGCACATAGTTAGGAATATACTAGGCATGTCTATGTGTCCCATTGTGTCCAGAAAATAGGACACGAAGGTGTCCAAGTGCTTGAAAATACATTACATACGCACAGACTGTACTGTCTCGTACAGCGAGTCCACGTTCCCGTGGACGCGACACGAGGCACGACACGTCTCGTGCTTGTGTCTACGTGTAGCCTACCTATAGGCCTATACACGCGACACAACACGAGACATGGAGGACACGCACACGCGAGATACGACACGCGTATCAGACGCAGCTCTGTGTGCGTACAGTCCCTGTGTATGACCAGTGGGGCCTCGTTTTCGTGTCCGACACGAAACGAGGTATCGTGAAACTTGGGAAGTGTCTTCTCAGTCACTGCCCCAACCTCCATGCCAAGTTTCGCATGTCGAAATGCTGTGTCCAGTGAGAAATAGGACACGGGTAGCAGGACAGCGCACACGCGTGTCGTGCAGCGTATCCGTACCCAATTTTGACACGAAATTGATACAAAATTCATATCAGTCTTCACAAAGATTAATATACATATTTAGATCTACAAATTCATATAATTATATTTACAAAAATCGAAAATAAAATCCTTATAGGCATTTAATCAAACACCTACAAAGCAATACGACACGTGTCCGATACGGGCACCAAACGGACACGAAATCCACCCAAATTTTAGGGACACCTAGGGGACTCCTAGATCTAGCCCTACATGCAAAGAAAACTGAAATATAAATTAATTTAGAGGGTTTTACCTATATGTGCAAAAAGCTTGAAAAAGGTTCAAATGGGGGATTCATCCTCTTGATACCAAAAGCTCCAAATTGGCCCAAAGCTGCGATTAAACCCTAAAATCAGAAAGTAGGAGAGTATTAGGTTCTAATGCAAGATACTAGAATTAAAAAGAAATTAAAATAAATTTATGGGGATTTTTGGAAGATGGACAAATACCTTTCTTTTTCCAATGTTGAAATAAAAAAAGAAAGAGGCAAGCCCTAGAGAATAAGTGTTTATATACGGTGGGGATCCCTATGGCTGGTCATTTAGGGTTTGGTTAGGATTAGGGCTTCTAGTTATGGGCCATGGGCCAAGTCATGATCAAATAAATCATCTAGCCATAAGTCATTTCATGAAACAATAAACCACGACTTAAATCCACTAAACCAAGTCACCTCATTCTAAAATTAGTTTCTAATGACTAAATGTAGGTTAACCTAAGTTAGACTAGGGTCACCATGGCTAGGGTTAGCTTCTAGGTTAGTTCACTAGGTCTCAACAAGTCAAGTCAACCTAGAATTCACCAATTCAATAAATCACCAAATAATTCAAATAAGTCAAAATGACCCAATTACCCCTAGGCTAAAAATAATAATTAAATCATCCTAATGACATGGTTAGGCTCTAGGTCATGCAGTCTCTAGGGTTTTACTAGCTGTACACCAAAATCACAAGTCATGACTTAAAGCAGTTTTTAAAATGGTTTAAAAATAATTAAAAATTACCAAAAATCATAATGTGAAATAAATATCAATAAATAATAATTATAATCATAAAATTCCAAAAATACCCTCATCTGGAAAACAGGGTGTTACACCTAGCTCGCCGACGTCGAGTGCTGCAGTCCCAACCCCCAATCCATCACCGCCACCACCGTGAGACTTACCCCCATCATCACCATCTCCACCCTGCTCACCGATAGCACAACCACTGCCACCAGCCATCACCGGCACCCGTCACCTTCATCTTTCAATATCCGGCCGACCATCTTCGGTCGTCGCCACCAACACCGACCCCCGCCATCACCACACCAACCACCGCCGGCCATAGACACCAACCACCACCACGCCGCCCCAACTTGGAGCCACCACCGATTTCTTCTCCGTCATCCCCTATCCTCGGCTAATGGTCGACACAACCACAACCACTACAGCCACCATCCTCCCCGCCGGATTTCTCCTACTTCGGCCGACCACCCTATTCCAGCCAACCACCGGAACACCCATCACCACCACGAAAAGAAAGCAACAATCAGAAGCCAAAACCCTAACCTAGCGCTCACCCATCATACAGTAAAAAAACACAATAGAAATAGATAATCATGACAGGTATAAACAGTAAATATAGTAAGAGAGACAGATAGACTATAGAACAACACAGGCATGTATTTGTCACAGGCAGTATTTAATAAAGTGCTAGAATAATACTGAAACAAATAAAGTGCTGAAAAATAGACTAAGATGCCAAAACTGAGGCATAATTAAAAACATGTCTATGAATAGTCACATAACAAAGAAAAGTACTGATAATAGCTAAAAAGTACTGATAAAATCTTAGAATGTCGGAGCATTTCCAAGTAAACATAAGACAAAAGTAATAGTCTCAATATCTAACATCTCAAAAATCATCATCATCATCATCAACGTCATCAGCTGCAGCTCCAGCATGTCCAGAAGGACCAGCTCTAGAAGTACCAGCGCCAGAAGTATGAGGAGTGGCACCAGCGTAAAACTCACCGACATAGTCTCGAGGAGGGGCACGAACAGTACGATAGCAATCATAGGCGTTCCCTGGCTGGAACAGAGAGTGGACCGCCTCGTCGTCAATACGGTAGCCAGAAACAGAAGGGTCTCGATGTAGAGAGTTAGCAGAATGACCCATCTGCGCAAACCTCAGATCGATGAATAAGTTGGCAATCGCCTGGAACCGAGTCACATCACGGAACTCGTGTTCCCTAGAGGTCTCAACATAAAAAGACTGCAGATCTGATAAGTGCTGATGTATACCCTCAAATGTCATAGGATAAGAATGAGGAGGAACAGGTACTGTAGGAGCTGTGGGAGTAGGTGCAGGAGGAGTAGGTGCAGTAGGTGGAGGAACAGTGGCAATACTGCAACGAAAGAGTTTGAGAAACTTGGGCTCGGGGTCGACAGCACAAGTAGATAGGTCAATATCAAATCTCTGAAAGATGCGTGGAATAAGCATCGCATAAGATAGGTTGCGGTCTCTCCCGCGACATCTACCCATCATCTGGATGATAGTCTTAGGGGCAGAAAATAGAATCCCCTTAAGAATATGATAAAGAGCAGAAAGCTCATGTGCAGTGACATCATCTTTAGAAGTGGATTTCGGAAGTAAGGTGGAATAGATGATGCGATGTAATTTGTTGTTAAACAAGTTCAAGTTATTTGCCTTGAACTTTCCAGGACGAGCGCGTGCGGGCGCACAAAGCTCATTCTTGAAACTAACGAGTATTGTATCATCGAAAAAATCAAAATCAATGATGTCATCGAGCGGGGCACCTTCGTTTAGGATACCAAGGATTTCTGCTAACATTTCATCAGTGAATTCGATATCAATTCCTCCGACACGTGTCCTCGCGGTAAAAGTGTCTAACACGAAATTACAATAGAATAGTCTAATGGCATTAGTGGCAATGGGGAATTGTAAGGTGACAAAATATTGTAACCCTAATGCCTCAAAGTAAGAGCGGTAATCCGGAAAGACAGTTCACTTAATCGGCGATCCAGTACAAATAGTACGCATGATAAAATCGGCGTACCATAATAAAGCTTGATCGGAAGTTTTAAAGTAAAACTCATCCGGCACCATCGTTCGATTGGACCGGAGAAAAGAGGCAATCCGTATGCGGATCTGAAGACGATGCCTCTTCACTGGCATTGGTCTTCTTCCTCTTGAAGGGATTGAACTTAGGCATTCTTTCCCAAAATTTTCTAGAAACCCTAAGTATTGAAAAGTGGTGGAGAGAAGGGATGATACCTTCCAAGAATTGGATATGTTGTAGAGGATGACGTTCTCTGCACGAATCCAAAGTTTGGACGAGAAACTCCATAAGGATTGGAAGAACAAGGATGGAGAAGAAGCTAGGGTTTCGGAGGCGCGCTGCTGCTGTTATGAGGATGTGGAAAGAATAAAGAAGAAGGAAGCCTCGGGTTCGTGCTGGTACATATATATACCCAGCCGAACTCTGGCCGAATTTGGACCGAACTTGAGCCAAATTCGCCAAGGTTTGCCTGGCTATATATATATATAAAATAATTCAAATGAGGCCACATTCTTTTTCATTAATTCGTTTCAAATACTTTATTCAAAGTTTAGTAATTTTAAATCTCAAAATAATATAATTAATATTATTTTATAAATTAATATTCTTTACTTAGCATCTGTCTCAGATTAGCTGTAGGAGTACTGTCCCAGCTAACAGAGGTTCACCGGAGAACTCTTAAGTACCGCTTCGCTTCGACCGTAGTCGTGGTGACAGACAGACTCTTTTTGGGCTTGTCTCGAAAACAGTTTTTGAGTATCGAATAAATTAATTAATAAAACAAAATTAATTAATATTATTGACATCTAAAATGCCTAATTCTCGACGTAAATAATTAAAATGATCTTCCAACTAAAGGTTTTGTGAGTATGTCAGCTAATTGATTCTGTGTGTCTATGTATACAAGGTCTATATCTCCATTTTATTGATGATCTTTAAGAAAGTGATGTCGAATCTTGATATGTTTAGTACGAGAATGACATACTGGATTCTTAGTCAAATTAATAGAACTAGTGTTGTCACAGAAAATGGGTATGTGTAAAAAATGCAATCCATAGTCTTCTAAGGTTTGTTTCATCCATAAAATTTGTGCACAACAACGTCCTACGGCGATATACTCAGCCTCGGTTGTTGATAATGCAACAAAATTTTGCTTTTTACTAAACCAAGAGACTAGAGCTTTTCCTAGGAAATGACATGTGCCGCTAGTGCTTTTTCTATCTACTTTGCATCCGGCAAAATCAGCATCGGAATAACCGGTTAGGTCAAACGACGTGGTTTTGGGATACCATAAGCCGACAGAAGAAGTGCCTTTAAGGTATCGGAAGATACGCTTAACTGCACACAAATGTGATTCCTTAGGATTAGCTTGAAAACGTGTACATAAGTAAACACTAAACATTATGTCTGGTCGACTAGCAGTTAAATACAGTAAGCTACCGATCATACCTCGATACTTACGTAGGTCGACGGGTTTGCCTTGTTCATCAATATCAAGCTTGGTTGAAGTCGCCATTGGAGTACTAAGGGGTTTTGCTGCTTCCATGTCGAACTTTTTTAATAGATCCTTTGTGTACTTTGCTTGATTTATGAACGTCCCATTGTTGGTTTGTTTGATTTGCAGTCCGAGAAAGAATTTCAGCTCTCCCATCATGCTCATCTCAAACTCATTCTACATACACTTAGAAAATTCTTGACAAAGAGATTCATCAGTAGATCCAAAGATAATATCATCTACATAGACTTGAATCAAAAGAATATTATTATTCAAAGATTTTATAAACAAAGTAGTGTCAACCTTTCCCTTTAAAAAATTGTTATCAAGTAGAAAAGTGCTTAGATGATCGTACCAAGCACGAGGGGCTTATTTCAAACTGTATAAAGCTTTCTTCAACTTGAAAACATATTCAGGAAATTTAAAATCAGTAAAACTGGGTGGTTGAGCTACATAAACCTCTTCTTTTATAAAACCATTTAAAAATACGCTTTTGACATCCATTTGAAATAACTTAAAATTATGAAAACATGCAAATGCACATGACATGCAAATGGATTCTAATCTCGCAACTGGAGCATAAGTCTCATCGTAGTCGATACCTTCTTCCTGATTGTATCCTTGAGCTACGAGTCGAGCCTTATTACGAGTCACTAAACCATTCTCATTTAGTTTATTTCGGAATATCCATCGGGTGCCAATAACCGGATGATCAATAGGCTTGGAAACAAGTTCCCAAACTTGATTCCGTTCGAACTGGTTTAATTTCTTTTGCATAGCATCTAACCAAAAATTATCACTACATGCTTCATCAATATTTATGGGTTCAAACTGCGAGACAAAAGCAACACAAGAAGCTATATCTTTATTAGAGGAACGAGTACTTACACCCTTGGTAATCTCACCAATTACCAAGTCCTTTGGATGACTAGCCAAGAATCTCATCTCTTTTGGTGCAGTCTCAAGATTGCTAGTTCCGGCTTCTTTGCTTAGAGGTTCATCTGATGCCTGATGTGATGGTTCTGCATCTTCGTGTGAAGGTTTTGCAGTAACTGTACTTGGTGCGATTATGTCTTCATTGTCATCATCGTCTAAGTGTTGATTTAGCTCATCAAACTTGACGTTGATAGATTCTTCAATGATCATGGTTCTTTTGTTGAAGACTCTATATCCTTTGCCCTTTGCTGCATAACCTAAAAATATACCTTCATCGGCCTTTTCATCAAATTTACTCAAATTATCTTTAGTATTAAGAATAAAGCATTTACAAACAAAGATTTTAAAATAAGAAACATTTGGTGTTCTATCAAACCATAATTCATAGGGAGTCTTCTTCGATATAGGTCGAATTAGAACCCTATTGAGAATATAGCATGCTGTATTTACAGCTTCAGCCCATAAATATCTAGGTAGACTAAACTGGTTTAACATAACTCTAGCCATTTCAGATAGAGTTCTGTTTTTACGTTCTATAACTCCATTTTGTTGTGGAGTCCTAGGGCAAGAGAATTCATGCAGATAACCGTGTGTGTCACAAAATTGCTTGAATTTTGCATTCTCAAATTTGTCGCCATGATCACTACGAATACGAGTAATCATGAACCATTTTTCATTCTGTACTTTCTTGCAAAAGGTGACGAATTCTGATAATGCATCATTCTTGCGTGCAAGAAAATAAACCCGTGTATATCTAGAAAAATCATTTATAATGACAAATGCATATAACTTACCACCTAGACTAGCAATTATGCTGGGTCTAAATAAGTCCATATGCAATAAATATAAAGGTCTAGTGGTACTTACAATGTTCTTGGATTTGAATACGGATTTGGTAGCTTTGTTCTTTTCACATTCACTACATACCGTATCCTTCTTGAAAGAAATATCCGGTAAGCCGCGTACCAACTTCTTCGTAGATAATCTTGAAATTGTATCCATATTTGCATGACCGAGTCTCATATGCCATAGTTGACTCTCAATACTTTTGGCCATCAAACATCTACCTGTATTGTTAGCATCTTCCAACAAATAGAATACATATATATTGTCTTCCCTAATACCTTCAAATATAGTACTGCCAGTTGAACTATCAATAATAGTACATTTATCTTTTACGAAGTTAATGCCATAACCATGATCAGCTAAATGGCTTATGCTGAGCAGATTATGTTTTAACTCAGTAACAAGACAAACATCTTTAATCACTGGATAGGGAGCCTTACCAATCTTACCGATACCGATTATGTACCCTCTCAAATTATTACCGAAGGAGACGTATCTTTCTTTATTCCTCTTCGACAGTGTTGCAAATAATGAAGCGTCACCGGTCATGCGCCGTGAGCAACCGCTGTCGAGGATCCATTTGCTCCTAGCATGTGAAGGGTGTCCCACCTACAAAATAATTTGCAGATGAAACTTTTGGTACCTATTTCTTGTAGGGTCCTGACTGGTTAGTTTTCGGTATCCATGCATAAATATTTAAATCAACTAACTTTCTGATTCTACATGCAGAAGATATATGACCAATGAGGCCACAATAATGACATTTAGCATGTTGAGTGTTGAAAGTAGTGTGAGGTGCATGATTGGTAGGTTTTGGTTTTTTAGTATAGAAGAATGCATGCCTATTAGTCTTCTTGGGCATAGTCTTGGTATGGTTTGGTCTGACAGTGTTGGGCGTATTCTGATGATTCGGTAATTGACACGTGTTAGAATAGGAAGCAGCAACTTCAGGCCGTTTTCCTCAACTAATTTCCAAATTTTTGGAAGTGTCATATAATCTAGTATAGTCAGATGTGAGTGATTCTAATCTGACCTGTGCACACTGGAGACTCTTTCTCTCCTTAGATCGGTCTTCCTTTAACAGGACAATAGTTTGGTCTTTTTCTTCGGATAGCTTAACAGTCTCGTGTAACAACAATTTAATAGAAGAAAGCTCACCAGACTCATTTGAAGAGTCATTATCTCTAACCTGATCTAGTAGGCCGGTAAGTCTTCCTATTTCACCTTTGTACTCTTTGAGTACCTTCTTAGAGGTTTTATATTTGCTACGCAGTTTCCTGTAATCATCTAACAGTTCACTGAAAGCCTCTCCTAGTTGCTCAAAGGTGAAATCATCATAAGGGTCAAATAGAGGATTAGTGATTACCTGATCGCAAGCTATCAAGCACACATTTGCAGCATTATCTGATTGTTCATCTTCTGAGCCGCTGGCTTCACTTTCATGCCATATGCTTGTGTTAGCGTACTTTTTTGATGTTGATTTCTTCAGGTAGCCTTTGTCATATTTGCTGTTTTTCTTGATGATGATGCTGTTGGACAGTCTTTCTTCATGTGTCCTTTCTTCTTGCATCCGTAGCAAATAGGATCTTCCTCGTTGTTGTTGTTGCTGTCCTTTGTTCTCCTGTTAAATCTCATGAACTTCTTGAACTTTCTTACCAGTTGAACTTGATCTTCAGAGTCGGAGTCGCTGTCGTCGGAATTATCTTCGATAGTTCTTCTATGTTGAGCCTTGAGAGCGATCATCTTCTCTGACTTCTCCTTTAGTGTAGCATCTTCAAAGTCTTGAAGTTCTAACTCGTGAGTGAGTAGCTTACCCATGAGTGTTTCTAGAGACATTGTTGAGAGGTCGTTCCCTTCAACGATTGTTGTAGCCTTTGGAATCCAGTTCTTTGTAAGGGCTCGTAGAAGTTTGTGAATCTTCTCATGGTTACTGTAATCCTTGCCTAGTGAGGACAAAGGATTTATAATATCCAAGAATCTTGTAAATATCTGAGTGACTGATTCACTTGGCTTCATTTTGAACGTCTCATACTCCTGAGTAAGTCTGCTGACCTTTGACTCCTTGACTTGTGTTATTCCTTCGTGGGTTACTTCGAGAACTTTCCACGCTTCGTTTGATGTTGTGCAAGTAGACACCCTGTTGAATTTAGTTCTGTCTAAAGCACAAAATAAAGTGTTAATAGCACGTGCGTCAAGACTGGCCTTTTTCTTTTCTTTCTCTGTATATTTGTCATAGGGTTTTTCAGCTAAAACACCATTAACATAAATACGAGGTGGCTTTTTATAGCCATCAATAACTATAGACCATAAGTCAAAATCAAGAGATTTCAGAAAGAAACTCATACGTGTTTTCCAATAAGTGTAGTTTGTGCCGTCAAACAGTGGAGGTCTGTTTGTGGCTTGGCCTTCACTTGTGAATTTCACAGTTGCCATGTGTAATGCTGTGATCTATATAAAAATTGAATATAACTGCAATTTTACCTTGCTTTACCTGTATAATCCACTCTGATATACCTCTAGATGGAGAGCCTGCTTATAAAGAACCCGCTCTGATACCAATTATAGGAACGAAATCGTAAAGTAGAATACTCTAGAGGGGGGTGAATAGAGTAGGCAGCGAAATATTGCTAATTAAAAACTTGTTAGCAGTTAGATCACAGATATAATAATAATCACAAAAGTAAATGACAGAAATTAAAAGTGATCAGAAGACAAACGCAAACACCGAGATTTATACTGGTTTTTCTCTTGTGAGGACTAGTCCAGTCGGAAGAACTCTAGCTTCCAGTTGAATCCACTATTGAAAAATCCTGTAAGTTTTCATACGTAGTGCTTGCAACTTCTACAGACGCGAGCTTTGATACGAAGAACTCGACCAACTTCAATTATGAAGAGTTGAATCTTCTATCAAGCCTCTGATTACAATCGCTCTGAAACTTCTAGACCGTACCGTACTGGCAAATCGACTAGAGGATTGTAACTGGCTTGGGATTTGAAAATGAAAGCTTTTTAGAACTCTTGGAAGAATGTAAGCTTAGGAAGAGAAGAGATTGAAAGTGAATTGGTAATTTAAAATGATCGAAATACTTCACTATTTATAGTTTTTCCAAAGACAGAACTCTGACAGAATTTGGGCAGAATTCGGACAGAACTCTTTGTAACAAACCGCAACTGAAGGATGACCAAGTTCAAAAACCCAACGTTCACTAACGTTCCAAATGGCCGAACTCTAGCCGAACTCTGGCCGAACTCGGGCCGAGTTCTCCTGGGGTTCTGCCAGTTCATTTTTGGAGAAAATAAATTTTGGCTTTTTGAAAAATTCTTCAGAAGCTTTTTGTAACAAGAATATTTTTCAAAAACGTAGGTCATTTGTAAACGAATAAGATGGTTTTGAAAAACATTTTAGGATAGCCTATTTGCCAGTACGACTCGGTATACAATGTATTCCTAGACTCAATAAAATGAAAAATTACATAGCATAACAGGAAGTACATTCTGAATGGCAAACAGCTTCAGTCTTGAACAAAGTAAATATCCATTGTTGAGCAGTGTCCAAAACGTCGTAGGTAAACATCTGAGTTGACTTGTAATTATATCGAGACAGAGTTTGATTAATTATTAAAATCAGGTTTGACCATGACCAATGAGCCAACAAAAGTACGTGCACCGTGTCCGTGTCCGTGTCTACCGAATTCCCTCTACTAAATTTTTTTACAAATATATTCACCATTCCGATGTCCGACAACCCTGGACACGTCCACCTAAATCCCGTGTTGCGCAAGACATAAATTCACAATCATCAAATCCCTAATCCCCAAATTCCTAGCCCTATTCCCCAAAATCCTAACCCTAGCTCGCCGACGTCGAGTGCTGCATCCCCAACCCCCAATCCATCACCGCCACCACCGTGAGACTTATCCCCATCATCACCACCTCCACCCTGCTCACCGATAGCACAACTACCGCCACCAGCCATCACCGGCGCCCGTCACCTTCATCTTTCAATATCTGGCCGACCATCCTCCGTCGCCGCGACCAACACCGACCCCCGCCATCACCACACCAACCACCCCGGCCATAGACACCAACCACCACCACGCCGCCCCAATTTCGAGCCACCACAGATTTCTTCTCCGTCATCCCCTATCCTCGGCCAATGGTCAACACAACTACAACCACTACAGCCACCATCCTCCCCGTCGGATTTCTCCCACTCCGGTCGACCACCCTATTCCAGCCAACCACCGGAACACCCATCACCACCACGAAAAGAAAGCAAAAATCAAAAGCCAAAACCCTAACCTAACGCTCACCTCTTCGCCGCCTCGACATACCGGACCTCCAGCCACCGTGCCTCTAGCCGACGAGCCCAGCGCCCGCCAGAGCTGTCCGCGCCACCCAACCGAGCACCTGTGGGTCTACCGCGAGCAGCGCCTCGACCACCGCATCTTCGTA
This sequence comes from Iris pallida, assembly GCA_029216955.1. Classification (NCBI taxonomy): domain Eukaryota; kingdom Viridiplantae; phylum Streptophyta; class Magnoliopsida; order Asparagales; family Iridaceae; genus Iris; species Iris pallida. The sequence goes on from JANAVB010005598.1 coordinate 26,899,577, forward strand.
CGAGACTCTACCGACGCTGTCTTGCGAGCCGCACGCGTGCACCACCTCCGGCGCCGCTCCACGTCGGTGAGCGCGCCACCCGAGCCCATCTCCTCCCTTCGTGGCCGTGCCTCCACCAAAACCCCCACTTCGCTGGAGCCGCCCCAGCTCCCCTTCCTCCGTCGCACGCCGGAGCCGTCGCCCGCTCCGATCGCCCGCTCGATTCCCTATCTCACCCTCTCATTCTGTCTTTGTAAGGGAAAGTAAAGTATTTAATATCATTATTATTTATTCTGTTGTTGTTATAATTATTATTTTTATTATCATTACTATTATTATTATTACTAGTTTTATTATTACTATTATAAACAGCATGCATATTTCATATATTTTGGATATTAAATTATTTGTAGGTATAAATTATTAGAAGTCTTATTTTATCATCATGTTTTCTTTTATGATTACTATCATTTTATTATTATTACTAATAACTGATTACTAAGATATTTGCCATGATAATTATATAAATATTTTCTAAAAAGTATATCATGAGTTTTGCCTACATCCGTATCAAATTAAGTGTAGCCTAATAATATTATTTTTTTTATGATATTTAATCTAAATATTACCGTAATATTTTATCTAAATTTTAGTTGCCTAAAATAAATTTTTTAATATTTTCCAAACATTTTATTTATATATTTTCATCGATAAAATATGGTTTCTTGTATAGAAATTATATTTTTACAAACTTGAAGTTTTTAGCCAAAAACGATTTTCTTGAATTTTAAGTATTTTCTATAATTATTTTTAGAGAAATTTTGAGTTGCACCCCACATTATTTAACCATATTCAAGGTACACCCCGCAGTTTTATCATAATGTATAATACCCCCACTTCCATAAAAAACTAACGGTCAACTCCGTTGACCGTTAATTTTTGACCAAAATACCCCTGCCCTTTTTCCAAGCTAACGAGGGAGAACTAGTAATAATGGTGATTTGTTAGGGGTATTTCGGTCAAAAATTAACAGTCAACGGAGTTGAGCGTTACTTTTTGACAAAAGTGGAGGGTATTGTACATTATGGTAAAGCAGTGGGTTGCACCTTGAATATGGTTAAATAATGTGGGGTGCAACCCAAAATTTCTCTTATTTTTACCTATAAAAACCAGATTTGGATTATTATAGATAGTTTTACAAAGATCTTATATATATGATTTATTCAATTTCCATCGATTACCCTCCCATCCCATGACTAATCCCGACATTCCTATTTCCTCTCCAATTTTGCACTTCATTATGTCAAACCTAACCAAGTTGACCGTTCTGGACCCGATGGACCAGTCCTTGCCATCATCAGAGGCCCTTTTGCATAGTTGTAACAACGAAGTCGATCTTGTGCCACCTTTATTGTACCATACCAGGCAGCTCACCAGGCGTCACAACAGGCAAGTATATCTTGCTAATTTACTGTCATATTATTTATTTTCCGTATTATGTACTTTGTTTCACATTGTTAGTTTCCTTTGTTATAAACTGCGCGTCCAAGCCATACTTGGGTACAAGCGACTCTATTAGTCGTTTTACTTTATTATATGCATATTAAATTAGTTTTAGTGGACTGACTTTTGTTGTGGGATATCCTTATATCTTCCTTGGCCATGACACACACACTACACGGTTGGAGACAGTTTGCTAGGGGCACGACTTAAGGACTGGCCATCTCTAAAGTCATGTGACGGTAGTTGTTCGTAACTGCTATGACTAGGGTTTTAGAGACTCAATCAGTTATAAAACTGGACGAGCCATGGACATGACTTGGTCAGTGTGGGAAATATTGGGGAAGGACAGTCGCTAGTGCGTATGGGAATCCAAACAGGTAAACCACAGTCTCCGGATGGAACTGTGGCAATTTATTTGAAGATGCCCTCTGACGTTTTGGACGTTACGGACGGATACAGATGAATGGATGCCAGTTACGTACACATAGCCTAAAATCCCACCCATGCGCATGAAAGTTGTCCTCTAAATTGCACATTAGGCGGTTAGAATCTCCTTTGCATATTGGTGTCTAGAATAGTCTTTTATATATTATTTTATTATTCTGACAGTTCATATTAGCATGTTTTTCCTGTATCTTGCTACGTCCATCTGAGGACCTGGTTATTCCCCAGGTGTGTGCTTTCATGATTCACTGCAGGTGTTCTAGCCAAGGCCGTGATTCTCTCCATTTCTTCGAAGACGATTGTGCTTGGTTCGTCTTGCCATTTTATGGATCGATTCTTGTACATTTCTTTCATTGAGATAGTTGGTAGTGGACTTTGTCTCCGCCCAACGATTGTACCATAAATATTCAAGTTAATTTTATATTATTATTCCTTTCATTGTGGATGAGATTTAGTTTGTCTTGGATTACTGTATTTTATAGCTTATGTATACATACAAGGTCCTGTACTTTGTACGTATACAGCTGGCATATCTACGTACTTAGTCCTATATATTTTGGGACGGGACGTTACAAAGAGAGACCTGAAGAAGCCAATAATCAGACCAAAAAATAGCTAGAGGGTCTTGAAACAACATTTGCCAAGATCACTGATATGCTTACCAGTATCATGGCGGTCCAAGCTGCTGGGGCTGTTCCTCCACCTCAACCAAACGTCTCAGCACATGTTAGTCCGGCTCATAGCAACAACCCTTCTTTACTACAGAAGGAGTATCATTTCGTTGCGCCTCCTCCAAATGCTGGGGGTGGTCCTTCACCTACGATGCCTGACAATCATATAACAGCCATTTTTCAACATCTGCTCAATCAACAGGATGCAATTGATTCTCTTGTTGCCCGTCTTGATACCATCTCACACAAAGACGAGCTTCAGAAGATGGGGATATCTCAACCTTATCCTCCTGAATGGGATAATACTACTTGCCCTCCTAACTATAAGCCACTAGCGCTAACATATGACATACTTCAACACGCAGACTCTACACTTACCCAGGGACGATGCGTTATTATCAAAGCTGTTTATTAGCACCTTGCAAGGGGTAGCTTTTGAATGGTTCTACAGTTTGCCTGACGGTTGTATTAATTCCTTTAAAGACTTGGAGAGGTTATTCCTCAACAGGTTTTACGAGAGTGGCATGTATGTTAGTATATCCACCCTCATCGAGACCAAGCAAAGGAGGACTGAGTCTGTCATTGCTTTCATCGAACGCTTCAGGTGACTAGCATTGAAGATGTCCTTCAGTATAGCAGACTCAGAACTTATGGATACTTGTCGACATAACTTTCTTCCTACAGTGAAGTTCTGTCTGTGTATATATAAGTATAATACATGGTCCAATTTTATTGGGGCCGCTGATGCTGCTGAAAATGACGTCCCTAATCTGGAATTACTGGGGTTAAAAATACCCAAATCTGAAGACAAAGGCAAATACCCTCAAACTATCCCTGTCCGTTGGGGTAAAGGAAAAGAAGTCTTGAAGATCGATACTTCCAAGGGAGCTTCCAATTATCAGGGCGCTCCTGACAAACCTAAGGAGACTTTCTTCTTTGACAAGGATGATGTTATTACCATTTTTCACACATTGACGAAGGGTAATAAACTGACATTGCCTCCACCACGACGTCATGCGGAGGTGAACTAAATCAACGATCCCAAGTACTGTCTTTATCATCAGTATTGTACCACTCTACCAAGGATTGCATCGTCCTGAAGAAGAAGATACAACAGCTTATCGACAGCCAAGTGATTAACCTCGAAGCTGAAGACAAGGTCGTATCTTCTAACATGATCTCTCTTCAATTTGGTGACTTTTCTCCCACAGAAGTCCCAGATGGCGTAGTCCTAATCCCCAAGGCAATAATGGAAGTCGTCAACCTGCCGCCAGCTGGTAACTCAACCTTAGTGCCACTCACGACTGAACGTGGTGAGATCATGTGGGTCCATCCGAACCTTGTGCAAGAAATGACGCAGGGGGTGGTATCTCCCAAAGTAAAGAGAGGAAAGAAATACAAATTATGTCATATGGTGTTTTCTCCCATTTACGAAGTTCTATCTGGCGAGACGCGATCTAGGAAGGCTTACCTACGGACTTATGATCCTGCACAAGAAGAAGCAGTATCTTCTCAAGCTCCTGCTGCCCCCACAAGTTCAGAAGTCGGTCCATCTAAGCCCTCAACTACCGATAAAGCCAAGCAGAAGGAGACACAATTTGACAAGTCTCTGAAGATGCCAACTCCCGAAGGCATGGATCGAACTTACAACTTTGACATACTGGCACAGCTGGCCAATACACCTGCCATGTTGTCTTTGTTCGATCTATTGCGACTCTCCAAAGAAACATGAAAGGCCTTAAGTGAGGCATTACTATATGCCGACTCTTATCTCGCTGAAGTCAAAGCCCCCGCTGAAGATCCCGTCTCCTATCCTCATTGCCACAGTACTATGGAAGTGGTGCCCAACATCACCTTTTCATAGGAGGACATGCTACTAAAAAATAATCGTCATGATAGACCTCTGTACTATACAGGGTATATCGAGGCGATTAAGGTAGATCGGATGCATATCGATCCAGGTTCCTCCCTCAGCATCATTCCTAGAAGCTTACTCCAAATTCTAGGGATCCCTCTGTACAAGCTATCTGCAACCAATCCAACTATCATGGCTTTTAATGCTAGGAGAAGCCACCCGTTGGGCAAGATCCATCTCAAGTGCCAGATTGGTGATCTCCGAACAGAGGTTTCTTGTTATGTAATCGACGCCAATGTATCCTACAACGTCTTATTGGGATATCCGTGGATACATGAGAACATGATCGTTCCTTCTACACTTCACCAGTGCTTCAAGTACGTCAACATCAATGGCATCGTAAAGACGGAGTTTGCCGATGTCGATTCTTTTAAGGGCATTGAAGCCTACTACGGAGATTTGGTACTTTATCAATCTCAGTTTTTCAAGGATGACGACAACGAAGTTGATGATGAAGCTGAAGTGAGTTCATCCGCCAGTAATAATCCTCTGATTATCCGAGTTAAAGGACGTACTACTCTAAAAAGTACTCCAAAGCCTCTCACAATCTAGGTTAAAAATAAGAACCCTGATAAGGTCAAACCATTGACCATCACTCTCCGCAAAACACCTCGGGTGGAACCTGCTGAAGTCCGTCCTCCCAATCCGAAAGAGTTACCCTACGTGGTGAACTTGGCCAAGACTCTGGCTCATGTTCCAGACAATGATCCTCTCAATGAGTATATCAATACTCAAAAAAATGTACCTTCAGTGGATGATGTTATCCCTGAAGAAGAACTTGCGTATTTTCTAAGTAAAGGTTTATCTTTGAATTACTCCGATGTCTACCAATCTGTAAACCAGTATATAGATATGATATACGCTCTAAAGCACGGCATAGGACCACATCTCTGTATGCCGGTCACGACGCCTCATCTGTGGTAAAAAGTCTGGCCAAAAGATATCCACTACTTCATCATTCCAGCTAGAAAGAAGGGTGAAGAACTAATCATCTTCGGTCGAATAATTGGCGAAAAAAAGTTCGTTCTGGACTCTACTTCTCCCAATCACAACACCGAAGCTGACTATGATTCTGGGAAAATACAACTTTACCGATATAGTTGGCAGGCCAAGAATATCATCCATAACATGGGATATGATATAAAAAGCGACTAGGGGCTAAATTACAGTCAGGGACGACGGTTGCCAATACGTCAATTTGCTCCTCCTGGCAAACCCGAGAACTATTATCAACAAAACGTTGTTAGTTTGGATTACGTTACTCCTCCAACAACTCCTGAAGGATCAGACGTCGAAGCAGATGATTGTTCTCATTCTTCTGATTCCTACCTCTGGGATTCAGACTCCAGCATTTGAGAAATGTTCAAAGCAACTTTGTCCGTCAACATGGTGTCAGTTGACCAAATTGCAGATGATGTCCAATCGATCGAGCTTGAACAATGGGCTCAAAAGATGGATACTAGGTGGGAGTTACGTTTTGAACAACGTGAACCACCTACTGAAGATAAAGTCGTCAAAGTTAATTTAGGAGATGAATCATCTCTTAAACCAATCTTCATCAGAAAAAGTCTGTCTGGCGAATAATGACAATCTCTTATACAGCTTCTAAGAGAATACATTGACGTCTTTGCATGGAGCTATGAAGACATGCCAGGCTTGGACCCTAAAGTTGCTATGCACTGTCTAAATATTTTGTCTAAAGCTAAGCCAGTAAAGCAGCAGCAACGTCGATTCTGACCAGATATCATGGAGGCCATCGAGAGTGAATTCAAGAAGCTTATTGCAAGTGGATTCATTCGTGAAGAACAACACCCTGACTGGGTCGCTAATATTGTTTCAGTCATGAAAAAGTGCGATAAAGTTCGAGTCTGTATCGATTACCGTAATTTGAACTCTGCATGTCCAAAAGATGAGTTTCCTCTACCGATCACCGACGTAATGATCGACAATAATTGCAGCTTCGAGCGAATGTCCTTTATGGATAGGTTCTCAGGCTACAACCAGATCAAAATGTTTCCCGATGATGAGAAGCACACATCTTTTTAAACACCGTTGGGGGTATACTGCTATACGATGATGCCCTTTGGATTAAAAAATACAGGGACGACATACCAGTGAGCTACGAACAAAATTTTTCACGATCATTTGTGCAAAATAGTGGAATGCTACGTAGATGATATCACAGTTAAAAGTCGTCTCAAGGGCAACTACCTCTAAGATTTGAGAACGGTGTTCGAACTAATGCGTGCACACCAACTCAAGATGAATCCAACCAAGTCTTTTATGGGAGTCTCCAGCGGCAAGTTCCTTAGTTTTGTTATCACTTCAAAGGGTATACATCTTGACCAGGAGAAAGTGAAAGCTATCTTCGATATGCATATCCCAAGAAATATCAAAGAGCTACGCGGACTTCAAGGAAGGCTAGCCTACATCAGACGATTCATTTCGAACCTTTCTGGAAGGTGTCGACCGTTTACTCAGCTCATAAAGAAAGGCTTATCTTTCGTCTGGACTGAACAATATCAACGCGCATTTGACGACATCAAGAACTATCTCACAAGCCCTCCGGTATTGGTAGCTCCAATAATGGGGAAGCCCTTCTTACTATATGTACGTACTATGGACCATTCCCTTGGTGCCCTATTAGCTTAGAAGAATGAAGGCGGCCATAAACAGACAATCTATTACCTCAGCCGCACGATGGTGGGTGCTGAGCACAAATACACACATGTGGAAAAGGAATACCTTGCACTGGTATTTGCTATCCAGAAGACACACCACTATGTGTCTGGATAGACTATCCACATCATATCTAAAGTTAATCCTCTCAGAATACTCATGACTAAACCGGGTTCTCTTAATTCCCGTTTAGCTACATGGGCAATGCTGTTGACTCCGTATGATATGTTGTTTGTCCCTCAAAAGGCAGTAAAAGGCCAAATATTAGCTGATTTCCAAGCAGCTCATCCGGTGCCAGAATCTTCTAAACTCTACGATAAAATCTCCGATGAAGTAGTAGAGTCTAACACCGCAACTAAGGAAATCTCCATTTGGCGAATGTTCTTTGACGGTGCATCAAGAACATGACCTAAAGGAAACATCATGGCCGGAGTAGGCATCGTGCTTGTGTCACCCGACCATTTGGTTATACATCGTGCATATTCTCTCGTAGAACCCAGCACCAACAACGTGGCCGAATATAATGCCCTATTGATCGGCCTTCAACTAGAAAAACAACTGGGAGTTAACTATCTAGAAGCTTACAACGATTCATAGCTAATAGTTAGTCAGGTCCGAGGGGATTATGAAGTTCGTCACGAAGATCTCATTCCATATCACAAAGCGACAATCGAATTGGCTTCTACTTTCGCTGGATTCTTCATCGAGCACATGCCTCGACTACAGAATATAGAAGTAGATGCTTTAGCCGATCTTGCTGCTTCCTTGACCGTCCCTACCAATACTCAGCAGTCGATCACAGTGTCTGGTCGAGAACTATTCTGTGTGAAAGATGCCTTACATATTTATCACAGTTACGCAACGGAAACAAATGTCAACGTTAAAGACTGGAGATTTCCTTTCATAGACTACGCCATCTATGAAATCCTCTCTGAGAACCCAAAGGAAGCAGTATTTGTCCAAAGGCGATCCCTCAAATTTTACTATGATATAGCTACCAAATGCTGTACCGACGCTCTTACGACGGGCTACTATTACGATGTTTATCAGACACAGAAGCCAAACATGCACTCCGTGAGGCTCACGACGGATTTTGTGGTGCACATCAACCAGGCCTCAAATTACAAGATCGCCTCAGACGAATGGGTTATTATTGGCCCACGATGATAGCTGACGTTGTTGAATATGCAAAGAAGTGTAGGGCTTGTCAGTTCCATGCCGACTTTATTTATCAACCTTCAGAGTTTCTACACCCGACGGTAGCATCTTGGCCTTTTGAAGCCTGGGGTATGGACGTCATAGGCCCAATCAGCCTAACATCTTCCAAAGGACATCGGTTCATCCTAGCTATAACCGATTACTTCTCCAAATTGGCGGAAGCTATACCGCTCACCGAAGTGAAGTTGTCGAACGTGATCAGTTTCATCAAACATTACGTTATCTATCACTTCGGCCTACCTCGCAGGATCATCCATGATAATGGTCCACAATTCGTGAGCCATGCATTCTATCGTTTCTGCGATAAGAATCGAATCAACAATGTAGCCTATACTGCCTACAATCCAGCAGCTAATGGGTTAGCAGAAGCCTTTAATAAAACCATCATTAAACTTCTCAAGAAGTTTGTATCTTCAAACAAGCGCGATTGAAATGAGAAGCTCGGTGAATGTCTCTGGGCCTATCGTACAACGGTCCGGACTCCAAAAGGCATTACGCCATTCTCTCTGGTTTATGGGAGTGAAGCAGTTCTTCCCCTAGAAATCCAGATTCCTTCCCTTCGAGTGGCCTTAGCCAGTGAGTTGATTGCCGAAGAAAGTTACCGTCTGCGACTACAAGAAGTCGAAGCGCTAGAGAAAAATGCTTATTAGCTCTGCAGCGTATTGAGCTATACCAAGCACGTCTTTCCAGAGCCTTTAATAAAAAGATGAAGGAAAGAATCTTCCAAGTTGGTGATCTAGTCCTAGCAATGAGAAGACCAATGGTCATGACGCACAAGACAAAAGAAAAATTCCAGCCTAAATGGGAAGGTCCTTTCGTTATAGAATCAGTGTATTCTAACGGTGCGTATCGACTAACCAAGCCTGATGGTGACTTGCTTATAATGCCGATCAACAGCAAGTTCCTGAAGAAATACTATGTGTAACCTTCATGAACAGCGTTCACATATACCCTATTTTAATCATGTAAATGTACAGTACAATATTTATGTGATTCAAACAATCATATAACTATTATCCGAATTTCAAGAGTCTTGAATACGCCATGGATAATAGGTCCTCTAAAAAGATTCCCTAGTGGAATTATTTTCATTTTGGACACTGCCCAAACTCGGTCTGACGAAAACAAGTCACGTTCCTATTACCTCTGAACTATTTTTTGATAATTATTTCTTCAGTGGAATGATTAAGGAACATTTTGCCACGTCCATATAACCTCTGAGCAAAGCATTCATCAAGGATAATCACGTCTATATTACCTCTGAATTATCCACTCCTACCTAATGTTATATATCCTTCCACGTCCATATTACCTCTGGTTAGATATAGAACATCCTCTGCTATTACGTCCATATTACCTCTATTAGCAGCTTCTTTCAACTTATTATCCATATTCAAGAACCCTGAATATAAAACGGATAATAAGTCCATATCAAATTCCCCAGCGGAATATCCACCAAAAATATTCCTACTACGTCCACATTACCTCTAGTTCTGATATTTCACAAACTTCATTCATGAATTTTGAAAGCCAAAAGATTCTTTATTAAAACGTCTATCAAAAGACGGAGAAAAAGATACAAGAGTCTTGACGGCTAAAAGAAACGGTTACAAACAAAAAATTCTATGGGATACACAATCGATTGATACTATCCCTTATAGCCGCAATTTCGGCTTCGGACTTCGCGGTAGCACGGCGGCGCGCCTCTTCTTGACGAACAGCCCCATCCTGGAAGGGGATCAGATTCATGTGCTCTCCCTCCAACTTCACCAGCTATTCTTTTAAGTCGTCGAAAGTTGTGGCGGTCATGGCAGCCTGAGCCAAATCGTCCTCCTGTTCAGACGTCCTGTCCTCAAACTGGCCTCCAGTTGAGAAATCTCACTCTGGATCCGCGTAATGTGATTATATTTCTCAGTAATTTGCACAGCCAGCTCATTCTTCGAAGCAGCACGTGCCTCACCTGCTCATACTGATCATCCAATTCACTGATCTCTTGAGCGAGGGCATCCTTCCTTGCTTGGAAAGTAGCCTCATCCTCCGCGAGAGCCACGATTAAAGCCTCGTCTTCTACACGGAACAGCGACGTCGGGCTCCGTTGTTTAGCATCCCAAAATCTAGCCACCTAACCCTCCAGATCATTCTGAACCCTCCTTAGAGCATTAGCCCGCTCTTCATAGCCGACGAAGCTCTCAAGGGCCGCCACTTGGCATTCAGCAATAACCTTCACAGGGCCAATGGCAGCGTTCTGATTCAGAACTCCAGGAAGCTTTACTTTCAGGACAGAATAGAAAGCTTTGACGACTTTCTGGGCCATCTCGTCGTCTTCGGTGGAGGTCGTCGGGGAGGAAGCTTGATGAGGTTCTTCCGCTCCAGGAAGAGATGCCTGACAAGAAGTCGAACCTGACAAAAAAACAATATATGTATCAGTAACCAAAATAGGAAAATACGAAAGAGTTGTAATTCCGTACCTTCGGCATGCTCAATGCCAACTTGGGCTAAGTCATCGGTCTTGGCTTCAGGGAAACCAAAAGCAGGCCCAGGATGTTCAAGAAGAACAATATCAAGGTCTCGAGCAGCATCAAGCTGGGTATCATCCACGACCCCAGCTGGACCGGGAGCAGATTCAGCAACAGCCCCCTCAGTAGGCTGTTTAACCTCTTCTTTTGCAGCCGATGCCCGCTCATTAACAGCTCCCTCCGCACCAGCAAATTCAGAGGAACCAGGAATAACCTTTTTTCTCCTCCAGTGCCTTGGGCTATCACTATCAGTGGTCCATTCTCCTTGTCTACAAGGGAATATACAATGGCAGTCAGCCTCACGAGGAGCACGCAAAATCGAAGTCGAAAAATCTCATCCGAAGAGAAGTACAAAGATATTGTACCCATAGGAGGGTGAGCCGATTGGACTTGATTCTCGTCCAACTCTTTCATTATGGCCCCGATTTTAGACATCGCCCCCAAGGAGATATCGAAAGAAGGATTGGCTCTTTGGTCGCCACCATAATTCGGGCATTCGCCCTGATCATCCTTTAATTCAGCCTTCTTGACTGAAAAAGACTGAACGTCGTCTGCCGGTCGAGGACAAGGAGGAGACACTATTGTCACGTCCACTTCCGCAGAAGAGGAGGTACCGGCCTTAGCGGAAACTTTAGGATCCTGTGCAAAGGACAAATGCAAGGGTGAGAAAGCTTCTAATGGCTTGACGAAAATGGCTATATATGATGTCTAGGAAGGGATCTACCTCCCGAATGATAACGGCACACGACGCCGTTCCACTTCTTCCAATTTGCCGGAAAGACCTTCTCAAGGGAGGTGAGCCAACACCCACTTCCTTGGCTCTCCTTAGGGCAACAATCTTCTTATTCCTCTTAAAAGTTGGCTCCTGGGCCAATTCAGTTGAAGCTTTTCTCTCCTGAGGAGGATTGGAAAGAGCAGAATCATCTTTTGTATCCTCCTTTGGAGGCACTACCGACTCCCTAAAGATAGCCCTCGGTCGTGGTACTGCAACTGGCTTCACAGCTGGAGCAGCGCTCTCCTTCTTATGGACCTTCGGTGCCTTTTGGGCACGTTTCGCAGAAGGGGGGCCAAACCGAGTCCCCAATATCAAGCTCTGTTCATGATCATTTCGGGGATGAAAGGTATTGATCTGAACATAAAACTTGGCGGCAGCATAGCACAGGTGGGTCTCGGGCTTATCCGAGGGCAGAGTGAAGATTGCTCCCGTGCATCCGGCATTGTAATATATCCAGGCACACATCCTGTCAATTAAGCTGCCTATTGACTCCAAATATGGGCTAGCATTCCCCAAAAGGAGCTGGCTGTAGCCAAACTGCCGTACGAAATGACTCAGCAGGGATGGCTCCAGATAGGCATGGTTCCTGTTTTTAAGCACCAGATGCGACAGCCTAAAAGACTGAAGCCAGTAAAATGCCCCAGCAGTCAAGCTAGTGGCATGAACCCCCTCATCCACTAAGGTATCTCCTGCACTACCGCTGCCGGACGGAGGGGATACCCTAAAGAACTTGTAGTTCTGTAAGAAGCTTAAGGCCCTTCTGCAAGCAGGTACAACAGTGATGGCCCAGTCCGTATCACGGAATCTACGAAGAAAGGCGTCTCCCGCCAAAGAGTCTACCGCCGGCCCAGTGTTCATCAGGGTAGGACAATGCAGCAGCAGCCACCCTATCAAGAAATGATACGGAAGTTCGGTCCCGACGAAGTTGGCTCTTCCGTCAGGAGTCACCGCATTTCTAACAAAATCCCGTAGACCCCGTTCAGTGGCACAGACCATCGCGGGAAGCAAGGCAAGCCGGTATCCGAATACCATCTTCACAGCCGGAAGTATTATGCTCCGGTTCATCCTCTCAATAGTCCCTGAACCCCCAAGGACAATACAGTCACGAAGCCAGATCATCAAGAAAGCTGCCAGCACGACTTTCTCCGACAACAGATATTCAGCTTTATGGAAGTGGTAGCCGATCCGGGACTTCTCCTCAGGATCATCACTATCCTCAGTATCCGCCGTATCATAATATGCCATCCGGACTTCTATCTCGGACTTGGTCATAGGTTTTAAAATCGAAAATGAGGTCGGATCCTCTCTTTCTCCTTAAACGAAGACGTAGCCCGTTTAATGGGGATTGGCCCCCTCGGTCCTTCCTTTCTTATTGATCCTATGGCAGATGAGGAGGTGGCAAAATAACTCCTTGTGTACATCCATCATCTCGGAGTTCTCATTCTCCAGGTCTTGGAGCACCTCATCACAAGGCACGTACTCTTCATATGGTTCTGTGTCCCAAGTAAGCTTCGACACTTCCTACATCTCGTACAGAGCCAATCCCATCTCCCCGCCTGGAGTAAAGAAAGTACAAGTGTGAAGGTTGTATAACTCCGTCAAGGAGACAAACATTGGCCAGTTGACCTTTACGTCATATTGGGTGGCCCTAATAGCATAAAAAAGGCCAGCAGTCTTCAGGGTGGCTTCATACGTGGAAAGCACCCAGTTAGTGAGGTTGCTCCAGAATGAAACTGTAGTGCCTCGTCCCTACATCGTGCCCCGTACTCTGTCCACGGGGTACGCGAGAAAGGAACACTGTCGCTATCGATTTGGGCGGGACCGATAGGTCGGGATCGACCTAGTCGATCGAACGGGAACGGTTGAATTAAGATCCATTCCTCGTTATGGAATGTCTTCTTCGGAATCAAGTCCCATATTCAGCGGGATGCGCCTCGAGGATTGGCTCTGCGGCTGAGTCGGAAGAGACCTTCCGTTGCTCTGGTTTTCATGCCGTACTTGATTTGGCTTTGGCTTTGGTTTTCGTGAATACGTTTTCGTGAATGTTTTCGATGGGTTTTCGTGATGTGTTTTCGAGCTTCGTATTCATATCGAATATCTTTGAATTATACAGTGTTCTAATCAGTTGCTTATGCGATTGCAGGTGATGGCGTAAGCGACGTCAGCGCAGCCAACCGGTCGCTCGCTTGAAGCAAGGCTAAGGCGAGTGGCTGACCTCCTTCGTCCCGTCCCTCTACTTCAAAACTCAATATATGAAGTAAAATAAATGCTTGTCATAATAGTGTAGAATCAATGAAATCGTGGCACGATACTTCACGAAACACTTGTTAACGAACTGCCGATTTTGGAAATGGAAAACATGCTTCCCTATGCAATTATACTTGGTCTATGCCAAACCAATGAATGAATCAATTAACGCTTATCGCAACGATACGAATAAATGAGTAAAATCAACTAAGTTCCAAAGAAAACGGTCATTGGACAACTTGTCGACAAGGTGTAGTTTCCTCGAACGGTTACCTAGGCCAAGGGACCGATTCGGCCCGGGAGGAACGAGTGTATAGCCAGCGCCAGCCCTTCATCGGCACGAGTTATGCGGGAACTTTCGCACAGGGCTCGCTACCCGACGCGAAAGGGTCACCGTCTAACTCAGCTATATGTCCGCGATGGCTTGAAATTGCCAGTGGCCTTCACACCCTTCTCACTGCTTAACAAATGCACGTGGCACGGGGTGAATATGATAGTTGCTTAATGTTACACAATTTCATATGCTTGCCTCAAAACATGTTAACATGCAAATCGAGCAGGATGGTTAGAAAGATCATTGAAATAGCTAGCTAACATGTTTATGAAACTTCTTGAATCAAATGCAGAGCTTGGATTTTAATTAGCCATTCGCCAGTACATGTGTTCTGTGCTGATCCTTGCTCCTTGCAGGTCCCGCGAACCAGGAAGGACGTGCCAACTAGCTCGACAACGTTCGTGACTTTTGAAGCTTCGGCCGTGCATCAAAGACTCTCTCTCTCTCTGCGACTCCACTCTTGAAGGCTCTCGACAGTCCAAGGAAAATGACTCAGCGTTCCTCCCATCCAGGTCAATGGAGTACTTGTGTATATTGAGGGATGTGTGCAATGTATGAAACAGCTATCTCATCGGCACTCTTTTGTAATCGAGTCATGTTGTAGCCCGTACGACAATGAGTCTTGTATCGGAGTCTGTAATAGACGTTCATTATCAATAAAGATCAAGTTTCCTTTACTTATTGTGTGTATCAATTTATCTGCGTACTCTCTTAGATCTCGTATCTCGGATTACCTTATGACTAGGCCTTGTGCGATCGTAAATTAGGTTCGCACGGCATCACGCCCAGGGGGACGACTATCGATTCGACGAAATCGGGGCGTGACATAATGGTATCAGAGCACGGCTTTACGTCCTTGGCCTCCAGTGTCGAGTTCTAGTCTCCAACCGTTGACCTCGTGTCGATGAGAAGAGTTGTTCCATACGCTGAACCCAAGACATTTTCTGAAACTAACGAGAGTTGCCTTTCCTTTTCCCTGCAGTTACGGGAGCTCAGGCGGAAGACGAGACGAGCGCTTCCAGCGGCTCGAGTGCTTCTAGACCCGAGCATTCCGTCAACCCAACGGGAATGACGCATACTGTAGCCGGACCTTCCGGCGACCCGATGTAATGTATGCTGCAGATGCTTGAAATGCAGCAATGTCAAAATGAGCTCCATTGTCAGCAAGCGAAGGCTCGTCAGACTCAATTTGAGAATCGGTTCGAGGCTCAATTCAAGCTGCAGCAGCAGCTGAATACCCTCCAGCAGATCGTACAGTCTGTCGTCGGCAACAACAACAACTCAATGATGACACCTGCCGTGACCCAGCCTGCGGTTCGATCTAACGAAGCTGAACCAGAGGTGCCCGTGCTCTCAACTGCGGCACCGAAAAGTTCTAACTTCGACGTGTCAAAATTCACTAAAAGCTGCCGTACTTCCTTCAACGGTACAGAAGATCCCTCGGTGGCGATCGACTGGCTGGAGGAGCTGGAAGATAAGTTCGAGCTCCTGGGTGTCGAGGACTCAAAAAAAGTCGCATGTGCTCAACTTCTACTTCGAATGAACGTGCACGATTGGTGGGCTGTACAGAAGAGGGCAATTCGACGTGAAGACGAGACGGCGACGATCTCATGGGCGACATTCAAAAAGGCGTTCGAGACTAAATATCTTTCTGCAGCCGTGCGACAGGAAAAAGAAGATAAGTTTATGCAGTTAAGGTAAGGCAATATGACTATACGACAATATGCGGCCAAATTCAACAAACTGGCCAAGTTTGCTGGGGACTTCCTACCTACCACTGCAAGTCGAGCTCGACGATTTGAAGTGGGTCTACGTTCCACTATCCGCGCTCACGTTTTGGTGGGTGAATACCAAACTGTGGGTGAGGCACTCAACCACGCCATCCGTCTGGAGTTCGAGTATTCTCCTACTACTACCGGCGCTGTTCACTTTAATAACAAACGTCATAGTAATGCGGGAGGCAACAACGCACTCAAGCGTCAAAACCGCGACCACGGAGGCAGCAACCAGACGAAGGATCGAGTGGTCTGCACTTTCTGCGCCAAGGAGGGACACTTGATCAGCGAGTGCCGATTGAAGAGCGGTGCGTGCCTCGCATGCGGCCGAACCGACCATATCATAAGCAACTGTCCGGTGAAGTCAAACCAGCGCCGTCAACAATACCATCAGAACCGAGGCCAAGCAACTCGGGCTCTCCCGACCGTACAATAAAATGGCCAAGACCATCGCCCTAATGCTCAGGGCCGCGTCTACGCCATGACTCACGACGAGACATTCGCATCCGATACAGTCATGACTGGTATACTGCAATTCAATAATAAACCTGCTCGTGTATTGTTTGATTCAGGTACCATGCATAGTTTTATATCGGTGGACTTTGCCGTCGAGCACAAATTCTCCTTGACCCCACTGGGCCTCGATCTCTCTGTTAACGTACCGTCGGGCATGCCACAACTTGCAAATTTAGTCTGCGGAGACAGAATCATCTGTATATGTGGTCAAAAGGTCAGTCTCGATACGATAGTTCTAAATATTAAGGACTACGATATCATTCTGGGGATGGATTGGCTCGGTCCGTGCAACGCAACCATAGACTACGCTGAAAAGAAGGTCACATTCCGCATACCTGGAGTGCCTGAATTCTGCTACTCGTGTGGTGAGGCGTCGCCAACCTCCATGGTGATCTCCGCAATATCTGTTCGACGGATGCTGCATTCCGGGTGCGAAGGCTATCTAGCTTCCGTTCGAGACATGCGACAGGATGGTGCAAACGCGGGTCAGACCGACATTGTGGCAGAATTCCCCGATGTGTTCCTGGACCAGCTGCCCGACATGCCGCCCAATCGAGAGATTGAGTTTACTATCGATACCTTCCCCGACACTCAACCGATCTCGAAGACCCCGTACAGAATGGCCCCTGTAGAGCTTAAAGAACTCAATGTGCAGTTACAGGAATTATTCGACAAGGGATTCATCCGACCCAGCGTCTTACCGTGGGGAGTGCCCGTGCTGTTTGTCAAGAAGAAGGATGGCTCTATGCATCTTTGTATCGACTACCGCGAGCTGAATAAAGCCACCGTTCGGAACAAATACCCCCTGCCCCGCATAGATGATCTGTTTGATCAGCTTCAAGGAGCCACGGTATTCTCTAAAATTGATCTGCGTTCGGGTTACCATCAACTCAAGATCAAGCCGGACGATGTGCCGAAGTCTGCCTTCCGAACTCGATACGGCCATTACGAGTTCCTGGTAATGCCGTTCGGCCTAACGAACGCCCCTGCTGCTTTCATGAATTTAATGAATCGGGTGTTCCGACCATTCCTCGACAAGTTCGTAGTAGTCTTTATCGACGATATACTCGTCTACTCGAAGAATAGGCAGCAACACACTGAGCATCTGCAGACTGTGCTTCAGACCCTTCGAGAAAATCAACTATACGCGAAGCAAAGCAAATGTGAATTCTGGCTTAGCAGCGTCGCATTCCTCGGATATATCATTTCTGCTGAAGGCATCGCGGTCGACCCAAAGAAAGTTGAAGCCGTCGTTGTTTAGAAGCGGCCAACGTCCTTCAACGAGATTCGAAGTTTCCTTGGCTTAGCGGGATACTATCGACGCTTCGTGAAAGACTTCGCGAAGATCGCATCGCCTCTGACTCACCTCACCCAGAAAGGAGTCGCATTCGAATGGTCAGACGATTATGAAGCTTCATTCCAAGAATTAAAGCAACGGCTCGTCTCGGCCCCGATACTCGCACTTCCAGAAATGACTGAGGTTTTCCAGATATTCAGCGACGCGTCCGGTCAGGGCTTGGGGTGTGTGCTGATGCAGCGGAACAAGGTGATATCTTTTGCTTCCCGACAGCTAAAGCCGTACGAGAAAAATTATCCCACGTACGACCTGGAGTTAGCGGCGATTATGTTTGCGCTAAAATTGTGGCGTCACTACCTCTACGGCGTGGCGTGCACGATCTACACCGATCACAAGAGCCTCAAGTATCTATTCACGCAGAGGGAACTGAACTTGCGGCAGAGGCGCTGGCTTGAACTGATCAAGGATTACGACTTGACTATCGACTATACGCCGGGAAAGGAAAATATTGTGGCGGACGCCTTGAGTCGGAAGTACATTACCTCATTATCCATCGACCCAGACTGCTACGTGACCTAGAAGAGATGGGCATCGAGCTCCGAGTCAGATTCCAAAATGTACAGTTGGCAAAGTTACAGTTAGAGCCGAGCTTACTTGATAAGATCAAGACCGCTCAGACGGACGATCCATACCTGAAGAAAGTGCGAGAGCTAATCTCGACGGGCAGAACGACCGACTTTACGGAAGATGAAACCGGCGTGCTTCGATTGAAGGGTAGGCTATGCGTTTCGGACGATTCAGAACTCAGAAAGGAGATCCTGTCGGAGGCGTACTATGCAAAATACACCTTGCATCCCGGTAGCACGAAGATGTACAAGGACCTCCGCACAAATTTTTGGTGGCACGGGATGAAAAGAGATATGGCACTCTTCGTGTCACAATGCATGGCCTGTCAGCAGGTGAAAGTTGAGCACCAGAGACCAGGCAGAGAGATACAGAATCTGGCGATTCCGGAATGGAAGTGGCAGCACGTGTGCATGGATTTTATTGCTGGTCTGTCGAAGATGCCGTGAGGAAATAATGCCATCTGGGTCATCGTCGATCGATTAACCAAGTCAGCGCATTTTATTGCCATCAAAGTTACTTGGAGCGTTGATCGCCTGGCACAGATATATCTTGATAAGATAGTACGGCTGCACGGAGTTCCAGTATCTATCGTCTCTGATCGGGATTCACGGTTCATGTCGCGATTCTGGAGTAGCCTTCAGTCGGCGCTGGGTACCAAGTTGCAGTTCAGCTCAGCTTACCATCCTCAGACCGACGGCCAAACGGAGCGCGTCAATCAGATTCTCGAAGACATGCTACGACTCTGCGCAATTGACTTCAAATCAAGCTGGGACAATCATCTACCTCTGGCCGAATTTGTGTACAACAATAGCTATCAATCCAGCATTCAAATGGCACCGTATGAAGCCTTGTACGGGTGCAAGTACCGATCACCTATTTGCTGGGACGAAGTCGGAGAGCGGCAGATTCTCGGCCCGGAACTGGTGGAACAGACCGTGCAGAAAATTCGGCTCATTCGGGAAAGACTAAAGACTGCGTAGAGTCATCAGAAAAGCTATACGGACGTTCATCATTGCCCCCTCGAGTTTCAAGTAGGCGATCACGTATTTCTCAAAGTGTCGCCCATGCGGGGAGTTACTCGGTTCGGCGTGAAGGGAAAATTGAGTCCGAGATTCATTGGGCCGTTCGAAATACTCGAGTGGGTCGCACCAGTGGCCTATAAAATTGCCTTACCGCCGACGCTTGAAGGTGTACACAATATCTTCCACGTCTCTCAACTGCGGAAGTACGTGCACGATCCGAGCCACGTGGTAGATTTTGGCCAGCTGGAGCTAAAGTCTGACTTATCCTACGTTGAAGAGCCAGTTCAAATCTTAGAACGCAAGGATAAGCTGCTGCGCAATCGAGCGATCCCTCTCGTCCGCGTCCTCTAGAGAAACCATTCGGTCGAAGAGTCGACGTGGGAGCTTGAATCGGAAATAAAGGAGAAATTTCCTTCGTTATTCTCGTAGAGGTAGGTTCTATCTTTAAGTTTCGAGGACAAAACTTTTTATTAGTTGGTTATAGTGTAGTGCCCCGTCCCTACATCGTGCCCCGTACTCTGTCCATGGGGTACGCGAGAAAGGAACACTGTCGCTATCGATTCGGGCAGGACCGATAGGTCGGGATCGACCGAGTCGATCGAACGGGAACGGTTGAATTAAGATCCATTCCTCGTTATGGAATGTCTTCTTCGGAACCAAGTCCTATATTTAGCGGGTTGCGTCTCGAGGATTGGATCTGCGGCTGAGTCGGGAGAGACCTCCTGTTGCTCTGGTTTTCATGCCGCACTTGATTTGGCTTTGGCTTTGGTTTTCGTGAATGCGTTTTCGTGAATGTTTTCGATGGGTTTTCGTGTAGCATTTTTGATCTTCGCATTCATATCGAATATCCTTGAATTATACAGTGTTCTAATCAGTTGCTTATGCGATTGCAGGTGATCGCGTAGGCGACGTCAGCGCAGCCAACCGGTCGCTCGCTTGAAGCAAGGCTAAGGCGAGTGGCTGACCTCCTTCGTCCCGTCCCTCTACTTCAAAACTTAATATATGAAGTAAAATAAATGCTTGTCATAATAGTGTAGAATCAATGAAATCGTGGCACGATACTTCACGAAATACTTGTTAACGAACTGCCGATTTTGGAAATGGAAAACATGCTTCCCTATGCAATTATACTTGGTCTATGCCAAACCAAAGAATGAATCAATTAACGCTTATCGCAACGATACGGATAAATGAGTAAAATCAACTAAGTTCCAAAGAAAATGGTCATTGGACAACTTGTCAACAAGGTATAGTTTTCTCGAACGGTTACCTAGGCCAAGGGACCAATTCGGCCCGTGAGTAACGAGTGTATAGCCAGCGCCAGCCCTTCATCGGTACGAGTTATACGGAAACTTTGCACAGGGCTCGCTACCCGACGCGAAAGGGTCACCGTCTAACTCAGCTATATGTCCGCGATGGCTTGAAATTGCCAGTGGCCTTCACACCCTTCTCACTGCTTAACAAATGCACGTGGCACGGGGTAAATATGATAGTTGCTTAATGTTACAGAATTTCATATGCTTGCCTCAAAACATGTTAACATGCAAATCGAGCAGGATGGTTAGAAAGATTATTGAAATAGCTAGTTAACATATTTACGAAACTTCTGGAATCAAATACAGAGCTTAGATTTTAATTAGCCATTCGCCGGTACATGTGTTCTGTGCTGATCCTCGCTCCTTGCAGGTCCTGCGAACCAGGAAGGACGCGCCAACTAGCTCGACGACGTTCGTGACTTTTGAAGCTTCGGCCGTGCGTCGAAGACTCTCTCTCTGCGACTCCACTCTTGAAGGCTCTCGACAGTCCAAGGAAAATGACTCAGCGTTCCTCCCATCCAGGTCAATGGATTACTTGTGTATATTGAGGGATGTGTGCAATGTATGGAACAGCTATCTCATCGACACTCTTTTGTAATCGAGTCATGTTGTAGCCCATACGGCAATGAGTCTTGTATCGGAGTCTGTAATAGATGTTCATTATCAATAAAGATCAAGTTTTCTTTACTTATTGTGTGTATCAATTTGTCTGCGTACTCTCTTAGATCTCATGTCTCGGATTACCTTATGACTAGGCCTTGTGCGATCGTAAATTAGGTTCGTACGGCATCACGCCCAGAAGGACGACTATCGATTCGACGGAATCGGGGCGTGACAGAAACTGGATACCTCCTGCCTTCCATCCGCGTCTTCCCTACGGGATACGACACGTTCTCCGACATCATCAGATTGCAAAGCGTGTTGACAGCATAAGGGTGGAGGTCAGTCAGGATGTCGTTTATTATGGCACAGGTTGCAGCCCCCTCGGGGAGTAAGATGTAGAGTCCCTGACACACTTGAAAGTGTCCTTCTTTCGATCTCCCGAGTCGAACTGTATTCTTCCGGAGACGACCCTGGGGAGCTCAGGGGTTAGATCCTATTTCATCTGTCGTCGTACGGCTAAGACAGTGAACGTAGACAAAGGATACTGACGCTCCATCAATGGTAGCCATATCCTCTGATTGTTCAACCTGACCACCAGTGGGTTTCTCAAGCGTATCGTCTCGCCATCTTTGAACCCCACACTGTCATCGAACAGGAAGTACGACTTCTTAAAACGACGTGACCCTCCGAGCAAGAGCTTCTCATCGTTAATCATCTGCTTCAGGATTGTCTTGTCCTGTTCAAGTATGGCGATCGTCCGTTCCGTAGGCTGGTTATGACTGATCTTGGCCTGAACCTTACTGACCATGTTGGTTATGAGGCTTGTGCCGAGACTTGGCAAGTAGAGTCGAAAGGGATTCCACCAAGTTCCGGGACAAACATGTTAACTGCAAGGACAGAAGAGAAAGTCAGACTCAGAATCTGCAGAAAAAAAACTAAGTGCTAGAGGAATCCTATGCGCCCAAACAGCATATGGGCACATAAACATACAAACAGCATGTGGGCGCATAACATACAACAGCATGTGGGCGCATAACACACCACAGTGTGGGCGCATGCTTCTGTGGACGCATATGAATGCTCACAGAAACATGTTGCCTTGGGCATATGAGCCCAGGCAGAGGAAAAGTCTGAGCGTCGCAAATTAACGCTCAAGACTTTGTTTTGAGGCGTAGCCTCACCAAGGATTGGGTCTTGGACTGGCGAGGACACTGTCGCAGGAGGAGAGCCAATCGGTGCAGCCCCCTTGCCCTTCACAGATCTCTTGGCAGCCTTGGGAGACATGGTTCATGCAGAGAAGAGATGAAAAGTCTTTTGAAAGTTTTGAAGGAAAAGAGAGTAATTAATCTTCTCTCTCTCTTCAATGCCTATTTATAAGCATGGGCCAAACACTATACGCCCACTACTCCTATGCGCCTATGCATCTACTACATACTATGCGTCCACTACGACTTATGCGCTCACATGAAGACCCAATCTCTTGCACATTATGTGACTGCCACTTGCTGACATGGACAACGCATGAAAGATGGACCTCTTCAAATTCCACTCCGATGAATCTGTCAGTTCAGATTTTTGAGGAAGATCTCAACATCCGTCTCTCTGACAGTCTGGCCAAACTCTATGCACCCAAGGGAGAGCTATGCTATGCGTCCACTGCATCACGAGAAGACGATCCATGCTTCTTTCAAAGTATTTCGAACTCGTTCAAGTATCGAAAACTTTGAAGGAGGTCTTGTAGAAGCATAAAAATTTTAGCAGTCTTGACAACCAAGCACCCAAGCCAGGGAAGTCATATGCGCCCAAGTCACCAGAGCAAGCTATATGCCCAAGTCACCATAGCAAGCTATGCGCCCAAGTCACCAGAGCAAGCTATGCACCCAAGTCACCAGAGAAAGTTATGCGCCCATGCGCCCACTCTGAACTCCTCCAGAAGGGGGTGCATAGCCCTATTTTAGGCTATACGCCCAAGTCAGGACAGCCCCCGACTCGGTCAAATCCACGATCAATCGTGCACCGAAGCATACGGCCACGTCAGTCTCCACGAGCAGTCGTGCACCGAAGCATGCGGCCACGTCAACCCCATGATCACGTAGTCTGCATGCGCCTACACTCTATGCACCCAAAGCAGGACTATGCGCCCACATAAAAATCAGTATATTTTCTCATGTGGGTGCATAACATCATTCCAGCACGGAAACGACTATAAAAAGGGGTCTCATACCTCTTCAAAACACAGAACGGAGAGCATTTCAAGAGCCAAATTGCTGCATTTCTTACCAGTGAGCCGAGAGTTAGCAATTTTCTTAGGTTTTCTTCCACTTTTGTAATCAGAGTGTCAACGGAGTAAAGGAGCAACTGTCGCTCGATCTCCATCGTCCCATTTCTAAGAATTCTTTTTGTACTCAGGGATCCTCAGTGCAGGATCTCTCAGGCGTACTCGATTTGTGGTGCCTTGTGCCAATAAGAAAAGACAATATTTCTTCTTCTTTTTTGTGTGTGTCCACACTATGTAAACTGAGGTTCTATATCATGATATAGCAATTGTAGGTGATAGAGCATTTGGTTCTTATATAACCCGTCTATACATATTCTGGTATGAATTTCCCTCATCATATCCATATATATTAGTCTTGTCTCTATGCTCTATTTATACGAATTTAGTTCTCATATCCATACATCTAATTAATCCTGATAAATGTGCTTAATTTGACATGATCGTGATGTAATTTAACAAGGACTATGAATCGATACCTGTTCGAATTAAGTTACTAGGATCTCCAAATTTTACACTAGGAGTAGCATTCTAAAGGAAGGAAAAGAAATTATACAGATCCATCTTAGTAACACCCAGGTGCCATTACATTTTTTTCTTTGTAAATAAGTTTCTATTAAAAATTCAAAAGTCAGCAACCTTCCCATAGTTGACGGGTCTCAAAATGTTGGATACTTTTCCCTATAGTTTTAGGATTGCTAATAAGTGTATAGAAATAATTTTTTTTCCTATTTTGGTACAGGTTTTGGTTTTAGGTGCCTTTGTATTTATGTTTATATAGTTTGCTACTTATCATATTATATTTTGCAACATCCAGAGAAAATTTTACATGATATTCTTATTAGTTCTTTCAATTTTCTTATATTCACAAATAGGAAGTCATCCATATGTTTATATGGTAATTTGATTTGATTTCTTTTGCTACATGCAAAATAGTTGTTGAAACATCCCTCAGTAGTGATATGTTTCATAATGCACATGTTGTATTTAATTGATTCCATGATTGTTTGTCTCAGTTGTAAAGTCAGAATCTCAAGCTTGTGGAAGCTTTTCCCTTTCATGGAGGACAATAAAGCATTTGCTTCTGAAGAGAAACTTATAAATATTGGGGGAAAAGCATCTCTACTAGTTGATGTCGATTACCATGTGAGCATGCACAGTGACGTGTTCAATTCGGCATCTTCGGGCAATATGCACAACACAATGGTATTGTTTTATCCATTATTTTTCATAGATTTTGCTTCTCATAAATCTGTGAGTAAAGGCTTTATTTGAATACCCTAATTGGATGATGATTTTCTGGTTTGTATGTGGGGCTTCTAACGTATAAGAATTTGAAGACAACAAGACCCAACATGGGTTTATTAGGTCAGCTCTTTCTTAATAAGATCTTGGAATGGACTGAGTTTCAACAGGCGGTGCAGGAAGGGCACATAAACATAGAAGAAGAAATTAGATTGAGGAAGACAAAGCAATCCATTTATACGTATCCTGCTCTGGCTTGCATGTCAAGGTTGATGTGCCAATTTTCTGCAAGTTGCTACGATGTTGTATTTTATTTCTTTAGAAAATAACTTGATTGCGCCTGCAAGTCATGTCTATGTTTGTGTATTACTCATTGTATGTTTTATTGTGTATGTTAGCTAGAGCAGCTCTCACCTATTCTCATGATTCTTGATGATATTGCTTATAACAGGTTAAGAAGCATTTTCTTAATTTGATATTATTCATCTTACAATAGGATGATGTCATGCCCCAGAACCAGAATACTGGAGAGCGGGGGACAGACACAGCCAGCTACGTACATTGAAGTGAATCCTACCTCGTAATATGGTTACGGCTGTCTAGATGTATGAGGGTTTATCTACAAGCCAACAGTCTCTTATGGTCAAGTACAAGCCTAGTGTCTCAATCTCAAGCAAGCAAGTAAATGTAAAAAGATGGTAGATCATCAGACATACAAAGTAAGACGTCCTAAACATTACATATTCAGATGATCATGAAGCTAGTCGTACAAAATACGAAGACTAGCAAGAGTTTAAGTCATACATGATCAACCCTAGGATTTGTCAATCATGTTACAGCCCTTAGGCAGACAGAAATGTAAATTCAACACAAGCTAACACTTGCTCTGTAAGCCCCCTGAATTTCTCGAATTATTTTTCGAATTTTCTAATAAATTATTTTCAATAATTCATTTCTATATAATTAATTTTGATCATTAAATGCTCTTTACCGTGACTTGGAATTCTAGAGCATCAGGGATGCCAGTCCATGGAAACTTCCTTCTTGAAGTTTGTAGTAGACGAGATCGTCTTCATTTTGATATATCATGTCCCACTTGAACTCGTTCCCTTGTGCTCCTATTTCATCCATGATTTAATTTGCTTAATTTATTCATTTAATTAAATCTCGGTTCTGACCCTGTCCGAACTTGGCCCAACACCCAACCCAGTGTGGTGTGACCCCCTTCATGTCTGCCCCTGCACCCCACCGATATTTTTTCATTTTGTTTTCCCCTCAAAAATATCCTCCTCCTTACAAATATCTATTTCTCTCTCTCAATTTCAAATATTTATATATATACATATAATATATATATATATATATATATTTATATCTCCCTCTCTCTTCAATTAATACCACTCTCTCTCTCTCCCCCATGTACAGCCGAATGGTAGCCCCCCCTCTCTCTCTCTTTAATATCACTTTTCCTCTCACTCTCTTTATTCTCACCCTTCTCTCTTTATATATATATATGTTATATATATACACACACATATCTCTCTTACTCTCACCCCCTCCTTACATTCACCACCCACATCACCTCTCTCATGTACACGCACACCCCACCCCCCACTTCAGCCGACTCCCTCTCCCATCACAACTCCTTCTTCTTAGCCTTCTTCTTCTTCTTCTTCTTCAAAGGAAGAGCACAGCCACCACTACCACCACCTCCACAACTACATCACCACCATCATCAACACCATTTCATCACCCTTACCATCACCATTTATCACCACCACCACCCTCATCAAAACCGCGGCCACCCCACCGTGCCTCCGCCGTCGTCGAGCCTGCGCCGCTCGTCGCCGCCGTGCCCCCGCACGGCCACAGCAGCGCAGCAGCGAGCAGCAGCGCGCAGCAGCAGTGCGCGCGTGCGCGGGCCGCTGTCGCGCGCCGCCGTGCCGTCGCACGGCGCTGCCGTCGCCCGCCGCCGCGTGGCCGATTCCCCTCAACCTCGTGCAGCTCCGGCGACCACTCCCGAGGCAGCGGCTCCTTCCCCGACGTGCCAGGAACACGATCCGTGTGTTTTGCACGAGATCCCGCCGTGACGCGCGCGGGAACGGAACACAGAATTCACGCTCGAACCAGCAACTTCGTACGCATTTTTCGAAAAATCCGACCGTTGGATCGACGAACTCCTTGCTCCGTCTAAATCTCGGTATATATCCCTTCATCCCTGTCAAATTTCATCCATTAATTTCGTCGTTTGATACATCAAAACCGGCCACCAAGTTGACGTTTTAATTTGTACTGTTTTTGGACAGTTTCGTGACGCCAACTTCGCGGGTTCGTATCTTCGTCGTCGCAGCTCCGTTTTGTGCGCTACTAGTTCCGGTGCACAGCTGGTATAACCCTCTTCCTGCCCCCTTTAGATTTCATTTCAGTTTGAGCTTGTTAGGTCGGTCGAATTCGACGCCAAAGTTGGCCGTTCGAATTCTTAGTGTTGCACTTGTAAAATTCTGATTTTGAGCCCGGGACTCCGGATTCAATTTCTGACACCACCAGTAGACTCGTGGCGTCGTTCTGGCTTGTTTTCATATAAAGTTTGTTAGATTTAGAGAACATGGGCCCTGGCACGCATTTCGATGCAAAGCGGGTCCCACTTTCTGAGTCAACGGGTCACTTTGAGATCGGCTCATCGGAATCCAATTTCGGATATACCGTTGAGTTCGTATCGTCATTCTGGACTCGTTGACATATAATTTGCTGAGTTTTGAGGACATTGGCTCCGACACGCTTTTCCGTGCAAATCGGTTTCTAGTGTCCGGGTCAACGGACCAATTTGAGATCGGGTCAACGGAATTCAATTCTGGATATACCGTTGGGTTCGTATCGTCATTCTGGATTCATGGACATATAATGTGGACATATAATTTGTTAGGTTTTGTGCACTTTTATTTGGGCACGTTTTTCGGTGCAAATTATGTCCAACGACGGACATCATTTTGGGCCGAAATTACCGTTTTTGTCCCTGTGTCCAAATTGGACTTTTGGACAGGCTATTCTAGCTGATTTGACCATTCTGGACACGTTGGTAATGGTTGTTTCATCATCCGACAACATCTGTAGATTTTTTCCCTTTTTGTGTCACCCTATTATTATAATATTTTCCCCCTTTTTTGGTTGTTTTAGAGACCCGTCGATTCCAGTGATTTCTAAATCACTGAAATTCATAAGTTAACTTTGTAGATGTTTGTAGAGACTAGCTTTGACCCAGTTTGACCATGGTTGACTACTTTGACTGAACGTCGAAGTAGAGTCAACATTTGACCTAGGTTAGACTAGTTTTGACCCTGGTTGACCACAGTTGACTATTTTGACCAAGGTCAACCGGAAGTCAACCGTAGCCTAAAATTGACCAGAACTTGACCGAAGTTGACCAGTTGACCAAAGTCAACTATACGTCAACCTTGACCCAGTTTGTCTTAGTTTGACTTAGTTTGACCTAGATGTTTAGTATGTCTTTTGACCCTGATCAGCTCTTGTATTATTTCATCTTTAGGTCTGTGGTTTTACTCTGAACCCTGATTCATATTGACAGCAGGACCCCAGACGAGTACATTCTCTGATAATATTTCTGTTTTATGATATCGTCTATGTTTCTTGTATTTAGTGTAGATACCCTTGTTCTCTTGACACATTGTTCACACGGATTGGTATTTCTCTGGATTCCGTCATGAGATATTATTCCTCGCTCTCCTTGGTATATCTTGTGCAAGTCTTTCTTGTTCCTTGTGCATTGTATAGACACGATTCCTGCGAAGGCTAGCTACCCTCTTGGAGAATCGTATGTCATGATGTGTCATGGTTGGATCCATTATACTAGTCAGGGACGGGGAGTATTAGTGTAGATGTGTGGTCATTATCCACCTTGTTATTCTTGTAGACCTTGTGAGTGTTAATCATACACCTCACGTATGATTAACCAGGCCAGTAGACCTTGTGCAAGACCCAAGCCGGCCACATATTGAAACTAGTACTCACACACTTAGATAGATGATTCTTGATTCTTGTACATGCCATGATCAGTTTTACTTGCCTTGTTCTAGCTCTAGATTACAGTATACCTTGCCATGATACTCACATGTACATTTCATGATTTCTTGTATATTCTCTCTATTTACTGCTATATTTTCAATATCGTCTAATTAGAACTGTTATTTGAGATTTGTGCTCGTTCCATTCTGACTGGATATGTTGACAAAATTTTAGGAGTAGTTGTGCCACATTTGTTGGACTGCAGGATGATTCTAGCTGAGGTGGTTCACACTGTTCCTCTATGTGAGTTGCCTGAAAGTTATTCCTTAGTTAGTCTTGTTGTTCCTTCATTATCTTCCTGTCTTATGATCATTGTAGATTCTAGTTGTTCTAGTGATATTGTTATTAGTTCTTGTCTTATCTTCCTTAGTTTCGTGATGTGACATGAGTACATTTCTAGTTATGGATTCTTAGATGTTGTAGTTAGTATAGTGCACTTGACAGCGTTCTACCGCCGATATCGCGGCGTAGGCTGGGCGTGGCCCAAGTATTCATACCCGTATATTCGGGTGCGGGTCGTGACATGCTCGACGGCTAAACGCCTCAAAAGAATAATTTGTAATAGAGTGGGAAAGCAAAATAAAACCTACTCGTTGGTAGGATTACGTCTAGTGTTCACCATCTGCCTGGAAGGCTGGAAGATCCTCGAAAGCTACTCCGAAATCTGGTCATACAAAACCAGCTGGGTCAGACCCTAGAACAAGCAAGTGCCACAAGGGGGCTTCACTTAAGAACTAAAACCAGCATATTAGCACATGACACATAAATGATAACGAAAGACATGAGTTAGAGAAAATAGGGTGATAAACGATAAGATAACTAAAGGACTATTCCGATAACTATAGTACTTATGATTTCAAGAAGTGCCCCACATGACAGTAGGCTGGAAATATGCCCTACTCGTCGGTAGGCTACAAGTCCACTCAGGTGTGGCTAGGATAACGGAAGCACCTGTAACTGGGAAAAATCTATCTATATGAACTACTTGATCAATCTAGTCAATTACCTAGTCAGATCCATTATGAATCCCTGACCGTGGTAACCAGGAATCTATGTCCTAGACATGATGCAAGACGAGTCAGGTAGCTTGTACATTCACAATCAGGGAAAAATCAACCACGGTGTCAAGACAAGTGTTACTTAGCAAGTCAAGATAGCCATCGCAACAACATATCAAGATTATCATGTTAGGTTACTTATCAAGATTACTTGTCAAGAGTGTGCCTCGGCGGACCACTATCAAGATTATTCATGTCATGTTGCTTGTCAAGAGTGCACCACGACGGGTCACTATCAAGAGTTATCGTGTAAGCCATGTTGTCGTGTCGTGCTCATGTTAAGGGTACTTGTATGCCAAGAATTTACTTGACCAAGAATGCGCCACAACGGGCCACTATCAAGAAGTTATTAGAGAGGGTACATGCCATGCTGAGATCATATTTAAGCTCAAAGCACGCACGTGGCACAGATAATAACATTATACGATGCTATCAGGGGGACAAACATGGATAAGGTAACACAGATTTTCTGGCCAGAAAGGGCACAAAGGATCAAAGGGGGTATCATGGGTAGCATGTGCCCAAGGCCAACATGCTCCAAGGAGAGCATGCGTCGAAGGTAGCACACACACTGGGAATGGCATGCGCCCAAGCAGGGGCATGCGCCTAAGGTCATGCACCCATGGCTATGCGCCTGAGGCTATGCGCTGGCTAAGGCTAGTCGTTTCATAGAGAGTCAAGTGTCTAGGGAAGGCATGCGCCAAGAGCTATGCGCCCATATGCATGCGCCCACAAGGTGGGGACAGGGTGCACTTGGAAGGAAGTCAAGAGACTATCCTTCATGGAAAATGGGCGCATAAGGAAAACTATGCGCCCAAACAGGGAACACAGGGTGCACTTGGCCACATATAAGGGCCATGCACCTAGGCAGGAGTGTCCTTGGGCGCATATATAGGGATATGCGCCCAAGCAGGGAGCATGGGGCCTTGGGCACATACAAATGGCTATGCGCCCAAAGGAAGGCAGCTGTGGGCGCATACAGATGGCTATGCGCCCAGCACTGTTCTTCTTCCCTAATCCGAGAACTTGTGTTCATGGAACCCATGAACTTCCCAAGTTCATAAATTACTCAAAACAAATCGGAATCTGGGTTTTCAAAGGTCCATTTTGAGTAAAATTAAATTCTCTACAACATGGAACAATCAAAACTTGAAAATAATGAACTTTGGTAGATCAAAATCCAAAAAAAACCAGGATTTGAGTAAACTTAGATCTACAAGAAATTATCTACCAAAATAAAAAATTCTAAGTACTAAAGAGTCTTAGAAACTTGTAGGAAAGATAATAGAACAATAAAAAATAGGGTTCCGCCATGAAGCAAGTTGCACTTGCCTAAGGTGGGTGGAGGGGTTTAATAGAGGAAGAGGAGTAAATGAAGAAGTAATGAGGAAAGAGAGAGGAAAGTTGATATTTATATCAACTCTTTCCATCTCCAACCAAAATCTAAACCAAACCAAAATAAACCAAGCCAAGCTAAACCAAGACCAAACCAAGCCATGCTAGACAAGTCAAGATACAGGTCGGAATTTCGTACACGTATACTGAAAATACATATAACGGAAAATGGGAGTGACAGATGGTACATGTTTTGCTTGATATTTTTCTTGTCTCATATTCAAGTGGCTTATGCCAAGTTCTTCAGAGGTCATCCATTAGTCTGACAATTTCTTGAACTTGGTCAAACGTGTCATTTTGTAGTCTGAAAATTTCTCTAGAAAGAAATATTTACAGAAGTAATAACTTTTGGAAGTTAATTGCATGTTTGAAAGTTAATAAAGAGTTGTTAAGGTTTCTATTATTATTAAAAAAAATTCTAGCAAGCAATTTTTCAACAACTCTTAGATGATACACACCTGTTGCAACAATGAAGTGTTGTAAATTAATACAACATCAAAAAACAGTTACTAAATTGGTTGCAAACATCAATCGTTTATAAGTTGTTATGAATTTGATATTTGCAATGTTTCTTGATTGTTGCTACACAATGCCAACAACGATATAAAACTGTTGTTATGTTGGTTTGGAACGATTTTATGTTGTTGCTTATGTCAGAAGAGAACGGATCTGATCACCAAAAATATTGTTCCAAATTTCATTAGCAACAAATTGACGCCATTGCAAATAATCTATAACGCTACTATTTGCAACGGCTGTTAAATGTTGCAAAACAATGTTGCAATAGCTCGAAACAGTTGCTAATCACCAGTTTTGGTGTAGTGATATAACATGTGAATTTTTTTCCACTACATTGTTCTATTAGAATTTTAGGCAATATAAATTAGTTAATAATTTACAGTCCAATTATGGATCAACATTGATGGAAGAATCTTAACTTCCAACTCATCCATGTATTAGGTATGCAATTTTGTTGGTATATCCTATTCTATGAATTTAATTATGGTGAAGGATGATGTGCCAAAGATGAATAGAACAACATCAATTTTAGCAATTCGAAGTCAATGAGGAGGTCAAGGGGTGCAACCAACTAAAGATGAGACGTGTACACTTCCGTTTTCACAATCCAGGGGGCAAAGTTGATATTATGTTCATGGATGCAGGTGTATGGGGGAGGTAGGCAGGTTCAGGAGCTTGCATCTCAAGGGAACCACATCATCCACTTCGTTAGGCAATCCTAGGAAATCCAAAGTTGAGAAGCTCGATGGAACATAAGCACATTCTGGTTGAAGACAGAAATCGAAGATAAAAAAACCAAGCCTTATGGTATGGCTCATGGTAAGGGACTCTGATCTTAGCCAAATTATTAATGTCGGTGAGATCTCAGTTGTTAGGGAGATTCTACACATGGCAGCTGGCGTCGAATTGGTGGTCAAGAAGCTAGAGATAAAAAGAGATTCAAAGCATCCAGGGGGACTCGAGATCACTGGCGAGAGGGGAAAAAGAACTATATCATTGGATGACAGGTATGAAATCCAATTAAGGAGTCATGGGGCAAACACCTCTCATCAGACTGGAGGGGGAGTTTGTTGGAATTACAACCTCCACTTGAGGTGTGTAGGGATCGTCTGGAGTGTCGTGGAGCGTCAACGGGAGTTGCGGTAAAGACGAAGGAGAATCAGGTAGTTAAACCGGGATCAAATAGAGCCACAATAGCATCAACGGTACATCGGATGGTATACTGTTTTTACCATTTTGTTCTAGAACATGTCCTTGAGTTTTTGTGTGTTGGCAATATACTTGATAGTACCGCTAAGCAGTCAAAACCTATATATGTGAGATTGTATGTGCATGCACTACACCACCCGCAAGTTTTCCTGTCAGTTGGGGCATCTGATCATCACGATCTTGGATGGTTGGATTGGATATGAACGACCATGATTGGTGTTGGGCTAATTTAAAAATTATGTAATCCTAAATTAGGATTTCTTAACCTATTAAAAGGAGGATAGGGGTTTTCAAAGTGAGTTTCATGAAGGAGATTCGAGGAAACATTCCACATAAGTCTATGAAAAAGTCCGCACTTTGCTCATAGGCTCGGCCTTCAAGATAGTTGGAGAAGAAGATTTATTCAAGAAATTGTCTGCTACGTTCAAGGAGATCGTTACAGGGTTGGTGAGTGATTTTATTGTGTAATCTTCTTCTCTCTTTTTTAGATTGGTGAGGGTTTGGTTGTTGGGACAAAGGAAGCAATTAATATTATAATCAATCTTCGTATCAACATATATGAAGATTAAAATTTGTCCAAGTGATGAATTCACCACATATATAGTGTTTGATCTACCTGGATTTTTGTTTCAATATTGTGGTTCGTTATCTTCGAGTGGGTGTTGGTGTCGGTTTTTAGACGTATTTTCCAACACAACAATCGGTACTTAGTTGACTTCCACTTGCCGGAGATTTTTCTACTCTTCTTTTATAATGCATTTATGTATGTATAATCTCTAGTCAAGCTTCTTGATAAATGAGGTCTAGAAAAACAGTATGGAATTTTAAGACATGTATTACCAAAATCTTTATTGAGCAACCTACTTAGTAGCATATAACAGAAGTTAGAAATAGCATTGAGTCTCTCTCTCTCTCTCATACTATCATGTTCCTTGCAAGTATCCCCTCAAAGGTTACTCCAGGACCAAATGCCAGTATGAGTCCCCATTCACAATCCTTCTCCCCCTTCCCCTTCCTCTTCATGCTCTCTTCCAACATGTACTCCAGGACATATACAATGGTGTTGCTGCTGGCATTCCCATAGTCCCTCAGAGCCCTCCTACTCGCTTCCAGCTTCTCCGGCGCCAGCTCCATCCTCTTCTCCACCCTGCTCAGTATCGCCGGCCCCCCGGGGTGCACTGCCCAGAACATCTCTCCGTACCCCTCCCTCCCTCCCCTCGCCTTCACCAGCCTCTCACAGAAGTCCTCCACGTTGTCCTCGATCACCTGCGGCAGCTCCCTCCCCAGCTTGAAGCTTATCCCTTCCTCCGTCAGCCTCCCGTCGATTGTCTTCTCCGTGCCCGGCAGGAACCGCTGCATGGCTGCATGCAGCTCGAACAACGGCTTCTCGGCATCCAGAAGGTCGGCCCCGAGCACCGCGGCCGCTGCACCGTCGCCAAACAGTGCCACACCGACGAGGTCGTACGGGCGGTCCGCGGAGGGGGGACGGAAGCCGACGATGGTGGTCTCGGAGGTGGCGAGGAGGACGCGGCTCCCGGGGTTGTTCTCGGCGATGTCCTTGGCGACGCGGAGGCCCGCGACGCCCCCCGAGCACCCGGAGAAGCAGAGCATGACGCGACGGACGTCCGCGCGCAGGCCAAGCCCGCGGGCCAGGTGGAGGTCGCCACCGGGGAAGCGGACCTCGCTGGAGGAGACGTAGACGAGGTGGGTGATGGAGGACGCGGGGAGGCCCCAGGAGGCGAGGCAGGAGAGGGAGGCGGCGACCGCCATGTCGGTGACTGCCTTGTTGGAGATGTCGAGGCGCTGCCTCAGTGTGGGGACGCCTTCCATCGCCAGCTCCGGGTAGGTTTCAAGGAGCTCGTCGGACATGACTACGTACCTTGTTTTCACCGTCGTGGTCTTGCCTGCAAAGAACATCAAGGAAGAGATTCAGTATCAACCTGTTCTATGTTGACCGTTAGCTAGTTTGGATTGCAGTTTGAACGTTTTGTCAAACATCTATTTCTGAAATGCTCGTTGGGCTATCGAAACGAACTGCAATCCAAACTAGTCCTAATTTTTTTTCTGAAGGAACGGATAGAGAGCGGATGGTCGACTGAGTACAGAGTCGGGCGAGCTTGTGCTTGAGTTCGGGGTCGTCGCAGTTGGTGTTCTTGAAGTATCCGTCGACGAGGTAGTCCTGCATGACCAGCTGCTGGGGGAAGGCCTTGCCCAGAGAGAGGATGCAGGCTTTGCCAGGGGTTGGCTTCAAGGGATTGTTGTTGGTCTCTGCGGAGCTCCCCATGATCGATCGAAGACAAACAAAACTCTCTTAAAACTGATGAGAAGAATTCAGTGTTGTGGAGTAGAATTTATATACGCGCACTGGTGTGGAAGACTTGAAAAGTAGAGATTTGTAGGAGCCCTTCCAAAGATTGTGGTGTTAATTAGGAGGAGAGTTGAATCAATTACTTATATGAAGGATTTGTTGGGTTCTAGTTGAGAAGCAAGCCAGGCATGAACTTTGAGTTTGTAGTTGGGGTTTAGGAAGAGCGTTAGATATGAATTGATCACTTAAATCATTTGTCTCTATAGAACAACAGTTCAACTCGACCGGGTTATCTGCTAATCCACCTGGCACGGGGACGTGTGCGCCTTCCTCGTCCATTTGCTGAGGCATCCATAATGAATGAAAGAGATCGAATCTGTTGTCTTCAAATATGGTGTTCCAAATATGTTCTCCCACACATAAAGATGTGCGTTTGCACATCAATTGTGAGTGTTATTTTTTTGATAAAAACGGTGGAACTGTGTAACCTACATCTTTACGATGAGAGGAGACAGATTTGGGACAACATATTTGGAGATAGCGGATCCCATCCCATAATGAAAGCGTGCAGACAACACATGCATGTCAAGTCCTCCACCTTAAAACCCTCAGAGCAAATATAGCTGCAAAGGTCCTACTTTCTTGGCATTGGACTAGGATCGGACCGGTCTGGTCCAATCCACACCGGGTTCAGTTAGTGACCTACCGCAAGTGGGTTGGGTCCAACATGGGATAGTACTGTGCATGCATCTGGACCGATCCTAAGTGGATCAGGTCCAATATGAGTTAGTGCGTCCGTCCGGGAATGCATCCATTAAGGATTCACAATTCCCATATATAGAGACTTCTTATGGACAAATGTTAACCCTAGTCAAAAGTTATTGCTACTATAGTAGAACCTTCTAGCATAAAGAGATTTTATGCCTTTGTCTAATGTCTTGTAGGTAAATTTTTTAGAGGGAGCTTACTCATCTCAAAAGAAAAGAAACCCGGTAGGTAAATTTTTTAGAGTTATAATCTAATTATAATTGTAGTTTTGATTTTATGCCTTTGTATAATGTCTTGTTGTTCTCTTTTCATTTTGTAAAAACTATGATGCGAGTGATAATTTGTTGGAGGAGCAGAGCGAAGCAAAGGCTATGCTCAAACAACGGCAGTAAAACTTCTTATCCTTTGTGGATTTGTTTCATATTGTTTCTTCAGTCTTTAACGTCTAATGTCTTGTTGTTCTCTTTTCATATTGCTTCTTCCTCTCAGAATGTCTTATGTTAAATTTATTTGCATTTAAGTGCATCCATGGAAAAGGGGTCAATTGAGGATAACAGGAAGAATGTTTGAAATAGTCTGCACATGTGCAACAGTGACCGATATGTACATTAGACGGGTTATGGGTAGGAGAATTGTAGTTGAAGGAGTTATACTTGGGACTATATGTCAAACCTAATCTTACATATCACCTGTACTAGAGTTGAATAGAAGGGAAGGATTCATGATGATCAAGATTTTCGTATAGCTGCGATCCATTGTGTGAATTGAATAAATAATAGATCGCATTATAGAAGTTTTGTGGAGCAGTAGAATCTAGTGGCAACCCCAACTTGCAGTTTTTGGACAGTTTGCTGGACCACCAGTCTTATATTTTGAAGTGGAGTCTCTTATTTTTCTTTGAATACCCTACATGCCTGCAGACACCTGCACCTCCCTGCATTAATCTATCTGCCACTAAATTACCTCATGTTCATAGCTGCTCTTCCTAACCTCATACCACTATTGTATACTACACCACCACACAACTAGACATCCTTGCTATAGATACACACACATGTATATTGCAGCTTCCTGCATATCCTATACTGTTGGCTCACATTGTAGTTCCTCCCTGTAGGCTGCCTGCTATCCATTGCATCAGTCCCTGCACTTGCACAGGTAACTACTGCAGCTACATACAGTCTAACCTTGCACAAACCCCTTGCAGGAAAACTGGTTGCAAATTGCAACTTACCTACTAGCCATATGAATTGCTACCCCCTACACACTCATGCAGGTTACCCCCCACTTCCTTGCTACTGCAGATATATGCAGCCCCTATAGAAATCCTGCAGTTGTAGTTAACAAGAACTGCAGCAGCAACTTGCTGCACAGAATATAAGTAAATGGATATATAAGTAAACGCATCTCTATTAATGAGTAATTCCTTCGCCATACAAGCTTTAAACAACTCCAATTTAGGCAAAGAATAATTGTCAAAGGATAGAGAGTGTTTGTGACATTAGGGCTTGTCATTTGGCTTTGATAGTTCCTCGTCAAGGTTCTGTCACTACTACATTTCTAGTTTGAGGGTATTTTTGACATTTTTGGGTAATTTGAATTTATTTGAATTTATGGAAATTTTTAGAAATCATTTTGGAATTGTTTGAATGAGGGTTGACTAGGTTGACTTTGACTAGCTTTGACTTTGTCACCTAACCCTAGTTGAGTTGGACTTGGCTAGATATGACCCTAGGTTAGGTTAAGTTAACCATACTCTAATTAGTGAAATCAAATAGGAATATAGAGATTAGAATAGAAAGATTTTGACCACAAGTCATAACTTGTGATTTTTGAGACATTATTTTATGACTAAGCCCAAAGCCCATTAGCCTAGTGTCACGACCCGCACCCTTTTTTTTTTTTTAAACGGATACGAGACATGTCCAAGCCAGCCTACGCCGCAGTGTCGGCGGTAGAACGCTGTCACGGCCATGAAGATCAAAATCACAAAAATGCTCATTCACATAATTAATTTAACTTATAATGGTCACAAGTTTTATATTTGTAGAAAATATAAACTTGTACAACTGAATGACTACAACTCAACTATCTAGCTACTCTCTAGGCTTTTGTCTGCAAGTATTCCCGTCACTCCCCAAGCTAAGTGAATCCACGGCTAACCTGAAAATGTTGGTTTCCAGTCAGGAATGGAACGAGCACAATTCACTGAATGCAATTTCAAATAAAGAAAATGACTATAAAACAAGATTAGACATCAATCATGAGTTTTGAAAATAAATTGTAAATACGGAAAACCAATAATAAATAGACACAAAATACTTTTCCCAACTGTTAGAAGTACCTTTGATACGTGATCGGTCTGGGGTACTACACCACACGGTCTACGAGGCCTACTTGCATGAAAAGTAAGCACGGTCTACAATGTCTACTTGCAGAAAATAAACACGGGCTACACTACTTGCAGAAAATAAACACGGGCTACACTACTTGCAGAAAATAAACACGGGCTACACTACTTGCAGAAAATAAACACGGGCTACAATACTTGCAGAAAATAAACACGGACTACAATGTCTAACACGGGCTATGGTCAGATCACATATCTTTGGTACTTCTCATTCCCGACTCAACAATTTATAATAGAAAATAATCACATAACCAATGGCCAACCAATGAAATATAGTGAAAATCAATATCAAAATGCAGACAATAA
This sequence comes from Iris pallida, assembly GCA_029216955.1. Lineage (NCBI taxonomy): Eukaryota > Viridiplantae > Streptophyta > Magnoliopsida > Asparagales > Iridaceae > Iris > Iris pallida. Next base: position 26,938,587 of record JANAVB010005598.1, read on the forward strand.
ATTGTACTCGCCTGTGGTCCTCTGCTGGTGAAACCGACAGTCTGAACTACTCAATGTGCCACAATAGTCAACAGTCCCCGAAAGCTAAAATAAACATTACCAATGTTCTCAGAATAGTTAAAATAGCTAGGATTGCCTGTCCTTAAGTCCAATTCTGGACACAAGGGCAAAACGATAATTTCGGACTAAAACGGTGTCCGCGTTGGACCCGCTTTGCACCGAAAAACGTACCAGAGTCAACAGTCTTTAAAGTCATCAAACTACATGTCTACGGATCTAGTTTTTCGATACGAACACAATCGTATGTCCAAAGTTGGATTTCAGCGGGCCGTGCACAAAATCGCCCGTTGAGTGGGACCGTGGGGCCCGCAAAACGACGTACGATTCAAGTGTCTCAGAATTGGACCAAACTTGGCATACAGGACCAGAAAAACGATACGGTCCTGTTGGCGCAAGTTTCGTCTCGATCTGACGAGCGTACACAAAGTAATTAAGAAATTTGCACAGAGGCCGATACGGGGAATTTCGACGGATACGCATCAAATTCGTCGCGCACACGCGACCAATTTGAATTTCGCCAAAGCCCACACGACCACGAAGCCGTTATGCAGCTTTCGATGCCTACTGTGCGCGACCACGTCGCCCGAAATGACGGGACGCACGTCGTATCGTGGGTTTTTATGATTTTCAAAACAGATTTTTCTGTAACTTTACCATCCAATTACTCATTCTACCGTGAACGAAAAATTAATCTATCTGAAGGGTTTTGTTGTCCTACATGTTGTCTAAAAGACTCTTCAAATAGATTTTCTAATATGTCGCTGGATCGATCATAATCGATCGTCAAATGTGGGTGATTGGACTGCTTCAAGTTATGTTTTGAGTTCTCTTAAAACTAGGTTTTTCTCGGAATTTGGACTCGATTTGCAATCGAATCAATGCGTTTTGAAGAAATCTAAATGACAGGGATTGAAGAGGGTTATATGGAGATCATACCAGAATTTACGGTTCGTGCAACGATCGATCACACGTTGCGAAAATGCCTCACGAAGTAGGCACCTCCACAGCTACTGCTGCTATTTCTGACCTCTGTTGCGCGCGCCTGTGCGCGTGGTTCGGCCGGCGGTCGGCCACCATGGCGGCGCGCAGTGGCTGCGCACGCACGCACGGAGGGGTGCGCATGGCTGCGACGTTTAGGGTTCGTGTGGTTTTTTTTTTCTTTCGAGAGTTTCGGTCATGTGTATATATATACACAGTTCGGTTTGGCTCAGAGAATCAAAAGGGAGGTGCTCGGTTTGGGCTGGGGACCTGCGTGGTTCTGTATGGCTACTGTAGCATATCTACAGTAGCATCTCCTTTCTTTTTTTTTCATTAATACACTATACTAAGATCTTTATATATATATGAATATATATATATATATATATTTTTTTTTTTTTTTTTTTTTTTTTTGAATATATATATATATATATATATATATATATATATATATATATATATATATATATATATACTCCTATGTATATACTTTATCAGCAATTATTTATATATGAAAATATAATAATATATAATCTATGTACTATAACATTTATTTAAAATAATATAATCAATAATAACAAAATACTATTATATACGAATATCCTCAATAATAATAATAATAATAATAATAATAATAATAATTCAATAAATTAATAATGGCATATATATACCATTTTGCAGTCTAATAATCCTAAATTGTACAAGGACGTATCTATACAAATATCACTGAATATCAACTAATAATAATATTTATAACATTTAAGTACAAATATTTAGAAATATTCATCAGTTATTTAAAATGGAATACAACGCAATCTTACGAAAATATGTCAAGACGAACGTCATTGGACATCTCGCATGACCACATGGGCTTGAGCTCAGTTCGGGTCCAGTCCGGGCTAACATGGTATAATTGATTTCCCTAACTCAATAATATAAATAATAAATAACTAAAAATGTTTTATGGGGTTAAGTCGTAACTTGGCCTAGTTTTCCTAGTTAGGACATCACTATGGCTCGGCCTTCCTTGGCAGGGCTAATACACTAGCCAAAGCACGCCATTGTACTATCCGTGCCACGATTCTTAGTCATCGTGTACTCCAAAACTCCACTATGGCTAAAATCATCAACCGTAAAATTAACTAAATAATTATTTATAAAAACTCTAAATCACCATTTAATTCAAAGAAAAATAAATTATCAAAATTCCGGGAAGAGGGGTTACAAATCTACCCATCTTAAAAATAATTTCGTCCTCGAAATTTAAAGGAAGAGTCCATCAGCTATGATAGAAGACGGTTTCTATTAGCTATCATCTATTCTCATGGTCATTTCGTACTATGAATCCTTGAGAATTTCTACCCACCTTTGGTCACACCACTCCCTCAAATCTCATGTCACTTAATTTTATAATCATCCACTAATTGCCAAATTTGCTACCAATAGTTATCTATTGCTTATGGCCACTATAATCCTCTCCTATCTATCAAACCACCCAAAATCTAACAAACAACAATTACACAAGTGGCTAAGAAATATTAGTAAACTTTAATAAGCTTGACCATTCGTCCCTCTGCAATATGAAGGGACAGGAGGATAAGGAAGGATAATCAAGAGAATTTATGAAGTTTCAAGAGCGGTAGAGTATCCCAAGATGCAGATGAGAAGAAAGTCTATAAACCATCGATTTATTCGCTAGAGTGGGCTACTTTAGTCCAATCACTTGCTAAGTCAACGAACCCTTCGTTTCTCAGGGGGTCTTGCAATCCATGCAATATGAAAATTCTATTCTCGAAATTCTAAACAGGTTCCATAATAGAACGGAATTGAGAAATCAAGATTGTGTTCTTTTCCGTGGTTATTTAAACACACCAGCAAGGGGTATAAATGAAATACAAGATAGTATCGCGACTTCCAGGTAGATGGATTAATGGTCACGAATGACTTCACATTCCAAGAAGGGAGACTACACAATAGGTACAGGGGCCTATTTCAATAATTTTAGTTTTATAGTCCAAATGTAGTGGTATGCATGGATGGGTTACACTGGGTCTTAATGGATTTTCTAATTGGACATCAATCGTTGGTTGGGTGAATCTTGGACTTCAATCTATATTGACTGGGCAAGATCCCAATGATAAATCTATTTCTACTATGTTAGGGTAATCTGGAATAAGTTTTCACCCAAATGGTTGAGCTAGCTGCCAGTCGGGTTGGTTAGCTAGGTTCCTACAGCCCAAAAAATGCGCCTTCAGTGACTTTTGTGTTTAAGTAGTACATGAGACCTCAATTGGGTGGCACACTAGTGGCATGTGCATAGTGGGCTTCGAGTAGATCACAACCATATATTGGGTTGAAAGCTTCGAGTCGAAGTTGAGTCCCTAATTGTAGTTGAGAAGTTTGCCAGTACCATGGTAAGGATTATAGTTAGTCCTTTCTACCTGAAAGTCGTACCATAAAAATATAGTACAAGGGGACGGGTTTGAGTGGAACATAATATACCTAGATGAAGGTGGACTCGTTTAGATCTTGCATATGAAATTTGTTGGAAGGTAACAACTGGTCTCGTGCTCCGATTGTTAATGACACGGCCGGGGACACAAAATGATCTAAATGGAAAGTGGGAGTCCAAGAGACACAAATTATCATCCTAATGGAAATTATTCAAATCAATCGGTAATCCTTGTATATTCTAAAATTTTGGAAGGCTTACAGTCTACCCACCTTAAAAATAAGACATGGTTTTAGGAATAGTGAGGTTAGAGGGTCCCCAAAATCCGGATACTGTACCTCGACTCTTGTTAATAGAGAATGAGGCACGGCGTAACGGAATATGGTAGATGTAAGTCAAGTCAATGATCGTTCCTCAATAATTGGAAAATGAGTGTGTACAATGACACATGGTCGAGAAAATAGAATGACATGCTTGTCCACAGTATACAAGAGTTGTCGACGGGGTAACCAACTCTAAGGCATATCATATGAAAAGAACTCTAACAACTGAGTCGAGAATTTCTACCTGTGTCAACCTGCCAGACTATCGTCACAAGAGTTGTAGTGATCGTGTATTGCTGTTGACAACTGGTAGATCATAATATGATAGGTTGTTTAAGCTATGGTATTGGCTAAGCTAGTGACTGTGGTGTTCCCACACTAGTTAGGTCTTAATAATAAAGTTTACATAACTAGAGTAATATTTGTTGGGAACCAATCTCGGGATTGGTGTCACGGTAAATGATTACCCTATTATCCACTCATCTCATGTCTAACTGTGGGCTTCGGTCGAGGAAGGGTTGGTTCAAGGCTTAAGGGTTGCTAGTTAAGGCAAGCTTCCAGCAAATAATTAGAGACTCACAACATTTGGTTTTCTTGGGAATAGATAGTCCCCTAGGTTGGCGTTCTGACTAAGGATAAAACCCTAATCATTTTCGAATTCAGATGGCTAGAAGTCTCAATAGTAGCTTGAGGGTCAAGAGAAAATGAGTAACTCAAGGCAAGGTTCTAGTCACATGGCTAGCCGATGGCAGCTACACTTGTATATACAACCAACATAGCCATGGGAATACTCTGTATCTTTCTACCAATCATGAGTTTTCGTCTTTCCAAATCGGTGAAGACAAAAACAATAAAGAATTCAAGGGAGATGTTACTGAATACATTTTTGTGATTCAAGGGCGAACATATAATTCAAGAGGAATTGTCAATGCAGTCGCGGATGAGATCTTTAGAGACATCTACATCTCAATCCACGTAGAGTAATTAAATAAAGTGCGAACCAAATGCATCATGGTTGATCAGACCATAATATACTGATTCTGATTAGACAATATGTTAGCAGGCGTCCCCCACTAAACATATGCCTCAAATCAAGCTCAAAAACAGTGTAAGCTTGCACAAACTAGACTGTAATAGCAGCGTTGGTCAAGATAGTCAAGATACCAGTACGCGAGATTTTTGAAAAGAGCACAAGTAGTTCGAGTTTTGTGAGAATCAAACCTTACCCGGTGTTCTTGCTTATACAATCTTTCTACTATCTTCTTATCCACAAGGACTTGGTCGACTAATGGGTTATGGACATTCTAAATTCCATATTCTAGGTAAACCTATTAGTGTCAGTCGTTATCCTCGTCAATAGGTCACAAGGACCACGAAATGCTAGATCGGGAGACGTTCTATCCAACTTACAAAACTTCCACTAATATTGGTTTCGGGTCTCCTGAGACATACTGGTATTGTCCTACCCTCCATAGTATCATAAACCTGCAATCACGTTATCACGACCCGCACCCTAGAGTTAGGGCACGAGAACGTAACAACGCCCAGCCTACGCCGCAGTGTCGGCGGTAGAATGCTGTCCTAGGTCTCATGCATCTAACAGTATAAGGCTAAGCAGTTTATACTCCCCGAATGGGGGTGACATAGCAGAATGTAAACTCAATCACATCTAAGGTAGAGCATAATGGAAGATAGATAAAACATGAAATCCAAAAGAGATACAGGAGATAGAAGTCTAAGTGTCTAAGTTACATAAATCCAGAAGTACATCTCAAAACTCAAATACAGTAATCCACAAAGTAAATACAACTCCCGACAAAATGAAATAACTATCTAAACAACCTCTACTGTGTCTCATCTAGGCTAGCAGGCAATCCCAGGCTATCTGTAAAATTTATCAACAGGTCCAGTCAGGACAGGAGCGAGCATAATACATCTCATGCAGTTCATATCATGTCAGGAAATATAAAGCAGGCAATAGAATAAGATACATAAAACGCTGTAAGAAGATGTATATGAAAACATGAGAGATATTTGATAACTGGAAATATATACATGATAAGTAAGAACTGTAAGTGACTAGTGATTTAGAGTACGAGATGGCATGTAATTGGCTTAGGTTGAACATGATGTACATGAGTGAACATGTAGGACATCAGCCAATAAGGCTGTGTTGTACATGATCAAACATAAAAAGTAACAGAGTGAACATGATGGGTAAATCACATGACCATTTATACTCACCCCTACCCACAATCAATACACAAGGATCTATTCAAGTTACGTTACGGACATGATATTTTGGTTATACAAGAAACACATAAGGAAACATGAGCGTACATGAAAGAACATGAGAGTACATGAACGTACATGTAAGAACATGAGAGAACATGAGTGTACATGAATAACGCAGAAGCAAAGAATACATGATGTACATGAAACACATGTCATAAAGTATCCGATGCGCCCGCTAAGGGGGATAACATCCCAAGAAGAGATCCATATAGTACCAATCCGTGATGATAACGTGACAGCATCAAGTAAAAGTAATCTAGAGCGAGAATATAATTCGTGACAAGTATGAAACGATCAGAGAATGTACTCGCCTGATATCTGAATGTCCAAGGTAAAGATACTGTCCGAAGAGAGGTGTCTGGCTCCTAATTAGAACAACAAGTCACAACATGTCCAGAAGGGTAATATAAAGCACTACAATGCATTCTACATGAATCTAGGTCAAACTAGGCCAAAGTCAACCCTTGGTCAACTCTGGTCAACTGTACTTGTCAAACTAGGTCAAACTAGGTCATGTCCTAACCCAGCAAGTCTTACTAGGCCTAACCAAGACTATCCTAGCAAGCACACATCAATACAAGGCTATACAAGCCAACATACACCCAACTCTATATAGCATGCAATTATTCAATACTCAAATAGGCAAGAATTCACATTGGATATATACTAGGTAATCTATTACTTTAAGCTATATATGTCTACACATATATACACATGCATATATTGGTATTCAACATTAGGTCTATAATCATGGCATTTCAAATGGTTATATAAACTTATATATTACGACACAATATGCTAACATATATATAATATACATATATAGCTAAGTTAACTATATTCATAAATACTTATTTAAGAGGCTATGTGTGTGTATGTGAACATGGCAAAGGGGCAAGTGAGGGTTAAATGGGCATATATAGTGTATACATATCAAAGAGTGTCAAAGTGTAAGTGAACAATGTGTCAAGTGTGATAGTGTCAACATAGTGTAAGGGGGTACATGAGGTAATATAGGATTTGTGTTAACATAGAACATTACATCTCATTAACTTGTATATTGCATACATTACATCTATTATTACATTACATTCATGCTTGCATTCATTCATCATTCATTATTCTCTTGCACCACTATATGCACCATACATTACATACTATGGAACCTACATATTCATTACAAGTCATACTTATACATGCTTACATTAGATAGGATACTTACACCTCATACATTATTTATTTAACCATTTACTCATGCTTGCATTCTCTATTTAATTACATAATGTATATACATTAACATGGATTAAAATCAAATAGAACATTATATTACTCACAAGGGTGCACAAAATGCATATGCCGAATAGTAACTCCTACTAATAATCAATACTGTACTATCTCAGCATGAATTAAAATTTAGGATTAAAGTATGTTATAGATCTATGTGTTAGCTTTCCGAAACTTCAAACGGATCACGTTTTCGTTTCCGGAAACTCCCGGAATCGCGAAAACACCGAGAACGCGTTTGTCTTTCGTACAGCTGACACTCAAATAATTTTCCAGAAAGTTACAGAAAGAATTAGGCCTATTAATACATGTTTTTGGAAAGCTAACTTCAATACGCTTCTTTTAAAAAAAAGGAAGATTAAACCGAGCTTTGAGCTAGAAGTTATGACATTTCTAAGTTAGGGCTGGAATTAAAAACGTGGATAAAAATCATGACAGATTTAGATAGTTTGAGCCAAAAGAATACACAATATATATCCTAATTATCCACAACAATAATAGCAATAATAATATGAGGAACCACACTCACAAACTTGATTATATAATCATCATGAACCATTTATTACATATATAAATATAGATACACTCTCATTACAATATATATATATATAAATCTATATATGTAACATGAACACATCCAGAACACAAAGGACACTCCTATGACCTCCAAATGGACACAAAATGGACACAAATGGAGATACAACCGTGGGGGTCATTCCTATGGATTCAAAATAGACCTATATGTATGAGAAAATGAAAAGGAGAAGGGATTTATACCTCCCGGTAGATCGAATCTGAGAAAAACCTTCCCGGAGCGACACCGACACGTAGAGATTCCAAAAGGACACGAACGAGCTCCGAATCCTCCCAAACTTGGGTAGCTTCCTCCTTGGCTAGAATGAAGAAGGAAAGAAGAAGATTTGGTGGTGAAATGGAAGGATTTGGTGGAGAAATTGCTAGGGATTGCTCTCTAGGAATTTGGGGAAGAACAAGAGAGAGAAAAATAGATGGATAATGACAAATGGGAGGCTCAACCCTATCCTTATTGTGGCTGGCCATAAAGGTGGTTTTGTCCTATTAGGAAAAGTCCAAAAGCCCTTACTAACCTATTCTATGAGTATTAGGAAAGGGCTAATTGGTTGGGGCTAAATTAGTCATTCTAAAGTCTCTAATCACACTAACCTTATCCATAATAATTAGTCTAACCTCTAACTAAAATATTTCTATCATGTGGACTAAAATTAATATCATGTGGGCCATGCCTAACTAGTGTGTGGGTCCCACTAGAGTCAAACTACCCCCTCGGGTCCCCGTTTCAAGTCGGATTGAGTTGAAATTCGAACCCGACTCAAATAACCCCAAAACAATATCATAAATAATAAAATAATATCAAAATAATTCAAAGAGGTCAAATGCAAAAATATTCTTAGGCCAAAAATGATATTAAAATATCATAATCACATGGTTAGGCTCTAGGTCAAACAGTCTCTAGGGTTTCACTAGCAAAACGTCAAAACCACAAGTCATTGATTTAAATAGTTTTAAAATGATTTAAAATCACCAAAAATCATATCATGAATCAAATATCATTATTAAAATAATTATAAATACAAAATTTCAAAATTATCCTCATTTGGAAAACTGGGTGCTACAACTCTACCCACCTTAGAAAAATTTCGTCCTCGAAATTAAAATGTCCATACTCCCTCTAGGTCAAACCCCCACAATCAAAGTCCCAGATTAAAACAAATCATGTGATCAAAAGGACGACATACAGGGTCATGGCATACGGTGGTAGTGAAAGTTTCATCTAGGTATACTAGTCATGCTAACCGAAACGGTCATAGGGTATCAAAACATACAAACAATCTAGGGTGCTAAACTAGAGAAGTTACAGAAACAACAAACCATCAAAACTATAATGCGGTCTACCATCCTATATAAAACTGGTACTTATCAAAACAAAATAAAGGCAACTACCAATTATCTGAAAAAGGGTACAAAAAATCAAATTCAAAAATTAAGGAATTGAAAATCACTTGCATTGAAATCCAAATCACAATATATATATACAGAGAGAGCGTTAGAGAGGAAAAACTAGCATTATGTAATGTTATGTGATTTGTGTGTGTATGGGTGTATGTGAAATATACATGAAATTGTATATGAGCTATCCTGTTACACTACTTATGGCATATGGGTTAACAACCTACAATACACAACCTATTTAATCATAACATGCATGGCTAACCATAAACATCTATAAGAGGTAGAGATTTAGTTATGTATATACATATATTATAACATGTATGCCTAAGCTCTATATATATCTATACAAGTATGTGATCATAACATAGAGAGGAAAGGTTAGGTTACATGACAGCGTATACTAAGTTAGGGTATGTGTGTGTCCTTGTACAGGGTTATAGCTTAGTATTGAAAGGTTAAACCCAGTTCTAGTTCAGCATTTACATACAAAATCTGAAAATAAGCTAACATTTAAACCAGTGTAATATTAACATAATGCAGTCTCAGATTTTACAAATTTAACATAACTTAACCAATTTCTCTAAAAATTGAAACTTTGCAGATATCATACATGTGCAGTTATGTAGACAAAACTAATAACATGAAATTTATATTTAAATTACAAATTTAAACTGGAAAAGCAGAAAACCAAAAATATTGGGGTTTTAAAAATTTTAACATTAACAACATATTAATATGTATTTAGATAGGTAGAAAATCAAGTGTAGCATGCATACGTATCAGGCAAGTGTCCACTATGTAAATATACTCATATATTCTCATGTCCCAAAAAAAATTAATTCTACGTTAAGACCAACATTTAGATTCCTACCAAGATCGCAAAATAGGTGATTGACGAAATCAAGGCAGTTTTATTATTATTATTCAATACCAGAATAATAGCAAGAAGGAAATAACGATAAAAGCTGTTTGCTTATTTGCCTAAAAGAAGGAACCATTTTGAAACCAGAGATAAATATCAAATCCAAGATAAAGTCTAGCAAAATCATCGATTCATTGTATTAAGAAGAAACTCATAGCAAGAAGTTACACAAGCTACTCCTAAGTTAAATAATTAGAAGCAAAACAAAGCAAAACAAATAATAATTCTTTTTGAAGGACTGCATCAAAGTAGAGAAAACATACTTGAAAATATTTAAGGTACAATCTGATAATCATATGCGTCTATCCAAAATCATGGTACTCTAAATCCCCGTCATACTAATAAGCAAGGCTACGATAATCACAGAGTCCTTGACTTATGTACATACCTCTAGAATCGTGGTATTTAACATTTTCGCGGTGCCGCTAGCTTGGCTGCGAAAATCTTAAATTCCCACACCCGAGAAATATATCCAGAGTCAGACTATATGTCCTCACCATGCTGGCTAATGTGACTATAGAAGACTAGATTCCATAACATAGATGACCTAGCCCATATAATTTCATCTTGTCAAAAAAATTAAATTAAATCAACAATGAATACCTATAAATCAAATCAAATTTATCAACGAACTTCAAAATTCAAAATGAACAAAAATCCATCAAAATACAACTCGGATGCAACAGCTATCATCAAGATTCAAAATTCGACAATCATTCATCAAAATCAATGAATATAACTCAAATTCAACCATAATCCATCAAAATCAAATTTAACAACAGTAAGTAAAAATAAATCAAATCAAGGGAAAAAGAGTTCTCAAATCGAAGTTAAAATAAGATTCTCAAGGGTCGTTCCGGGAATCTCTCAAGGGTTCCTAACTGTGATTGAGTACCTTCAAGATATATCATATTCCTACTGCAGGCTGTAGTGGTACTCAAGTTCGAATACCACTACATAAACTCGACCTGCATGGGCCACCACTAAAAATGTGTCACGACCCGTACCCTAGAGTTAGGGCACGAGAACGTAACAACTCCCAGCCTACGCCGCAATGTCGGCGGTAGAACGCTGTCCTAGGTCTCATGCATCTAACAGTATAAGGCTAAGCAGTTTATACTCCCCGAATGGGGGTGACATAGCAGAATGTAAACTCAATCACATCTAAGGTAGAGCATAATGGAAGATAGATAAAACATGAAATCCAAAAGAGATGCAGGAGATAGAAGTCTAAGTGTCTAAGATACATAAATCCAGAAGTACATCTCAAAACTCAAATACAGTAATCCACAAAGTAAATACAACTCCCGACAAAATGAAATAACTATCTAAACAACCTCTATTGTGTCTCCTCTAGGCTAGCAGGCAATCCCAGGCTATCTGTAAAATTTATCAACAGGTCCAGTCAGGACAGGAGCGAGCACAATACATCTCATGCAGTTCATATCATGTCAGAAAATATAAAGCAGGCAATAGAATAAGATACATGAAACGCTGTAAGAAGATGTACATGAAAACAGGAGAGATATTTGATAACTGGAAATATATACATGATAAGTAAGAACTGTAAGTGACTAGTGATTTAGAGTACGAGATGGCATGTAATTGGCTTAGGTTGAACATGATGTACATGAGTGAACATGTAGGACATCAGCCAATAAGGCTGTGTTGTATATGATCAAACATGAAAAGTAACAGAGTGAACATGATGGGTAAATCACATGACCATTTATACTCACCCCTACCCACAATCAATATACAAGGGTCTATTCAAGTTACGTTACGGACATGATGTTTTGGTTACACAAGAAACACATGAGAAAACATGAGCGTACATGAAAGAACATGAGAGTACATGAACGTACATGTAAGAACATGAGAGAACATGAGTGTACATGAATAACGCAGAAGCAAAGAATACATGATGTACATGAAACACATGTCATAAAGTATCCGATGCGCCCGCTAAGGGGGATAACATCCCAAGAAGAGATCCATATAGTACCAATCCGTGATGATAACGTGACAGCATCAAGTAAAAGTAATCTAGAGCGAGAATATAAGTCGTGACAAGTATGAAACGATCAGAGAATGTACTCGCCTGATATCTGAATGTCCAAGGTAAAGATACTGTCCGAAGAGAGGTGTCTGGCTCCTAATTAGAACAGCACAAGTCACAACATGTCCAGAAGGGTAATATAAAGCACTATAATGCATTCTACATGAATCTAGGTCAAACTAGGCCAAAGTCAACCCTTGGTCAACTCTGGTCAACTGTACTAGTCAAACTAGGTCAAACTAGGTCAAACTAGGTCATGTCCTAACCCAGCAAGTCTTACTAGGCCTAACCAAGACTATCCTAGCAAGCACACATCAATACAAGGCTATACAAGCCAACATATACCCAACTCTATATAGCATGCAATTATTCAATACTCAAATAGGCAAAAATTCATATTGGATATATACTAGGTAATCTATTACTTTAAGCTATATATGTCTACACATATATACACATGCATATATTGGTATTCAACATTAGGTCTATAATCATGGCATTTTAAATGGTTATATAAACTTATATATTACGACACAATATGCTAACATATATATAATATACATATATAGCTAAGTTAACTATATTCATAAATACTTATTTAAGAGGCTATGTGTGTGTATGTGAACATGGCAAAGGGACAAGTGAGGGTTAAATGGGCATATATAGTGTATACATATCAAAGAGTGTCAAAGTGTAAGTGAACAATGTGTCAAGTGTGATAGTGTCAACATAGTGTAAGGGGGTACATGAGGTAATATAGGATTTGTGTTAACATAGAACATTACATCTCATTAACTTGTATATTGCATACATTACATCTATTATTACATTACATTCATGCTTGTATTCATTCATCATTCATTATTCTCTTGCACCACTATATGCACTATACATTAAATACTATGGAACCTACATATTCATTACAAGTCATACTTATACATGCTTACATTAGATAGGATACTTACACCTCATACATTATTTATTTAACCATTTACTCATGCTTGCATTCTCTATTTAATTACATAATGTATATACATTAACATGGATTAAAATCAAATATAACATTATATTACTCACAAGGGTGCACAAAATGCATATGCCGAATAGTAACTCCTACTAATAATCAATACTGTACCATCTCAGCATGAATTAAAATTTAGGATTAAAGTATGTTATAGATCTATGTGTTAGCTTTCCGAAACTTCAAACGGATCGCGTTTTCGTTTCCGGAAACTCCCGGAATCGCAAAAACACCGAGAACGCGTTTGTCTTTCGTACAGCTGACACTCAAATAATTCTTCAGAAAGTTACAGAAAGAATTAGGCCTATTAATACATGTTTTTGGAAAGCTAACTTCAATACTCTTCTTTTAAAAAAACGGAAGATTAAACCGAGCTTTGAGCTAGAAGTTATGACATTTCTAAGTTAGGGCCGAAATTAAAAACGTGGATAAAAATTATGACGGATTTAGATAGTTTGAGCCAAAAGAATACACAATATATATCCTAATTATCCACAACAATAATAGCAATAATAATATGAGGAACCACACTCACAAACTTGATTATATAATCATCATGAACCATTTATTACATATATAAATATAGATACACTCTTATTACAATATATATATATAAATCTATATATGTAACATGAACACATCCACAACACAAAGGACACTCCTATGACCTCCAAATGGACACAAAATGGACACAAATGGAGATACAACCATGGAGGTCATTCCTATGGGTTCAAAATAGACCTATATGTATGAGGAAATAAAAAGGAGAAGGGATTTATACCTCCCGGTAGATCGAATCGAAGAAAAACCTTCCCGGAGCGACACCGACACGTAGAGATTCCAAAAGGACACGAACGAGCTCCGAATCCTCCCAAACTTGGGTAGCTTCCTCCTTGTCTAGAATGGAGAAGGAAAGAAGAAGATTTGGTGGTGAAATGGAAGGATTTGGTGGAGAAATTGCTAGGGATTGCTCTCTAGGAATTTGGGGAAGAACAAGAGAGAGAAAAATAGATGGATAATGACAAATGGGAGGCTCAACCCTATCCTTATTGTGGCTGGCCATAAAGGTGATTTTGTCCTATTAGGAAAAGTCCAAAAGCCCCTACTAACCTATTCTATGAGTATTAGGAAAGGGCTAATTGGTTGGGGCTAAATTAGTCATTCTAAAGTCTCTAATCACACTAACCTTATCCATAATAATTAGTCTAACCTCTAACTAAAATATTTCTATTATGTTGACTAAAATTAATATCATGTGGGCCATGTCTAACTAGTGTGTGGGTCCCACTAGAGTCAAACTACCCCCCCGGGTCCCCGTTTTAAGTCGGATTGAGTTAAAATTCAAACCCGACTCAAATAACCCCAAAACAATATCATAAATAATAAAATAATATCAAAATAATTCAAAGAGGTCAAATACAAAAATATCCTTAGGCCAAAAATGATATTAAAATATCATAATCACATGGTTAGGCTCTAGGTCAAACAGTCTCTAGGGTTTCACTAGCAAAACATCAAAACCACAAGTCATTGATTTAAATAATTTTAAAATGATTTAAAATCACCAAAAATTATATCATGAATCAAATATCATTATTAAAATAATTATAAATACGAAATTTCAAAATTACCCTCATTTGGGAAACTGGATGCTACACACGTTCGAAGTCATTTCGCCGAGGGTTACGCCTCGCCCGTATACTTTGGCTGTGGTAAACCCTTGGTTCTGTGATTCAGATGTGATATGCTATCAGATACTCTACCTTATCTCGACACCCGGGTGACTATGATCAAGGAGGACCACTAGCCATAGTTTTAGGAATATTCTATAACCTATAATTTCCTTAAAAAATTTCAACTCCAGGGTCGTGTCTTGCCAGTGCGCTGCTGGCTGCAGGGAATCCAAAGTCTTCATAATTTGAATAAATGGCGATAGTGCGCTGCTGTCCTGCCATTATTTAACTAACATTTCTTTAACTACATCTGTAAAAATCCATGAGCTCCTAGAGATTCAAACAAGTTGCCTATGAAATAAAGTGTAAGCATTTGTCCTATCAGTCACAACCCTTAAGATAAAAGATTGAACATGGGAAATAACTGAGGGCAAAAGAAATACATACATTCTAACTCTTCCATGTGTATTCAAGCCTCTGAGGAACAAACTTGAATCGAAACTAACTAGAGGTCCGTATATGGATAACAAAAATTAGAACTTTATAAAATAATAATTCTTAGGGCAACTAGCAATTATATGGATAATTCAGCTAGGATATGGGGATGATATCTAAGAGGCAAAGAGAATGAATTGAACAATTCATCAAGGTTAGTTCATTACTCTAGGAAACTCTGCCTCACCAAGTGAATAATCTATCCACATTGGATCATATCGTCCTATCAAGAGGTAATAGTGTAACTATGGGGATCTGACAAGGTATCAAAATTAATAACCCTCATCCTAAATTGCATAGCATAGACTACCCATCGGTAAATTTGTATAAGGGACTCCTAGTCCTAGTCATTCACTTAAATTAAATTAATCTTAATTCGTGAATGAGCATTTCCTTGCCGCATGCTCGTAATAGTACAACTAACTTAAGTACCATCACGAGTTCACATGATTTGCGAAAACTGACCTGCTTGGGCCACCACAAAAACTTGTCACGACCCGCACCGGTTTTTTTTTAAATGGATACGAGACGTGTCCAAGCCAGCCTACGCCGCAGTGTCGGCAGTAGAACGCTGTCACGGCCATGAAGATCAAAATCACAAAAATTCTTATTCACATAATTAATTTAACTTACAATGATCACAAGTTTTACATTTGTAGAAAATATAAACTTGTACAACTGAATGACTACAACTCAACTATCTAGCTACTCTCTAGACTTTTGTCTGCAAGTATTCCCATCACTCTCCAAGCTAAGTGAATTCACGGCTAACCTGAAAATATTGGTTTCCAGTCAGGAATGGAACGAGCACAATTCACTGAATGCAATTTCAAATAAAGAAAATGACTATAAAACAAGGTTAGACATCAATCATGAGTTTTGAAAATAAACAGTAAATACGGAAAACCAATAATAAATAGACACAAAATACTTTCCCCAACTGTTAGAAGTACCTTTGATATGTGATCGGTCTGGGGTACTACACCACACGGTCTACGAGGTCTATTTGCATGAAAAGTAAGCACGGTTTACAATGTCTACTTGCAGAAAATAAACACGGGCTACACTACTTGCAGAAAATAAACACGGGCTACACTACTTACAGAAAATAAACACGGGCTACACTACTTGTAGAAAATAAATACGGGCTATACTACTTGCAGAAAATAAGCACGGGCTACACTACTTGCAGAAAATAAACACGGGCTACAATGTCTAACACAGGCTATGGTCAGATCACATATCTTTGGTACTTCTCATTCCCGACTGAACAATTTATAATAGAAAATAATCACATAACCAATGGCCAAACAATGAAATATAGTAAAAATCAATATCGAAATACAGACAATAAACTGTACTCGCCTGTGGTCCTCTGCTGGTGAAACCGACAGTCTGAACTACTCAATGTGCCACAATAGTCAAAATTCGTACAACAGTCCCCGAAACTGAAATAAACATTACCAATGTTCTCAGAATAGTCAA
Source organism: Iris pallida (assembly GCA_029216955.1). Classification (NCBI taxonomy): domain Eukaryota; kingdom Viridiplantae; phylum Streptophyta; class Magnoliopsida; order Asparagales; family Iridaceae; genus Iris; species Iris pallida. Next base: position 26,955,623 of record JANAVB010005598.1, read on the forward strand.
AATAGCTAGGATTGCCTGTCCTTAAGTCCAATTCTGGACACAGGGGCAAAACGGTAATTTCGAACTAAAACGGTATCCGCCGTTGGACCCGCTTTGCACCGAAAAATGTGCCAGAGTCAACGGTCTCTAAAGTCGTCAAACTACATGTCTACGGATCTAGTTTTTTGATACGAACCCAACCGTATGTCCAAAGTTGGATTTCGGTAGGCCGTGCACAAAATCGCCCGTTGAGTGGGACCGTGGGACCCGCAAAACGACGTACGATTCAACTGTCTCAGAATTGGACCAAACTTGGCATACAGGACCAGAAAAACGATACGGTCCTGTTAGCGCAAGTTTCGTCTCGATCTGATGAGCGTGCACAAAGTAATTGAGAAATTTGCACAGAGGCCGATACGGGGAATTTCGACGGATACGTATCAAATTCGTCGCGCACACGCGACCAATTTGAATTTTGTCAAAGTCCACACGACCACGAAGCTGTTACGCAGCTTTCGATGCCTACTGTGCGCGACCACGTCGCCCGAAATGACGGGACGCACGTCGTATCGTGGGTTTTTGTGATTTTCAAAACAGATTTTTCTGTAACTTTACCATCCAATTACTCATTCTACCGTGAACGAAAAATTAATCTATCTGAAGGATTTTGTTGTCCTACATGTTGTCTAAAAGACTCTTCAAATAGATTTTCTAATATGTCGCTGGATCGATCAGAATCGATCGTCAAATGTGGGTGATTGGACTGCTTCAAGTTCTGTTTTGAGTTCTCTTAAAACTAGGTTTTCCTCGGAATTTGGACTCAATTTGCAATCGAATCAATGCGTTTTGAAGAAATCTAAATGACAGGGATTGAAGAGGGTTATATGGAGATCATACTAGAATTTACGGTTCGTGCAACGATCGATCACACGTTACAAAAATGCCTTACGAAGTAGGCACCTCCGCAGCTACTGCTGCTATTTCTGACCTCTGTTGCGCGCGCCTGTACGCGCGGTTCGGCCGGCGGTCGGCCACCACGGCGGTGTACGGTGGCTGCGCGCGTGCGCGGAGGGGTGCGCGTGGCTGCGGCATTTAGGGTTCGTGTGGTTTTTTTTTTCTTTCGAGAGTTTCGGTCCCCACAGCTATTATGTAGTCTCCACCCCTTAGAATGTGAATCCATACGTAACCTTTATTTCATCTACCTAGAAGTCGCGATACGACCTTGTATTGCATTTATATCCCTTGTTCGTTTGTTTAAATGACCACGGAAAAGATCGCAACCTCGATTTCCAAATTTCATTCTATTATGGTACCTTGTTTAGAATTTTGGGGACGGAATTTTTGTATTACATGGATTGTAAGACCCTCCAAGAAACGAGGAGTTCTTCGATGTAGCAAGTGACTGGACTAGAGTAGCCCAATCTAGCGAATAAGACTATAAGTTTATATATACCCTTTCTATCTGTATTATTGTATATTCTCTACCGCCCTTTAAACTTCATAATTGCCCTTGAGATCTTCCTTATTTTCATGTCCTTCTATTGCAGAGAGACGATGGTCATACTTACTAGAATTCACCAATATTTCTTAGCTACTCATGTAAATGGGTTGCTTGTTAAGTTTTGGATTGCTTGATAGGTAGGAGAGGATTATAGATACCACGTGCAGTAGATATCTGTTGCTAGGACTGTTAGTAACCAGTTAGAAGATTTTAAGATTTTACCATTGAGGGAGTAGTGTGACCTAAGGTGGGTAGAAGTCCTCGAGATTTCATAAATACCAAATGACTAGAGAAGGCCATAAATATTTTTGAGAAATTAAACTTGAGGAGATTATGGTAATATTGGATTTTATTCTTTTACTTTTTGAATTTTAGACATGTGTATAAGTTAGAATTTCGAGGACGAAACTATTTTAAGGTGGGTAGATTTGTAGCTCCCCTTTCCGAAATTTTTGAAATTTTTTTATTATTTTATTTATTTTAGTTAAATGATGAATTTTAGATTTTTATAAATAATTAAATAGTTAATTATTATGGTGGATGACTTTAGCCATAGTTGAGATTTGGAGTACAAGGTGACTAGGAATCATGGCACGGATAGCTCAGTGGCGTGCTTTGACTAGTGTTTAGTCATGGTAGGGGAAGACCGAGCCATAGTGTTATCCTAACTAGGAAAACCAGGCCAAGTTGTGACTTGACCGTTATAAATAGTTTAATCATTCATTATTAATATTATTTGACGTTTAGGAGACCCGGTTGTACCAAACTAGTCAAACTGGACTCGAACCGAGCCCAAGCCCATGTAGTGATGTGGTACGTCCAGTGACATTCGTGTTGATATATTTTTGTTATGATTGTGTCATATCCCATTTTAGTGATCCAGTGGATATTCCCAAGTATTTTTATTTAAATATTATAAATATCCTTATTAGTTAATATTCACGGATATTGGTATAAAATAGTTCCTTGTATATTCTGGAGTATTGGACTTACGCAAAGGCAGGTACACCACTATTGGCTTATTGAATTTCGTTATTATTATTATTATATTGGAGTTATACAATATTAATATTATTATTATGGTTATTAAATATAAATTATTTATTATTAGGAGTTATTATCATTTTATTCTTTAACAAAAGGTATATGTGTATATATATATGTATAAAATATATATAGGTGGATACATAGATATATTATGGGAATATATATATACATGTGTAAGTATATATATTACGTGTGTATGTGTGTATACATGGATACAGATAAATAGATGTGTATGCGTGTATATATATATAGATAAATGTGAATTGTGTACATGTAAATCCTAAATATATAAAATGTATGTGTGTACGTATATATATAAAGTATACAGATAGGAAAATATAGGGATATATATTTTGTGTAAATAATTATATATGTAAGTGTATCAAAATATATATATATATATATATATATATATATATATATATATATATATATATATATATATATATATATATATATATTTATATATATATATATATATATATTGTGTATATATATAAATATATATTGTATATGGATATATGTGTATTCATATACAAATAAACATTTCGGTATATTTATGTACATAGACAGTTATGTGAATACACATAACTATAGATGTATTGCTAAATGATTATAATAGAAAAAGAAAAAAAGAAGAAGAAGAAAGAATTGAAATAAGCCAGCCCGAGCCAGCATGGCCCAGGCCAGCCAGTTCAAGGCCCAGCCCACCGAGCCCTAAACTTTCCCCACAGGCCCGAGCAGTTCCTGAACTCAACCCTAACCCTAACATTAATTGTCCAGCCACTTAACCCCTCCTAGGGATTCCCACTCTATAAATATTCTCTTAGAAATTAGGGCTAGCCTCTAAGGAAGAACAAGCTTTATAAAGGGATAATTTCTCAACTTCTAAAATCCCTAGAAATTCTATTTTAGCTCCTTTTTCCTTCAAACAAATTGCAATAGTTTTTAATTTTAGTGTTCTTGCTGTTGTGATTTTTTATTCTCAGATTCAAATCATTTGGAGAAGTTTCACCATCAAGAGGAACATCTCTCTTTAGAGCTTTTTGGGAATTTTGATACATAGAGGTAACTTTCTATTTACACCATGAAATTCTGGTTTTATTGCATATCTAGGGAGTCCTAGGCCTAACCTAACTGTAGGAATTGGAAACCCTAGAATTTGAGTCCATTTCGTGTCCTATATGGACACGTATCAGTCCTATAGTGTAGGTGTTTGTGAAAATGCCACAAAGAAATTTTTTGTGTTATTTTCGAAATCTATTTGAATAGAAATTATTATTTTGTTGTCACTTACACGTTTCTTATGGACTGAGGTGATTTTGGTGTGGTGTCGTGTCTGTTTGGACACGGGGACACGTTCGCGCGCGCTCGGGACTGCCTGCCCTGCTGTTCGGGGGTTGTACCGGACACGACACGCGGCCACTTGACACGACGTTCGACACACCCCATGGGGCACCCACTGACACGCCACATGTCAAGTTTCAGGGGCATGCATGGCATTTCGAGGGAGTTATCCACGTTGCACTGGTCGGGGCTGTTAGTTCCAGTCGGGATTTCTTGACACTGATACGGGCTTCGTGTCACTCACTGACACGACGTGGACACGGATTAGCTAGCCTATTGGGTAGCCCTATAGGTGGTCTACCTAGGTTGGTGTGCACGAGTCCTGGGTTGGATTGTGTCGTGTGCACGACACGCGTGCACACGTGCACAATGCAGTGCACTGAAACAGTACCTGTGTGCATTGTTTCGTGTCTTAAGTCATTTGGACACGTTTGTGTCCACTTTGGTGGACACGAACATATTGTTTGACACATGTATAATGTGTATGTGTATTACCAACCTTTGTTTTTACATTTTAGCTCGATTTGATTGATCAATCCTCATTACCCCTAATTTCTGAAACACTAATAGCAGTTCTTCATTTCCAGTTTTTTTTCCAGTTTTGAATATATGAAATTTGGCAGCTTTTTAACCATTATATAATGATTAATAGAGTGGTTTAAAACCTCATATTGATTCTCCTATATGATTCCTAAATGTGTGTTCGAATTTGGGTTGATTGGTTGTATATGGGAATCAAAATGGGGTTGGGTGTTAAACTGGAAACTAGGTTCAGATTTTCCATTTTTCTGAACTGTGAAATGGTTTCAGTTGCTGAATTGTTGTGATTAATTTCCTTTTCCTTTTGTTGTTCCTGTGCATTGATTTTTTTCTTTTCAGTCCAGTAGACACCCTCATCACTCATAGTTTACACACACTTTGCCTCTCCACACACACACAGCCACACACATATTTCACTCAATGCTCACTGTTTTTCCCCACTCACATATACACACACATCTCACATCACCCTCCTCTCTACACACAGGCATACACACACACACACTCTAGCACTCATGCACTCCCTACACACATGTAATGTATTCCCTCACACTCACACAGTTTACACAAACACACCCTCACTGCTCACTGTTATTCCCAACACACACACACACACTCACATTACATTGCCCCTCTCTATATAGATATGCATATATATTAAATGGTGTATACCTATACATGTAATGTATATATATATAAGGTAATGTATATCTATATGTATATATGTATTAAGCCTATATCTATATCTATATATATATATATATAAATATATATATATATATATATATATATATATATATATATATATATATATATATATATATATATATATATATATATATATATATATATATATATATATTTTAAATATATATATATATATATATATATATATATATATATATATATATATATATATATATATATATATAATATATATAAAATATATATATATATATATATATATATATATATATATATATATATATATATATATATATATATATATATATATATATATATATATATATATATATCACATACCTGGTTCCTATTGAATATGTAATATAACCTAAAGTAAGGTATGTGATATATATATATATATATATATATATATATATATATATATATATATATATATATATATATATATATATATATATATATATATATATATATATATATATATATATATATATGTATATAAAAAAAAAAGTATATATATATATATATATATATATATATATATATATATATATATATATATATATATATATATATATATATATATATCTCTATGAAATGTGATTGTGCCTATACCTATGTATAGGTATATGGGTAACCTAAAGCTAATGTATTTATATGTTGTGTTAGATGATATGTCATATGTGTAGTATTTTAGATATAGATAATGTCATATAGTCTTGTGTTAGGGTTGGCCTATAGGCATGATACAGCCTATGGCACATATGTGAGTCTGTTTGCCTAGAAAATCTAGAATGGTCTTGTATAGCTTTGTTAGACCTAGAATGACTAGTTTGACCTAATTTTGACTTGTTAGACCTAGTTTGACCATAGTTGACCAAGTTTGACTTCTAGGGTTGACCAGAGTTGACCAAGAGTTGACCTTGGCCTAGATTGACCTAGATTCATTTAGAATGCATTAAATTGCATCTCGTTATCATTTTAGACTTGTTGTGACTTGTGCTGTTCTGATTAGGAGCCAGACACCACTCCTCGGACAATACTTTCATATTGGGCTCTCAGATACCAGGCAAGTACATTCTCTCATCATTTCATATCCTGCTTAGAATTATTTCCTGCATTAAATTACTTTACTTGTTACTGTCACGTTGGTCACACGGATTGGTACTATATGGATCCCTTCTTGAGATGTTATCCTTAGGGAGCATCGGGTACTACATGTTCTGTGCGTTTCACTTACATGACGTATCACTATGTTTTATTGGTTCTTTGATCACTTGTGACATATACTCTTATGATCACAGAGTCTCCTAGAATCCTTATCCCATTTACTGGGTATCCTAGAATCTCCTAGAATTCCTATTTATGGGACATCCATGTATCACCCTTCGGAGACCTTTGCATGGAATCATAACATAACCTGGTTGGATCCTTGTGTATTGATTGGGGGTACGGGGGAGTAGAATTAGACATGTGAATACTATCCAAGTATTGTAGCATTAGAATCTTTCCATAGTGTAGCATCAGAATCTTCTATGCCATTTACATGTCTATATTGTACTCTGACTCACTAGCCATTGTTAGTCTCTATTTATAGTAGATATTTCTATTACAGTTCTCTCTCTGTTTACATACTGCACTTTTTTCAGTACTTGTATCTTACTTTACTGCATGATTATATTTTCTAACCTGCTATGAACAGTTGAGACGTACTGTACTCGCTCCTGTCCTGACTGGACATGTTAAAAATATTATAGAGGACGAGGAGGAGGCCTGTGTGGATACCTTCTACGAGGCAGCCCTAGACGACACTTGCGAGCTGGACTCTCAGGAGGACCCAGCTCTAGCTGAGGACATCACCCCCATTGCCTAGACTAGTTTAGTTAGGCTTATCTTATTTTATGTTGTCATGAGACTGTTTAGCTAGACTTTACTTCTGTTCAGAGATTTGGAGTTGTATATATTCTTTCATGTCCTGTAGCTGAGTTTGTACTCTGGATATTGCTGGGATGTTATCATAGACTACTTTACCATCTGTTTTCCTTGAGTACTATATCATATCGTGCTTTCTTCTTCCTTAGTTGTGATTGAGTTTATTTACTGCTATGTCACCCCCATTCGGGGAGTATAAACTGTTTAGTATATTACTGCTAGATGTTGTGACCTAGGACAGCGTTCTACCGCCGACACTGCGGCGTAGGCTGGACGTACCCACGTCTCGTGTCCTTACTCTAAGGTGCTGGTCGTGACATATTTTTAGTGGTGGCCCATGCAGGTCTAGACTAGAAGTGTAGTGGTATTCGAATTAGAGTACCACTACAGCCTGCAGTAGGATATAGGACATTAATTTTTAAGGTACTCAATCACATTAGGAAAAAATTCTTTTATTGCCATCTAAATCTTTATTGTCAGCTGATCCTTTTGAATTTTAATTGTCCGCCTTTGTTATATCGCTTCTTTCTCAGGAATTGATACTCTTATTTGTCTATCTTCAGGATGGTAGAGACTCGATCGTAGCGTACCATTCATGGGGATGCTATAGAGGGGACTGCTACCTCTCAGCCAGTACAGCAGGGCCAGAGGACTGCAGCTCCTGCCACCTTTGCTCGTATTGAGACCTCGGCAGCAGCAGCAGGGGGTATGCTTCCACCGGCTCGGAGACAGGACCTAGTCATCGCAAAGGAGCCCTTCCAGTAGCCGTCGCCTACAGGATACGTGGATGCAGCGCAGATGTTCGCATATTTCCAGCAGTTCATGGACCGGCAGCAGGCTCGACAGGATAGGGGCATGGAGTTGGCCCTCACGGCAATCGCAGCTCGACCAGTGGTTCAGCAGCCGAGGACACCGGGGATAGAGCAGTTCCAGAAGATGAGCCCCAGAGACTTTCTGGGGACAAAGGGGATACTATATGTTGATGAGTGGATCGAGCATATAGAGGAGATCTTTCGCCTGGCCCAGATACCAGCAGATCTTCGGATTGAGGATGCAGCTAGTCGGATGCGAGATCTTGCTCGTAACTGGTATCAGTCAGACCCCAGGGTGGGGGTACCTGGGCAGACTTAGGAGGAGTTAAAGGGCTTCTTCAAGAAGAAGTTCTTTCCAGATTCAGCGCTCAGTGCCTTGGAGTCTCAGTTTGAGAGCCTAGTCCAGGGGAGCCTTTCAGTGGAGGAGTACGCCGAGGATTCGGCCGCCTCGACAGGTTTGTAGAGGGCTTGAACGAGACGGCAAAGGCCCAGAGGTTCCGAAAGGGTCTGGTCAAGGAGGTCAAGTCCCTGACCAAGGGCAATAGGGATGCCACATTCGAGAAGATCTTGACGGAAGCCTTGTTGGCAGAGGATGATCTTGAGCTTAGGCTCAAGAGGGGGTGAGACCCAGTTGGGGGCAGCAGCAGCGGGGGCCAGGCCAAGAGGCCCCACTTTCAGCACCAGCAGCTGAGGCAGTTCCAGCCGCAGCCGATCCAGCAGAGGCCAGTTCACCAACAGTAGCAGCCGAGACAGCACCAGCAGGGTCAGAGACATGGTGTTACATGTGCCTACTGCAAGAAGCCTGGGCATGTCTTCAATGAGTGCCAGAAGAGGCTGGGCCAGTGTCTGGTGTGTGGCTCAGCAGACCACCAGATGAGGGAGTGCCGCATGGGACGAGCAGCTCAGGGGACAGCAGTTAGAGCTCCAGCAGGCCAGCAGAGGGGACCAGCCCTGTCGATACAGCAGCAGAGGTTCGTCCAGCAGCAGCAGCATGCCAGGGGAGGCCAGCAGGGACGAGCTTTCGCCATGGCAGCTGGAGATGCAGAGGTGATAGAAGAGCTGATCACAGGTTCGATTCTTCTCGACTCCAGTCCAGCTTTTATATTATTCGTTTCCGGTGCTTCGCATAGCTTCATATCAGTATCTTTTGCGATTAGATACGATATCATAGCTGAATCATTGCCTAGGACTTACAAGATCACGATCGGGGGTGGCATTATCCTCGTGATTGATGTTTGTAAGGGTCGGAGTGTAGTTTTGGGAGGTCGTGAGTTGGAGGTGAGCCTGCTCGTAATGCCATTGCCGAACTACGATATAGTACTAGGCATGGATTGGTTGAGTAGGCACCATGCCAGCATTGATTGCAGAGGGGGTAGAGTTCTCTTCAGAGCACCGGGGGAGCCAGAGTTCGAGTACTCCAGACGTCAGGCAGAGCAGAGCAGCAGAGTCTTCTGTGGAGTCTCGGTCGAGGAGCAGGCGATTCCACACCCTTTGATAGCAGAGTATATAGATGTTTTTCCAGAGGAGTTGTCGGGATTGCCACCATAGAGTTCTCGATAGACTTGGTTCCAGGAGCGGAACCCATCTCTCAGCATGTCTATCGGGTGAACAACAGTGAGCTGGTGGAGCTGAAGAAGCAGGTGGATGAGCTACAGGACAAGGGCTTCATCCGCTCGAGTTCATCGCCATGGGGTGCACCAGTGTTGTTCGTGCCGAAGAAGGATGGGTCAGTACGGATGTGTATTGACTACAGAGTACTCAACAACCTCACGATCAAGAACAAATACCCACTGCCGCGGATCGACGATCTATTTGACCAGTTGAGCGGAGCTCGGGTATTTTCTAAGGTTGATCTGAGGTCGGGATATCACCAGGTGAAGGTGAAGAGGGAGGATATTCCTAAGACCGCTTTCAGGACGTGGTACGGGCAGTTTGAGTTTTTGGTTATGCCGTTTGGGCTAACCAATGCACCAGCAGTATTTATGAACCTTATGAACAAGGTGTTCCACCAGTACCTGGATCAGTTTGTGGTGGTGTTCATTGACGACATCTTAATATATTCCAAGACTGAGGAGGAGCACGAGGAGCATTTGAGGATCGTGCTGGAGACTCTCAGGAAGGAGCAGCTTTACGGAAAGCTCTCCAAGTGTAAGTTCTTCTTGGACCGGGTGGACTTTTTGGGGCATGTGGTGACTGGAGATGGTATCTCAGTTGACCCCAAGAAGATTGTAGCAGTTGAGGCATGGGCAACGCCGACTTCAGTTGCAGAGATTAGGAGTTTCCTGGGGCTGGCAGGATATTATCAGAGATTTGTGCAGGATTTCTCCTGGGTTGCAGAACTGTTGACTCGGTTGACCCAGAAGGATGCTGAGTTCGTTTGGTCAGAGGAGTGTCAGGCAGCTTTTGATGAGTTAAAGAAGCGGCTTACGATAGCTCCGATTTTGACATTGCCTTCAAGATCAGGTGGATTCACTATTTATAGTGATGCTTCAGGGAAGGGGCTGGGTTGCGTCTTGTAGCAGCATGGGAAGGTGATTGCCTATGCTTCCAGGTAATTACGTCCCCATGAGAAGAACTATCCTACCTACGACCTGGAGCTGGCAGCAGTGATATTTGTTCTGAAGTTGTGGAAGCATTATCTGTATGGTGAGAGGGTGGAGATCTTCACAGATCACAAGAGCTTAAAGTATGTGTTCACTCAGAAGGAGTTGAACATGAGGCAGCGCAGATGGCTAGAGTTGATAAAGGACTTTGACATCCTACTTCAGTATCACCCAGGGAAGGCCAACGTGGTTGCCGATGCCTTGAGTAGGTATCCGACAGCCATGTGTTTGACAATGGATCGATATTTGCTTGCAGACTTGGAGAGCCTTGGGATTGAGGTGATCATGCCCGGAGTGCAGATGCAGATGTGGGGCATGCAGATTCAGTCAGACTTGGTGGAGAGGATCAAGTCAGCACAGTTTGAGGACGTTGCTCTGTGGTGTCTCCGAGAGCAGGTTCGAGCAGGATTGCTGGAGGACGAGTTTTCTCTTGCAGAGGATGGTGCCTTGAGACACGGTTCCAGGTTATATATGCCCAGCAGAGATCTCAGGAAGCAGGTTATACAGGAGGCCCACAGATCTCAGTACTCTATACACCCGGGTGCCAACAAGATGTACCGAGATTTGAAGGAGCATATTTGGTGGTCTGGGATGAAGCGTGAGGTGGCTCGCTTCGTGGTTAGGTGCTTGGTCTGTCAGCAGGTCAAGGCAGAGAGGCAGAGGCCCGGTGGATTGTTGCAGCCGCTGCCCATTTCCGAGTGGAAATGGGAGCATATCACTGTGGACTTCGTATCAGGTTTGTCGTGCACACCAGAAGAAAAAGACGCAATTTAGGTCATCTTTGATAGGTTGACCAAATCGGCCCACTTCTTTCCATTCAAGGTGGATACGTCTACAGAGAGGCTGGCGGAGATGTATATGCAGCAGATAGTCAGGATTCACGGGGTTCCAGTCAGCATCATCTCAGATCAGGATAGTCGCTTTACTTCCCATTTCTGGAGGAGTCTGCAGATTAGCTTGGGTACTCAGCTCAAGTTTAGTACTGCATACCACCCCCAGACGGACGGACAGTCAGAAATGACTATTCTGACACTTGAGGATATGCTGCAGACGTGCGTCCTGGACTTTGGAGGTTCCTAGGAGGATCATCTTCATTTGGTAGAGTTTGCTTACAACAACAGTTTCCAGGCCAGCATTGAGATGTCACCTTTCGAGGCTCTGTACGGGCGTAGGTGCCGTACACCCTTATCTTGGGATGATGTAGGTGAGCGAGCTTTACTGGGACCAGAGATGGTTGTTGACGCAGTCGAGAAGGTGAAGCTCATCAGGGACAGACTTCGTGTGGCGCAGGACAGACATCGGCACTGGGCCGATAGCCACCGGAGGCCCTTGGAGTTTGAGGTACAGATTAGAGTAGGACTAGATTTAGGTTTGTTTGTTTATGATTTTTTTGATCATGTTTGTTTATTATTATTAGTTGAGACCTTGCTTGTGATTAGGTTGGAGATCAGGTTTTCTTGAGAATATCTTCGACTCGTGGTACGATACATTTTGGTGGAGGCGGAAAGCTTAGCCCGTGCTTCATCGGCCCTTTCGTTATCAGCGGGAGAGTCGGTGACGTTGCATACAGGCTAGACTTACCGCCTGTACTAGTGGGGGTCCTCAACATATTCCATGTATCACAGTTGAGACGGTATGTGGCTGACCCTAGCCATGTGCTCGATCACTCAGAGATTGAGGTTGGGCCTTCTCTCAGCTATCCAGAGCAGCCAGTGGAGATTCTGGATCGACGGGAGAAGGTTCTGAGGAACTAGGTGATACCCTTGGTACGCGTCACATGGAGGCATCATTCTCCAGGAGGGTCTACCAGGGAGCGGGAGGATGAGATGTGCGAGCGTTACCCATATCTTTTTGGACCGTGAGGTATACTTTCTATCCTTCTCATCAGTTGTATTTCGTCTTTCAATTTTGAGGACAAAATTCTTTTAAGGAGGGTAGATTTGTCACTACCACATTTCTAGTTTGAGGGTATTTTTGATATTTTTTGGGTAATTTGAATTTATTAGAATTTATTTGAATTTATGGGAATTTTTAGAAATTATTTTGGAATTGCTTGAATGAGGATTGACTAGGTTGACTTTGACTAGCTTTGACTATGTGACCTAACCCTAGTTGAGTTGGACATGGCTAGATATGAGACCCTAGGTTAAGTTAAGTTAAATATACTCTAATTAGTGAAATCAAATAGGAATATAGAGATTAGAATAGAAAGATTTTGACCACAAGTCATAACTTGTGATTTTTGAGACATTGTTTTATGATTAAGCCCAAAGTCCATTAGCCTAGTGCCCAACCCTAACCCTAACATTAATTGTCCAGCCACTTAACCCCTCCTAGGGATTCCCACTCTATAAATATTGTCTTAGAAATTAGGGCTAGCCTCTAAGGAAGAACAAGCTTTAGAAAGGGGTAATTTCTCAACTTCTAAAATCCCTACAAATTCCATTTTAGCTCCTTTTTTCCCTCAAAAAAATTGCAATAGGTTTTAATTTGAGTGTTCTTGCTGTTCTGATATTTTATTCTCAGATTCAAATCATTTGGAGAAGTTTCACCATCAAGAGAAACATCTCTCTTTAGAGCTTTTTGGGGATTTTGATACATAGAGGTAACTTTCTATTTACATCATAAAATTCTGGTTTTATTGCATATCTAGGGAGTCCTAGGCCTAACCTAACTGTTGGAATAGGAAACCCTAGAATTTGAGTCCATTTCGTGTCCTATATGGACACGTATCAGTCCTATAGTGTAGGTGTTTGTGAAAATGCAACAAAGAAACTTTTTGTGTTATTTTCGAAATATATTTGAATAGAAATTATTATTTTGTTGTCGCTTACACGTTTCTTATGGACTGAGGTGATTTTGGTGTGGTGTCGTGTCTGTTTGGACACGGGGACACGTTCGTGCGCGCTCGGGACTGCCTGCCCTGCTGTTCGGGGGTTGTACCGGACACGACACGCGGCCACTTGACACGAGGTTCGACACACCCCATGGGGCACCCACTGATACGCCACGTGTCAAGTTTCAGGGGCCTGCGTGGCATGTCGAGGGAGTTATCCACGTTACACTGGTCGGGGCTGTCAGTTCCAGTCGGGATTTTTTGATACTGATACGGGCTTCGTGTCACTCACTGACACGTCAATATCTTCCTTCGATGACCTGACGCACCTCTTTCTCGACCATTTCTACGACGGCGGGAAGGAGATGACAATGGCTTCCCTTATAGAGATACGCCAGAAGGAGAAAAAAACAGTTCGAGTGTTCATCGAACGCTTCGGACAGGCCTGCTTCAGACTGCCTCCGGGCATGCCAGAACATGCGCTTCTCTCCTCCTGCAGCATGAACATGCTGCCTGCAGTTAAGCTCTGGCTCAACTCTACTCCTCCTCCCGACTGGAGCTCCTTGATCATTGAAGTAGAAGCCGCGGAGAAGAAGGCAGCCAACGCTCGTCTCCTGGGAGTCAGTTTCCCTGTCTTCGACGATAAGGGAAAACGGCCTGCAACCAACAACCCCGCACGAGAGGCAAAAGGGAAGCATGTATTGACTGTCAATGCCTCAAAAGGTGCAACAGCACCTACTCAGAAGCCTCCACTTGTACCAAGGCCGAAGGAGGTTTATTCGTTCAACGACGAAGACACCCTGCAGCTCTTTGAGATACTGAAGCAGGGTAACAAGATCAAGCTTCCGGACCCGAAGCGTCCCGATGAGGTTGGAAAAGTGGACAACCCGAGGTACTGTCACTACCATCGGTTTGTCGGACACCCAACCAAGGACTGCTATTTCCTCAAGAATTACATCCAGTGCATGATCAATATGGATGTAATCTCCGTCGACTACGAAGAGAAGACGGTGTCAGCCAACGTGGTGTCACTTCAGTTTGTCACCCTGCCGCCAACTACAACACAAGATGGCGTCGTTCCCATCCCTAAGGCGATAATGGAAGTGATTAACTTACCACCAACCCGTGACAACGTGAGTGGACTCATCCCACTCACCACATTTCGAGGAGAGATCCTGTGGGTTCACCTCGATCTCGTCTCTGAGGTGACTCAACCGGAGGTACGCCCTACCTCCAAGTCCAAAGGCAGAAAGATCAAGTCTTGCCGCATGGTCTCTTCTTCAGCGAAAGAGGCACTTCCTGTGCAGACGCGTTCACAACAGAACGTCCAACCCGACGAAGCTGCCGTCGAGGTGGTGCCTCCTGGCACCATCCCTGCTGTCCAGGACGAGGGCCCGTCTAAGCCCTCAGCAGCCAATAAACAGAAGCAGATAGAGGCCCGTTTCGATAGGCCTCTGCGAAAAGAGAATGCTTCGGGGCTAGACAAGCCCCATAACTTCGACATACTGTCGCAATTCGCCAGTACTCCTGCCCGCCTATCTCTGTTCGAGCTCCTCCGTCTTTCCAAGGACTCCCGAGAAGCTCTCTGCGAAGCTCTGAAGGATGCTGAATCCTTTCTCAGTCAGGTCAAGCAGCCGGAAGATCTTCCGATTGCGTGCCAGCACTGTCACTGTACGGAGGAGGTTATCCCCAATATAACTTTTACCCAACAGGATATGTTGCTCAAACACAATCGACACAACAGGCCGCTGTATTACACAGGGTACATCGGCTCAGTCAAGGTGAAGCAGATTCAGATCGATCCGGGGTCTTCCCTCAGCATCATCCCGAAAATGCTGCTCTCAACACTGGGGATCCCAATGTACCGACTGGCGCCCTCCAACACGACAATCAGCGGTTTCAATGCCAGCAAAAGCGAACCACTGGGCAAAATACGACTAAAGTGACACATCGGTAACCTCAGAACCGAGGTTACTTGTTATGTCGTGGATGCTGAAGTCAACTACAACATTCTGTTGTGTCGCCCATGGCTGCACGAGTACATGGTGGTGCCATCCACGCTCCACCAATGTATGAAGTACGTGTCCACCAACAACGTCATCTATACGGAGTTCGCGGACATCGACCCCTTTAAAGGGATTGAAGCGTACTTCACAGATTCTGACTTATACAAGTCACCTAACGAGGAGGAAGCCAATGATGCTGATGATGAAGCAGAAATAGCAGCAGAGCCGGACATGGAGCCTGAGGTCACTCCCGATGCTCCTTTAAAAATCTGACTCAAAGGCAAACCGCCTCAGAAGTTGACCCCCATGAGCATTAATCTATCCGGGAAAGCACCAGCTGCTCCTGAAGCTCCCCTGAAGATACGGCTCAAGGGAAAGCCGCCTCAAACATCGGCTCCCCTTGTGGCAAAACTACAGGGGAAGGCGCCAATCACCAGAGGCGCAACAGAGGCACCTCGGAAGGTGCATCTTAAGGGCAAGCCGCCGCCATCCTAGCCGCCAGAAAAGGCCCATGTAGTCTTCCCGGACTCCCAGATCAACGCTGTGGTGGACCCTCCCGATCCTACTACAGTGCTTACAGATGAAGAGCTGAAGGAATATATCTCGGCCGATGTAGATGCCCCATCTCTTGACAATGTAATCCCTCGGGATAAAATCTCACATTTCATCAATAATAGAGTATCGTTTAATTATTCTAGTCTTCCACAGTGGAATGCCATGTATACATTAGATAACGCTCTACGGTCATTGCAAACACAAATAACGACCGTCCATCATGTAAATCGAGTAGTCCCGTCCCAAGGGGTTTGTTACATAGTCCCACCATGGAGTCGAGATGAAGAATCCATCATCTTCGGCAAGGTCGAGCGTCATCAGGACCTTCCGCCACTCGAGCCAGAACCAGATGCCGGCAGAATGCAACTCTATCGGTACACGGACAAGGCAAAGTACCTCATCCAAAAGATGGATTACGACCTAAAAAGCGACAAAGGCCTGAACTACGGCAAAGGTCGACGACTCCCTCCCCGGCTTCCAACACCTAAAGGAAAGCCGCAGGACTACTACAACAAAACTCTACGGGGGGTAGGCTATGTCACGTCGCCGTCAACTCCAGAAAGTTCAGACGCAGAGGAAGTTGAACATTCTCACTCATCTGAAGCGTCAACGTGGGATTTCGATACCAGTATTGGATCTGTCTTCAAGAGAGTGCTGTCAGCTAACATGACATCTGCACAATCTCAAGAAGAAGAAGGCGAAAACCAAGCGCCGGAATTCTTCGAAGAAGAATCCTGGGCTCAACACCTGGGACAACAATGGGAGTCTCGTTTTGAATTACATGAACCTCCTACCGAAGACGAAGTTGAGCAGATCGACCTTGGGGGCGGATCTTCTTCCAAACCCATCTTCGTCAGCAAAAGCCTAAAAGGAGAAGACCGAGAATCTCCAGCTGGCTAAAGAATATATCGACGTCTTCGCCTGGGGCTACAAAGATATGCCGGGACTTGATCCCCAGATTGCGATGCATAGGTTGAACATCTTGCCTGATGCCAAGCCTATCAAGCAACAACAGCGGCGCTTCCGTCCGGACATCATGAACGCCATCGATCAGGAGGTGGACAAGCTCTTGACTAGTGGCTTCATCCGTGAAGAGCAACACCCAGATTGGGTAGCCAACGTCGTCCTCGTCACCAAGAAGAATGGGAAGATACGAGTCAGTATCGACTTCAGAGACCTCAACTCTGCTTGCCCGAAGGACGAATTCTCGCTTCCAATCACCGACGTGATGATCGACAACACGTGTGACTTCGAGCGCATTTCTTTTATGGACGGGTATTCGGGCTACAACTAGATCAAGATGTTCCCCGATGACGCAAAACATACGTCATTCAGGACTCCAAAGGGCATTTTCTGCTATACAGTGATGCTCTTCGGCTTGAAGAATGCTGGTGCGACATACCAACGTGCTATGAGCACCATTTTCTGTCAGCACCTTCGCAAGACAGTCGAATGCTATATCGACGACATCGCAGTCAAGAGCCGTCTTAAAGGAGATCACCTGCAAGACCTCAAGACAGTCTTCGACCTCGTACGAGCGCATCAACTCAAGATGAACCCCGCTAAATCCTTCCTTGGGGTTTCGAGCGGAAAGTTCTTGGGTTTCATCATCACGGCGAAAGGCATTCATGTCGATCCAGAGAAGACCAAAGCAATTCTTGATATGGACCCTCCGAAGAATCTCCGAGAACTTCGAGGCCTACAGGGACGTCTGGCGTACATCCGGAGGTTCATAGCAAACATTTCCGACAAATGTCAATCCTTCACCCAGCTCATGAAGAAGGGAGTCTCTTACGTCTGGACAGAGGAATGCCAAAAGGCTTTCGATGACATCAAACCCTACCTGACGAGCCCTCCAGTTCTGGTGGCACCCGTCGCTGGCAAACCATTCCTGCTCTACATCCGTGCCATGGATCATTCCCTCGGTGCCCTGCTAGCTCAGAACAGCGACACAGGCTATGAGCAAGCAATCTACTACCTCAGCCGAACCCTGATCGGGGCCGAACACCGGTAGAACCCCGTTGAAAAGGAGTGCTTGGCTCTGGTATTTGCCATCCAAAAGACTCGTTATTATGTCCCGGGCCAGACAATTCACGTCATTTCTCGAGTCAATCCGCTCAGGGTCCTCATGACGAAGCCAGGATCACTGAACTCCCGACTAGCCACATGGGCGATCTTGCTAACACCATACAACATGGTGTTCGTTCCACAGAAGGCTGTTAAGGGTCAAGCTCTGGCCGACTTCTTAGCTGCACACCCCATCCCGGAGTCCTCAAAACTCTATGAAGACATCCCGGATGAGGTCCAAGAATCAAACGTCACCGAAGAAGGCTCCGTCTGGCGGATATTTTTCGATGGCGCTTCAAGAACAGGCCCCAAAGGCCAAATCATCGTAGGAGTGGGGGTGGTACTAGTCTTCCCCGATCAGCTGGTCATCCAGCGTGCTTACTCCCTTTCGAAGCCATGCTCCAACAACGTGGCCGAGTACAATGCGCTCATTATGGGACTCCAGCTAGCACAACAGCTGGGGGTAAAATATTTGGAAGCCTACGGCGACTCAAAGCTCGTCGTAAATCAGATCAGAGGGCAATACGAGGTTCGCCATGAAGATTTGATCCTCTATCATGAAGTTGCATTGAACATCATTTCAACCTTCACTGGGTTCTTCGTCGAATACGTACCTCGTCTACAAAATCTAGAGGCCGATGGTCTGGCTGGCCTCGCAGCCTCTCTGACGGCACCCCTCGGAACTCAACACTACGTCACGGTAGTGGGTCGAGACTTGGTCTGCCCTAAAAACAACCTGCGCTCACAAGTGGCTCACGCCATGTCAGCAGGCGCCGGTGTTAACGTCCGGGAATAGAGATTCCCGTTCATCGACTTCGCTGTCTACGGAATTCTCCCAGAGGACCCAAAAGAAGCTGTCTCTGTCAGGAGACGCTCTCTTCGATTTTACTACGATACGGCTACTAAAATACTGTACCGACGCTCCTACGATGGACTTCTCCTTCGATGTTTGTCTAACGAAGAAGCAGCTGAAGCCCTTCGAAAAGCTCATGATGGAACCTGCGGGGCCCATCAGCCTGGTCCTAAGTTACAAGGTCGACTGCGACGTATGGGCTATTACTGGCCAACCATGGCCGCCGACGCTGTTGAATATGCTAAGAAATGCCATGCGTGCCAGCTTCACGCAGACTTTATTCATACACCGTCCGAACCACTACATCCTACAGTCGCCTCCTAGCCCTTCGAAGCTTGGGGAATGTGTTGACACAAAGTCACAGTCAACCAAATATTGATAACTCTGACTAAATAATACTTGTAATAATTCAATACGACACACGACGCCTACATCAAGCTCAAGTCAAACAACAGCTCAGTCTCTGTTTTTCAGTTGTATATGAGTCTGTATTTTGCACTTTTATTGAGTCTAGACTGATGTAAACTGTGTCAGCTGAGCTCCTGAGACTTGACCTAAAGCCTACACAATAATCCTCAAACTCCACCATCCAGAAAAATACCCACTGGCCACTTAGACCAGCTCTGTGCTCTGGAGATAGAGTTCGGACCGAACTCTGTCCCCTAAAAATCAGCAACCTTAATTTTAGGGTTAGCTGGTTGCAAGTTGTCCAACGGCCAAATATTTGAAATTTTCTACCCGAATTCTGGCCGAATTCTGCCTACAAAAATCCTATAAATAGGCCATGAATTCTCTCATTTCAAAATCCAATCTTCTCTTCTCTTCTCTCTTAAAGCTCAGATAAGCCATATCCTTCCTGTCTACTAGCCACAAGGTTCCTAAGTCTCGAGTGCTCAGCATCTCTCAGTTAGGAGTCTTGTGCAAGAGTTGAAGAAGTCGCATAGAAAATTCTAAGCAAATCGCCACTGCGATCCTCTGTAAGAAGTTGATGTGCTCTTCTGAAGAAAAGGCACGGGTTGTAAACTACTATTTCACAAATAGTGGATTTAATCCTGAGCTAGAGTTCTCAGGCCTGGACTAGTCCTCCACGAGGGAAACCAGGTTAAAATTAGCTGTGTTTGCGTATGCTCTCTTTCTTCTTACTTTAAATTCCGCATTTACTCTGATTAGTGTTGATTGTGATAGAGTTAAATTATTAATTGGATATTATCTCTATAAACTCTATTCACCCCCCCTCTAGAGTTGCCATCTGTTCTTCAATTGGTATCAGAGCTCTGTTCTCTTTACAAGGATTTACATCCTAGAGCTGATCCATGGCAACCACACAATCCTTGATTTCCAATCACGGTGAAGGACAGTCCACTCATAGGCCTCCCCTATTTGATGGAACTAACTACACGTATTGGAAAACAAGGATGAGTTTTTATCTCAAGTCTCTAGACTTTGACCTGTGGACTATCGTCACTGACGGTTACAAAAAGCCCGCCAGGATAGTTGTCAACGGTGATCTCATTGAGAAATCACATGACAAATATTCTGACGAGAAGAAGAAACATGCAAGTCTAGACGCGAGAGCTATTAATGCTTTATTCTGTGCTATAGACAGGAATGTGTTCAATAGGGTATCCACATGCACCACATTCTACGAAGTATAGAAGCTTCTAGAAGTGACACATGAAGGAACCATCCAAGTCAAGGAATCAAAAATAAGTCGTCTCACTCAAGAATATGAGGCCTTCAAGATGAAGCCAAACGAGACGATCACGCAGATGTTCACAAGATTCCTCGACATCATCAACCCCCTGTCTTCACTTGGAAAGCAATATTCAAATCATGAGAAGATTTGCAAGTTACTTAGGGGGCTACCAAAAATTTGGAACCCTAAGGTGACAGCCATCATAGAGGGAAACGATCTCACAACCTTGTCTATGGAGACCTTGATGGGAAAGCTAATGACTCATGAGCTTGACCTCAAGGACTTCGAAGAGCCTGCTCCTAAGGCTAAGGAGATCGCACTCAAAGCTCACCGACGGAGGGCTGAACCCGAAGAGACGGATGACGACAACTCAGAAGATGATGATCAAGCCTTCATGGTTCGCAACTTCAAAAAATTCCTTCGCTTCAACCGAAGAAAGAAAGAACCACAAGAAGATGAAGAAGAAGAGCCTACTTGCTATGGTTGCAAGAAGACGGGACATGTCCGAAAAGACTGTCCATTCTCAAAGAAAAGCAACCGCTATGAGAAGCCATACAAGAAGACCACTTCAAAGAGATATGCCAACACTAGCATCTGGCATGCAAGCGATGCCAGTGACTCCGAGGAAAAAAAGAACTCTCCTCAAGATACGGCTAATATTTGCCTAATGGCAACATCCGATAAGGTATCTAACGACACTTTTGACGACTTCACTTTTGATGAACTTGGCGATACTTTCACTGATTTACTCAGTGACCATAAAAAGGTCATTGGTAAATACAAACAAGCCAAGGACAAAATCAAAAGTCATGAAGTTAAAATACAAAGACTTTCACTTTTACTTGATAATATTAGAGACACTGCACCCACAGATGTCACTGATGAGGTATCTAAGCTTAAAATAAGCTTACATGATGCCGAGGCACGTATTGAGCTACAAACAAAAGAGATTGCAACACTCAATACGGAGCTTGCAGATGAAAAGAATAGACACAAGATCACTATTACTAAGTTGCATGGTTTAAATGCTAAGATTACTGAATTGCAAGCTGTCTCTAAGAAACTAGAGACTAAATTGGGAAAACAGGTTGCTCAACCTCAAACCCAATCACATGGGACACACACAAAGCATAGCACTACTCATACCAGTAAACCACGTCATACTCATGCTGCTCACAACCATGCTTACATATATACACACTTTCACAAACCTCATGCACGTAGAAATAATCATCATATGTCACATAAACATCATGCTACACACAGTCATCATCATATTGCACAAAAACACAGTCAACATCACTCCACATATAGACAATCTTATCATGCCATGCCATATAGACAACCTCATCATGTCATGCCATATAGACAACCTCATCACACCATGCCATATAGACAACATCAGCATGCCATGCCATATCAATCTACATATCATCAATATTCTTATAGACATCATCAGCATGCTCCAAATGTGAATAGAAATGCTACATGCACTTATTGTGGTCTACATGGACACATATCACCACAATGTAGAATCAGAAGATTAGTTGATAAAAAGATATATGCATGGTTTCCAAAAGCTAACTCTTCAGGACCCTCAAGAATTTGGATACCAAAGGTCACATCTACTCTTGATGTAGGTGGACCTTCCCTCCTCAACTAAGAGTAAATGGATTCTCGATAGTGGATGCTTGCGGCATATGACAGAAGACGCACATCTTTTTGCATCACTATCGATGAAGAGAGAAGGATATGTATCCTTCGAAAATAACCTAAAAGGTTATATCATAGGTAATGGTATTATTGGGTATCCTCCCTCTCCCGTAATAAAGGATGTCTGCCTAGTGACCGAGTTAAAGCACAACTTTCTCAGCATCATTCATCTTGCTGACCATGGTTATGACATTAACTTTGGACAAAACAAATGCCTTATTTATAATAGGTCAACATGAGACATTGCTTTTGAAGGGGTAAGAGAGGACAATATTTATATTTTCTATTTGTCTCTAGATTCTAACCATGCAGGAAGATGCCTATATGCTCACAAAGATGAACGGTTACTATGGCACCAGCGACTTGGTCATGCCAACATGGATACTATATCTAGGCTATCAACCAAGAAGCTAGTTAGAGGCTTGCCCGACATCACATTCAAAAAGGACACCGTATGTGCCGAATGTGAGTTAAATAAGGCAACCAAATCATCTTTCCATTCCATAAACTCTGTAAGTACTACTAGACCCCTACAACTACTCCATATGGATTTATTTGGTCCTAGTAGAGTAGCCAGTCTTGGTGGAAAACTCTATGCATTTGTTATTATTGATGATTTTTCTAGATTTACTTGAATTTTCTTTCTTACTTATAAAAGTGATGCTATTTCAGTTTTTAAGATTTTTGTCAAGAAAGTTCAAAACGAAAAAGGCTACATGATCACTCGAATCCGAAGTGATCATGGAGGCGAATTCGAAAATTCTGATTTTGAAAAGTTTTGTGATTCCAATGGTTTTGATCATGAGTTTTCCTGTCCTAGAACTCTCCAACAAAATGGTGTTATGGAGCGGAAGAATAGGACTCTTGGCGATATGGCTAGAGTCATGTTGAACAAATTTTCTCTTCCGAAATACTTTTGGGCTGAAGCTGTCAGTACAGCATGCCACATTTTAAATAGGGTACTTATTCGTCCTATTACGAAAAAGACACCCTATGAGCTTTGGTTTGGGAGAACCCCAAATGTTTCTTATTTTAAAGTTTTTGGCTGTAGATGTTTTATCCTTAACCCCAAAGACAACTTAGGCAAATTTGATGCCAAAGCTGACGATGGTATTTTTCTTGGCTATGCCGCCAAGAGTAAGGGATATAGAGTTTTTAACAAACGCTCTTTAATTATGGAAGAGTCTACAAATGTGACTTTTGATGAAGATAACAGTACATCAGCTACTCTTGATGATGATGTTGAGCCATCAACGTCTACTCCAATGAACACCACAACCGAAATAAATTCTCTGGAAAGCTTGCCTAAGAAATTCTCTGGAAAGCCATCACATCCAGAAAATTTAGTAATCGGTGAGGTTTCACGAGGAGTAACTACTAGATCATCATTAAGAGACTCCATTGCTAGCGCTGCCTTTATTTCACAAATTGAGCCTAAAAACATTTCTGAAGCTTTCAATGATGAATTTTGGATTTCTGCTATGCAAGAAGAACTCAACCAATTCGAGAGGAGCCAAGTATGGGAACTCGTTCCTAAACCGGCTAATCACTCGATTATTGGTACTAAGTGGGTTTTTAGAAACAAAGTAAATAAAGATGGTTCAGTTACACGCAACAAAGCTCGTCTAGTAGCCCAAGGATACAACCAAGATGAAGGTATCGACTACGATGAGACGTATGCTCCTGTTGCTAGATTAGAATCCATTCGAATGCTTTGTGTATTTGCAAATTTTCAAAATTTCAAATTATTTCAAATGGATGTTAAAAGTGCTTTCTTGAATGGGTTTATTAAGGAGAAAGTCTATGTAAAACAACCTCCTGGTTTTGAAAATCACAAGTTTCCCGACCACGTGTTCAAGCTAAAGAAAGTACTGTACGGCCTCAAACAAGCCCCTAGAGCTTGGTATGAACGGCTTAGCAACTTCTTGCTTGAGAAAGGTTTTTCAAAAGGGAAAATTGACACTACACTTTTCATAAAGTCTTTGAAGGACACTATCCTTTTAGTACAGATATATGTAGATGATATTATTTTTGGTTCTACTGATGAGACTCTCTGTCAAGATTTTGCCAAGTGTATGCAGACCGAGTTTGAGATGAGCATGATGGGGGAGCTCAACTACTTTCTTGGGCTGCAAGTCAAACAAATATCAAATGGAATCTTCATCTGTCAGTCGAAGTATACAAAGGACATGCTGAAGAAATTCGAACTTGATAATGTCAAACCAATCAGCACTCCTATGGCTACTTCAACCAAACTTGAACCAGATGAAAGCGGCAAACCCGTAGATCAACGTAAGTATCGAGGTATGATAGGCAGTCTACTCTATCTTACTGCTAGTCGACCTGATATAATGTTTAGCATTTGCCTGTGTGCTAGATATCAAGCAAATCCTAAGAAATCGTACATGACCGCAGTTAAGCGTATCTTCAGATACCTTAAGGGTACGGTTACAGTGGGCCTATGGTATCCCAAGTCAACATCATTTGACCTCATAGGTTATTCTGATGCTGACTTTGTTGGATGCAAGGTCGACCGTAAAAGTACGAGCGGTACGTGCTATTTATTAGGAAAGGCTTTAGTCTCTTGGTTTAGCAAAAAGCAGAATTCTGTTACACTATCCACAACAGAAGCTGAATACATAGCAGCTGGGCGTTGTTGTGCACAAATTCTGTGGATGAAGCAAACCCTTGAAGACTATAATTTATCTTTCATGCATATTCCTATTTTTTGTGACAACACTAGTACAATAAATCTTACTAAGAACCCCATTTGTCACTCACGCACGAAGCACATTGAGATACGACACCACTTTTTGCGTGATCATCAGCAAAACGGCACTATTAACTTAGATTTTATTGACACTGATCATCAGCTAGCAGACTTCTTTACTAAGCTATTATCCGAAGAGCGCTTCAATTTCTTTTGTCGTGAACTTGGAATTTTAGATGAAGCCGTCATAAATTAAAACTCACCTGCGTAAATATCGATTATATTATGATTCTCTTACGATGAACTTGCTATGGGTACAAGCCGAAAGGGCCTTTCTGACAACAAGGCATAAAAGCCTAAGCGACACGGTGCACTAGTCCTCTGGACTACCGCTAGCTGGGATCCGGCCCCTGCAGCTAACCCATGGCAATTTCAAACTAGTAAATTATAATATATTTTCTTGTTTATTATATGGTACGTTGTGATTTATTACTGCTGACATGCTATTTTTTCTAAATTCATTCTGCTATTCTTCTACTTCTCTATCTATTTGATTAAATCTTTCTAGCATCTGTCCTCATATCTTACTTGATTTCCTTACTTAACCATTTTTTTCTCTTTTTAGCCTGACTTAAGTTCTGGGACATGGACCCAGAACTCGGGCCGAACTCTGCCTCTACCAGAGTTCAGGCCGAGTTCGGTCCCCCTGTTCTAGAATCGAGGACAGCTCCAGCCGTTTGATCAAATGAGATCCTACGGTCCAGATTTACTCCGACCAAAGAAAACCCTCCCCTTATATTCGGGTTTTCCTCTCTCTCCTTCATTCTTACCACCTCTTCTACTTCTCTACCACTATTGTCTCAAACCCTAACCCTAGTTTTCTCTCCATAGTGCTCCATTATTCACCAAAATCAAGGAGAAGGGCTATTTTCTCATTCTCTTTCACTGTTCATTGTTGATTTGAGGTATAACTCCTTCTTCTCTATTTCAATTTTTCTATTTTGTGCAATGGCTCCTCGCTTGTCCAATCGTGGGAAGAGGACTCGAACCGAGGGTACTTCCTCTTCGAATCCTCCTCATCCCATTGAGCAACCCGTTGAACAACAACAACCCCCTCATCCGTTGTTCAACCCACCTCGTTCCTGTGACCCTAATTCTTATGACGACCGATTATTTGTTTCATTAGACGCTTCTAACGAGTGGTTTAATGACTTTCGGACTCGTCCGGTATTCGCGGGACATCCCATTAACTTCACAATTTTTTCACAATATGAATCTATATTTCGTGATCTTTGCATTGATGAGTTAGTTGCCTCCAACTTTGTTATATATCGTAGTATAATACAAATGTTTTACTGCAACTTGACTCATGATGATACTCACATCTATTCACGTGTTGCGGGTATCGATATCTCATTTGATGATTTTGACTTAGCCGAATATCTTGATCTTCAAGAGCCCAATTTTTGGGAAAAGCTTGTTGAAGCTCGGTCGTTCCATTTTTCAGACGGGATTTCCCTTGAAAGCTTCAAGGACGACTTGTGTACTCCGAACACACGTCCTCGCAAGCTTATGGCTAAATATCTAAATCCTTATTTCTATGAACTCCATCGGATTGTTTTCAATACCATTCTACCCAAAGCAGGGTCTACAGTTGAAATTACATATTTTGAGATCTCAGCCTTGTATCACCTTCACTATCGCATCCCTTTCAATCTTCTACGTACCATGATGGACTGGATGATTAACTGTAGGAAGAAACCACGAGCCCTGGTTTATCCCTTGTATCTTCCTATGGTCCTTCGTGCTTTCATTGTCCCTCTTCATGATTGTCCTTTCTTACCTGCTCCTGTCTTCTTATCTAAGGTACGACGACTTCAGGCAGTCGTAGCCTCTCCTGCCACTTCTGAGCATTCTGATGATGAGGAGCCCGACGCCCCTCCACTTGGACAGGATGCGCCACCTCCTCCTGCTACTCTTGACTCCATCCAGACCATGCTCCGAGACCGTTTTGCCCTGGAGGACGATCGGTGGACTCAGATGGACTATCGTACTACCCTACAGATGAGTGCCCTCAGCAACTCGCTGTACGATATTCGGTATTCTATGTCCCGTCATCCTTCTATGCCCATTCCCATGGAGCGGGATCCTGGTCGCGAGGGATATCGCATTGACGATCCTTGGGTCATGCATTACCTGGATCCGGGTGCTGCTATTGTGGACCCCCGCCGTTCCTTCTCTGATCCTTCCGACTCCGCTGGGCCTTCTCGTGCTCCGTAATGGAGATGGTTACTATCTGCTGATGCTGCTGATGATCCTAGTTTATGATTTCTGATTTCCAGTTTTTTAGTTTTATTTGGATTTATGTACTTGGGTTGTACTAAAACTCTGGTAGTTTGATGACTCTGGTTATGTGTGATGACACTTTTATGCTTATGGTAGTTTATTATTCTATGCTAGTTGCTTGTTTTGATCATTCATATACAGTTTCTTCTCTGTTTGGTGTGGTTGCATCATTATTACTTTTCTTACAGTTTATATGTAGTTTATTCATATGCAGTTTATATTGCTAATGCCAAAAGGGGGAGAAATATATATATTCTTGTCATATATTTTTTTCTTTTTGGTATATATATGCTTTTTGGTGCTTTTGGGAGATATTATTTATCAGGTCAACAGGTTCAATGCATTATTTACGGGGGAGCTATTGTTTCTAGCTCGGCACCGATCACCGATTATGGGGGAGCTATTGTTTATAGCTCGGTACTGATTATGGGGGAGCTATGATTTTGTCATCAACTGTGTCCAGGTATGAATATTGAATATATATCTATTATTTTGTCAATTATCAATATGGGGGAGATTGTTGACATAAAGTCACAGTCAACCAAATATTGATAACTCTGACTAAATAATACTTGTAATAATTCAATACGACACACGACGCCTACATCAAGCTTAAGTCAGACAACAGCTCAGTCTCTGTTTTTCAGTTGTATATGAGCCTGTATTTTGCACTTTTATTGAGTCTAAACTGATGTAAACTGTGTCATGCTGAGCTCTTGAGACTTGACCTAAAGCCTATCCAAAAATCCTCAAACTCCATCATCCAGAAAAATACCCACTGGCCACTTAGACCAGCTCTGTGCTCTGGAGACAGAGTTCGGGCCGAACTCTGCCTCCACACAGAGTTCGGGCCGAACTCTGTCCCATAAAAATCAGCAACATTAATTTTAGGGTTAGCTGGTTGCAAGTTGTCCAACGGCCAAATATTTGAAATTTCCTACCCGAATTCTGGCCGAATTCTGCCTACAAAAACCCTATAAATAGGCCATGAATTCTCTCATTTCAAATCATCCAATCTTCTCTTCTCTTCTCTCTTAAAGCTCAGATAAGCCATATCCTTCCCATCTACTAGCCACAAGGTTCCTAAGTCTCGAGTGCTCAGCATCTCTCAGTTAGGAGTCTTGTGCAAGAGTTGAAGAAGTCGCTTGGAAAATTCCAAGCAAATCGCCACTGCGATCCTCTGTAAGAAGTTGACGTGCTCTTCTGAAGAAAAGGCACGGGTTATAAACTACTATTTCACAAATAGTGGATTTAATCCTGAGCTAGAGTTCTCAGGCCTGGACTAGTCCTCCACGAGGGAAACCAGGTTAAAATCGGCTGTGTTTGCGTATGCTCTCTTTTTTCTTACTTTAAATTTCGCATTTACTCTGATTAGTGTTGATTGTGATAGAGTTGAATTATTAATTGGATATTATCTCTATAAACTCTATTCACCCCCCTCTAGAGTTGCCATCTGTTCTTCAGAATGGACATTGTGGGACCGATCACCCCTCCTTCATCGAGAGGACACCGCTTCATCCTAGCAATCACCGACTACTTCTCCAAACGGACAGAAGCAGTTCCTCTGGCAGAAGTGAAAAGCTCCAAGGTGATCAGCTTCATCAAGCACCACGTCATCTACCGTTTTGGGGTACCCCGGAGGATCATCCACGATAATGGTTATCAGTTCATCAGCTATGTCTTCAGCCGATTCTGTGACAAGAATCGCATTCAAAACGTGGCATCAACCGCCTACAATCCGGCAGGAAACGGATTGGCCGAGGCGTTCAACAAAACTATTGTCAGGCTACTCAAAAAGGTCGTGTCATCTAATAAATACGACTGGGACGAAAGGCTCGGCGAATGCCTTTGGGCCTACCGCACAACGGTACGGACCCCGACAGGCAACACACCATTCTCCTTGGTCTACGGGAGCGAAGCGGTACTGCCTCTCGAGATTCAGATACCCTCACTCCGCGTAGCAATCACAAACCAACTCACAAAAGAAGACAATCAACGTCGTCGTCTGCGGGAACTGGAGGCACTTGACAAAAAGCGTCTCCTAGCTCAACAACGCATCGAACTCTACCAAGCCCGTATATCACAGGCTTTTAATAAGAAGGTCAAGCAGAGGACTTTCCAAGTTGGCGACCTGGTCCTGGCAGTCAGGAGGCCGATGGTGTTCACTCATAAAATGCCAGGAAAGTTCGAGCCCAAATGGGAAGGACCTTTTATCATCGAGACGATATACTCAAACGGTGCTCACCGTCTCGCCAAACCCAATGGGGACTTGTTCATGATGCCCATTAACGACAAATTCCTAAAGAAGTACTACTCTTGACATCTTTTAAGACATGTACTTCTATTCCACAAAAAAATCATACGCTTCCGGAACCCAGTTGTTCCGTAGCATCCTCCAGTAGAAGGACGACAACCACGTCCACATCACCTCTGAGTTGTCCTCCTACACCCTACAAGCCGGAATCTTACACCCCGTAAGACTAAGCTATCCTTCATGTTTACCACGTCCACATTACCTCTGAGTAAACATCCCGTACAGACAACCCCCGCGTTGCCGTACATCGATCGCAGAACTTCTACGTCCACATTACCTCTGAGTAGTTCCGCACATCTCCCAGAATCATTCCTACCATGTTCATAACACCTCTGAGTAGGAAGATTCTATCATTTGAACCCCATATTTGCCACGTCTACATTACCTCTGTGCAAATACATTGGGTCCTTCAAACTTATTATCTGTATCTGAAACCAAGGTACGCAAAAGATAATAGGTCCACACAAATCGTCAAAGTTCATGACAAGCAAAAATGAACACATTGCAGAAAATGGTGTACTTCTTTATTATTTCTAAAAAAGGGAGAGTAAAGGATTACACTATCCCCAGCAAGAGTTGTAAAAGAGCAGAGATTACAAGCCCTAAATATCCCCAGGGTTGGCGGAAAGCTCTGCAATTCGACGTTTCAAGTCTGCCGCTCGAGTCTCCACAGTCGCCAAGACTCGACGTTCAGCTTCTTGACGCATCGCTTCGACAGCCTCAGCAGAAGTTTCATTCTCGTGCTTCTCATCAAGCTGCTGTCTCTGCTGAATCAGGGTAAGAGCTCGGAGAGTGAAAGCTGCTTCCTCCTTCTTGAATGCTACATGTTCAGCCTGGACACGTTCAGCGTCCAATAGGAGTCGGGCCCGCTGATCCTCAAGACGGTGCATCTGCGCAGCAATCTTTGCGATATTTACGTCCAGCGCAGCTCGCGTCTCCTCTGTCTCCCGTGTAGACTGAGATAACCGCTCCACTGCAGCTTCAGTCTCAGACACTTCGTGTTCCCAGACACTCACAGTGGCCTGGTAGGAAGACACGGTCTCGACGAGCAACTTCTCCTTCTCTGCATCTATCAAGACGGAGAGGTCATTTTGCTGGATGCGTCCTAACTCAGAAAGCCGCTGGTCCAACTCAGCCACAGTGGCTTCCAGAATGTCGGCCATATGCTCGTGGCCCGGGTGAACACGGATCAAGTTGATATGAGGCAATGCCAGAGTTCTTGCTGTCGCAAAGCTCCCTTTGGCGTCCATCACTGCCGACAGCCCCCTCTGCAGCATTTTGTATACTGCCTCAATGATGAATCTCACATATTCATCTGCGTCCGCCAGCAACTGTGGTGTCATGATAGGAGTTGGAGGAGCTACCCCAGTCGGCGGACCGGAAGAAGACCCGCCGACCTCAACCTGCGAGGCTGGAACCTCGGTATCAGTAGGTTCTTCATCAACAGGGGCCTGACTACTAGTCCGAGGAGCCAAAGGAAGAAGAAGCTGGGACAGGCATCGAGATAGTACCCCAAGTGGAAGGAGCAACAGAGGGTTCCATCACACCCTTACCCTTTCCGAACTTGGAAGTACCACCGACGCCAGTGGCCACCTCTCCAATACCCAACGTACTATCACCAGCCAATACCTCCCCTGGTAGAACGGAGAGATCAACACTTGCCTCCTGACTCGTCCCTGAAGTCAGGACCGCCAGACGGGTCTCTTCATCAAATCCCTCTACAGGGACAGGATCTGTCGCTACCTCCTGATTGGTAGCCACCTCAGCTTCCGTCGCTGAGTCTGGGGTAGGGCTCAGCAATGATGCAGCCGACCTCCCCTCATTATAACAAGGAGGGGAATCAACCCTCTCCTCTGTCTCAACCATCTCTGTTGCCCCCACAACAGGCTCATGCAACTCTGGAGCAACGTCATCCAAAGACGACGAACTCCACCCCACATCATCACCAGGAAGCCTCGTGTCTGCTGGACCCTCGGCATCCAAGGCCCCAGTCGCGACCTTTATCATCTCGGAAGCTGCTGCATCCTCAGTTTCCCTTCTGACATAATCCGGGGACGCTGGAATCTCAAGACAACAACAACATCCTCCGAATTCTCCTTCATAGGTGACATCATAGTCGGTGGGATGCGCACTTTAGACGAACCCGCCATCTCCTTTGGCCTGCTCCCCCCAGATTTTGGAGTACGAGGCTTTCTTTTTAGCGTCTCCTGTACAAAAGGGAAGCATTAACTACATAAAATATTGAACCCAGACCAGACTATGTGGGGCATTCTTACCTCTGCAGATGCTGAATCCGACGAAACCGACGGTGACGATGTCTTCTTTAGCTTCTTTGACATAGGAGATCCAGTCCCTGCATCTGCACGTTGTTTCGGTTGATCAACCGAAGGTTCAGCCTGACCCACCCCTGGTGGACGGTGTGGTCGAGCCCTGGCCGATACATGCCCAGTCACCACTAATGGGGTGCCTGCAGCGAGACTCGTCTTCCTATCATACCCGGAAGGTGCGGCAGCCATAACACAGTAAAACTTGGCGGCCGAGTAAAGAATGGGCAGCCGCGGATCCTGAGCAGGCAGCGTAAAGCGAGCTCCAGTACATCCAGCATTATAGTAATGCCAAGCTCGTGCGCCATCCAGCAAGCTTCCAGCATACCCCACGGTGATACTGGGATTGTCCAACATCAGCTGTGCATAACCGAATTGACGTGTAAAGCGGCTCGGTAAATACGGTTCCAGGAAGCACTGATTCATGTTCCGGTACACCAAGTGGGATGGCCGGATACTCTGCAACCAGCGAAATCCCTACGGAGGCAGAGCGGTGGCATCTTCACCTGAATCCCTTAAGTCTTCATTGGCCTCAAAACCCAAGAAGATCGGACCAACTTTGGTGATCTCCCATCCCTGAAGATAGGATAAAACCCTTTTGCAAATAGGGACGCCAGTGTGCGACCAACTCCTCTGGTGGAAACGGCGGAGGAATGCATCTCCGGCCCTATAGTCTTCTTCTGAACCCGGACTCATTACGTTGGGATGGTGTAAAATTAACCACCCCATCAAATAGTGAAACGACAGTTCAGTACGCGGGAAGTTATCTTTCCGACCTCGGTCACGAATCACATTTCTCGCAAACTCGTGTAAACCTCGCAGTAAATTACATACCATCGCAGGGAGTAGAGCCAAGCGCCGGCCAAAGACCAACTTCACAGCTGGCAAGATCAAGTGCCGGGTCACTCTCTCTACAGAGCCGGATCCGCCCGGAAAGACATAATCCCGAAGCCAAACCATGAGATACGCGACCAATACTGCTTTTGACGACATTCGATGAGCAAGATGCCAGAAACAGCTGTAGGAGCATTCATCAGACTGCTGGTCCTCGTTTTCTTGGGGATTCTTCTCGTCTAACCTGCTCATCTCAGAGAGAACTTCGCTACGAGAGAGCGCCGGGGGAGTGAAGAACTGGGAGGGATCCCCCTTGTCTTGCCTAAAGACGTAATCTCTCCAAGCAGTCACATGAGGCTGCAATCCGCCCTTGTCCCTCTTCTGCATATAGTAACGATGACTAGCCACTTCCTTAAAGACGCCCGTCATCTCTTCAGCCTTGTCCCCCAGGACTTGAAATTCTTCATTGGTCGAAAAATACTCTTCATAGGGTTCCGATCCCCAAGGGAGCTTTGATACCTCATACATCTCATGAAGGGCGAGCCCTAACTCCCCCACCGGAGTAAAAAAGGTCCCGGTATGGATATTAAACATCTCCAAGAGTGCGAGGAACATATGCCTATTAATGTTAACACCTGCTTGGGTGGCACGAATCGCGGCAGTCAGCCCAATTTCTCGAAGCTCAGTCTGGAACCGCGACAAAACCCAGAGTGTCAGTTTATCCCATTTGGAAGCATAATGACACCAATCCTCTACTCGAAACTCTCCTTTCGGGTATGAGCGTTCCATCAACAGCATGCGATGTGCAAAAGTTAAGGCACTATGGGCAAATATATCAAGGGGAACATCACTGTAAATGCTCTCAGGGCGTAGAGTCCGCCAGGTGAAAGAAGACCCAGACCGCATTGCGGTCAAAGTATCTTTCTGATCGGAGGTTGAATCAATTTTGATGATGCTAGTCACCGCCCCCCCTGAGAAGGAGTAAGATCGCAAGACATCCTTCTCTTGGAAGCGAGACGACAGAAGGCCATCAAAGTGTTGGCCCAATGATTGTATCATATTTTTGAATATGGTTAATATGTTAAGTTTAGCACTTCTTTATCACTAATCTTCATACTATCGCTAAAAGCATTTCTACTTATACTTATACCTTTGGTGATATGTGCCTATTGGTTTACATATTAGTGATATGAGCTTATCTATCTTAAATTTAATTGGGTCACCAAAATCAAAACTATGTTTTTGATTGTGGTCATTCAATTAAGTTTAATCATTTTGATATCACTAACTTTTATGCTATCACCGTAGCACCTATACTTAAACTTTGCATAGTCCTAATGTGCTTTATCTTATCATACTTGTTACATGTATATTGCTTTGTTCGCCAAACATGTATTTGCAGAAAAGCAATTTGCAAGATCAAATGTGGACATATGCTATGAAGAAATCATGGTAGGCCAAAGACGACGGATTCCACAAGATTTCTCTGAACCACCCGACGACATCTCTGGAGCCACTCTGAAGAAGCCTGCACCTGCCTAAGTATATCTGGAGTCTGTAATGAGTCCTAGGAATAATTGTAAACACAAGAAATGGATGGCAAAATCGAAAGCTAGGGCAGAAATAAGCCCAGGATCATTTTTGGTGGAAAACGGCATACCGACGGTATACCAGTGTATACCGACGGTATGCCGGTTTTTGTTCACAGAAAGTTTTTGTTTACAAAACCGGCATACCGACGGTATACCGGTCCATACCGACGGTATACCGCTTCCGAAATATTGAAATTCCAACGGTCGAATTTCCAGCCGTTAATGATCCCAACGACTATATTTCTAGCCGTTGCAATCCCTGACCGGTATACCGCCGGTATGCCGGATCATACCGGCGGTATGCCGGTTCGTGACTGAAAAGTTGCCTTTGGCTTCTTTTCAAGCTTTGGTTATAAATAGCCTTGAACCCCTTCATTCAAGGTTGATGCTTCGAGCCTAAAAATTTCTAAACCACCAAAGCCTATCCACAAACAACTCTACAAAGCTTTCATTTGCCATTCACAAATTGTGTTAGAGTTATTGAGTTGAAAAGTGAGATCTTCATCCTATTGTATAAGGAGATCAAAACCTATTGTGAAAGGTTGAAGTTGGAGAGTCTTCGTATCCAAACTCTCGGTTGAAGTTGGGGAGTCTTCGTATCCAAACTCTCGGTTGAAGTCGGAGAGCCCTTCGGATTAAAGCTCTTGTGTAAGAAGTTGGCGAGTTCTTCGGATCCAAACTCGTGTGTAACTATTTGCTTAAATAGTGGATTAAAGCCGGAGAGAGTTCCGGGACTGGACTGCCTCTTAGAAGGATACCAGGATATATCGGGTGTCGGTATTGTGTTTGCTTTTTCTCTTGCACTTATATTTTTAAATTGCTAATTAGCTTGTGCTAAGTGCTTGTTTAGTTAGCTTGACCCTATTCACCCCCCTCTAGGGTTCCTTCACAAAGGCCATTGACGTTCAAGTTGCTTAACGGACATATGCACTCATTTTGCTGTGAAAACCAGTCTTCCTTGACCTTCAACACTGTTGCTTCAGTAGAAGTAAGGCGGTCCCCAAACAGGAACTCAGGCTTCAAGAAGGTCACTTTATCAGATGTGGCAGATTTTAAAACTCCATGCTCCATCATCCGTTTGAGGAACCCATACTGCTGTTCCCGGATTTGAGTCATTCTCTCGGGATGCTGGTCCAACATAATAGCGGCTTGAGCAGGGTTCATCACTTCTTCGTTATAATCTACTCCCGTCTGGCAGAGGGCAGTGTCCAAGAGCACTTTACTCAAGAGTGGGATAGGCATCGACACTAGCAAAGATTCGAAAAAAATGTTAGAAATAACAAAAGAATATGAGTCTTATCAAAAGCGCATAGCGCGTCCGAGAGCCTCGACGCATCATCAGGGTCTAAACCCAGGCGCATCAGCAGCAGAGCTTCGGCGCGTCATCAGGGCGTGTGCCCATGTGCGTCAGCAGTACTTCGGCGCATCATCAGGGTGTAAACCCATGCGCGTCCGCAGTTAAATCTCAGTGCATGATAAAGGCCTAAACCTATGCACGTCGGCGGGGTAAAACCTCGGTGAGGACAGAAGTCCATGCGCGTCGGCAGAAGGAAGTTAGGGCAAGTCAACTCAGTCGCATGATCCAAAAATCGTCGAAACAAAGAAAGTAGTGGAAAAGACGACACCCACCCGTCACAGCAGGACGAACGTCGGCCGGAGTCACAATGGTGATAGGGGCATCCCCCTCGGCATACTCCACCGGCTCGTTTCCCTTGCCAGCACCACCACGAGGAGTCTTGGGAGCCATTTCTTTAAGAGAAGAAAAGTTAGGGTTTTTGAAGAAGAACTCTAAAGAAAGCAAAAGCAAGGAGAAGAAGAACTCTCTCTCTCTCCATCTCTCACCTATTTATAGGGCTTGGTCGCACGCGTGAACCGATGATGTGTGATCTCAGCCGTCGTCTCGGGTTCTGTGAAGAATAACCACAAATAAAACCAAAAAAAGATCATCATTAATCTTTTTTAGGTTACCGAGGTGTTATCATTTGCACTAACTGAGCAGAGCATGCGTCCAGTACTGACGTGCACAGTATCTATGCGCCCCGACGGTCATGCGCCTCCACCACCATGCTTCTTATTCAAAGTATTCCAAAACTTATCCAAAAGTTTTAAAAACTTTGAAGGGGGTCTTGTAGAAGCATGGAATTTCAGAACCCGAAAGTCTATGTGCCAGACTACATGTGCCAAAGCTTGGACAAAGTACTTCACAGCAAAGAGCAACAAATATAGATATTGAAAGAGGACTTTTTATTTAACATATAAAAGTCTATTACATGTCTAAAGAGATTGTACAAAGGAGAATTTCTACAAAGAAAGGATCCTAAGTCTACAGCCAGCAGCTACCATGCGCCCTCAAGTAGGTGCAGCAATCAACATGCAACTTCAGCCAGGCACATCCCACCATGCGCCCTCAGCAAGGCGCGTCCTTTTCAGCAGCTCAGTTATGTGCATCCCCAGTTATGTGCATCCCTTCAGCAGCCCAGTTATGTGCCGCTCTTCCAGCCAGGCTCACCTGATAAGTGCTTCGACTAAATGAAGCATTTAACCCTCTGGCTAGAACTAAGGAAGAGAAGAGCACCGCAAATCTGTGGCCAGGGGAGGCTTCGAAAGAGCCTCCAAAAGGCGAAGGAAGACCGTGATCGAAAGCACGGCTAAAGGAGCAGCTTTCAACACAACCAGAATAGGCTACACCCATTTTGAAGGAAGAAAGAGCTACCAAAGTCGCAGCACCGCCATTCTGATCTACGGCTCTTCCGGAGTAACGAAAACGAGGCCCGAACATCCCTATCTTTGGATGCAACAGACACCTTCCGCCT
Source organism: Iris pallida (assembly GCA_029216955.1). Classification (NCBI taxonomy): domain Eukaryota; kingdom Viridiplantae; phylum Streptophyta; class Magnoliopsida; order Asparagales; family Iridaceae; genus Iris; species Iris pallida. The sequence goes on from JANAVB010005598.1 coordinate 26,992,748, forward strand.
GCCTCGGAAGCCCTCGATTCCATCTTTTGGATGTAACAGTCACCTTCAAGTACATCAGCAAAGATACTGCGTCGCATCTTCACCCTCGGGAGCATCTCGTCAACAGAATACATTCGAGTAAACGAGTTCATGTTGGAAAGACGTGAGAGAACGAGAAGCAAACCTTCTTTTTATGCCACTATTTATAGGCCGGGCAAATCAAACCCATGCGCCAAGTGGATGGCTCTCCGAATTCTGTGCAATGAATTTGCATTAAATGGATGAACCAGACGCTACGAATTCAGCCAAGTCAAAACGGCTATTAAAGCACTCGAAGAACGTAACAGTTGCACCATCAAAGACGTCTCATGAAGTGGATGCGCCGGCCAGACGTGCCCTTCTACATCAAGCACATCACACAGACGCGCCCTTCAGTACCAAGAGCATCACAAGGGATGCGCCCCCATGCGTCTCCATACGCCTAGTGGAACGCCAACCGACGCACCCACTCAGCTGTCCATCGAATGTCACAAACATTAAATGCTGAACTGACAGAGTTGGCAGCTAAGTCTGAGCAGTCGGCAGCTTTTTCAGAAGACGAAGCATCGCCAACGTCAGCATCATTATTACTCCTCTCCTACGGCTACTACTACGTGGCCACCCAACCATCTCGCATGTGCCTCTGCGGCCATGCGCCCGAATCTGCATACGCCTCAAAAGCTGTGCGCCTCAAACTTTTTACTGATCCCTAAAGACAGAAGGAAAGTCACTGTTACAACTCTGCATCTGCCTCAAAAGCCATGCGCCCCAGACTTCTACCTGATCCCAAAAGACAGGAGTAAAGTCACTACTGAAGCTCTGCATGCGCCTCAAAAGCTATGCGCCCAGAATGGTTCGTGACTCCTAAAGGTTATGAGCCAAAGTCTCCTCATGCGCCCAATCCTAGGCGCGTCCTACCAGATCATTCCCCCCACCAAATTCGAGATCTCTGAGCCATGAGTCGACGACACGTGTCCTTTGACTCAACTCATCCAAGATCTCAGTAACAAAAAGATCTTCTTCTCCGCTACGTGCCAATTCACAACAGCAACATGAAGAAGTCAACCCCCTCGATCAGGGCACATCGTCCATGCGCCTCCATCAGCAATCAACATGTGGCGTCCCCGCATACAGGCGTATCCTATATATGTGCGCATGAACAGCCAGCCTGCAAAACTATAAATAGAGGGATCATTTTCTTTTTTTACACACACAGACGGATCAATCTATGTGCATACATATCAACCTCCACAGCGAACAGACAGAGACTTCGCACAACCAGAGAGGCAAATACAGACACTCAACGTCTTCCTCCTCTCAGTAAGCTCCAGCATCCAGAGCAATCCAGACCTTTAGAAAACCGATAACCGTCGTCAGATCGTCAACGGAGTCAACGCATTACCACTCACTCCATCGGCACAAGGGACCTAGATTAAACAAAAGTGTACTCCTAGGACTACGTCTAAGTCCTATATTGTAATACTGTTCTGTTTGTATTGAAATTTACAATCAAGGAATTTTAATGGCAAACATGGTGGAAGTGGAACAACTCAGAGGTAACATCGACATGGTTGTATAGGAATTTTATGGATATGTTACCCTTTTTGTGCATTGAGAATGCGCACAGTAGATTGGGTGAGTTCAGCGGTACCAGCGGGTACATAACTTCGGCAATCTAAAATTTTGTGGGTACGAGTTCAGCGGTACCAGCAGGTACATGACTCGTTGATCTGGAAAATGTAAGTATGAGTTCAGCGGTACCAGCTGGCATATGATTCTTATGATTGGAAAATGTGGGAATGAGTTCAGAGGCACCAGCAGGTATATGACTCGTATGATTGGAAAATATAGAAATGAGTTCAGAGGTACCAGCGGGTACATGACTCGTATGATTAGAAAATATGGGAATGAGTTCAGAGGTACCAGCGGGTACATGACTCGATGTATGGAACCAGAATATAAGTTCAGTGGTATGGGGAGGTACATAACTCGACACTCTGAGATGTCTCGAGGATTTTATTTCAGACATAATATTTCTTCAGGAACTTGCCGTTGATGGACAACATGAGCAAGTCTCCATTTTGCTTTGCGAGGCGGTAGGCGCCGTTGGAGAATACAGCTTCGATGATGAACGGGCCTTCCCATTTTGGTTGGAATTTACCGACTGTTTTATGCGTTATAACCATCGGCCTCCGAACCGCCAGAATGAGATTGCCTACTTGGAATGTTCTGACCTTGACCTTCTTGTTGAAAGCTCCAGAGATTCTGGCCTGATATAGTTCGATTCGCTGTTGAGCTAACAGGTATTTCTCGTCTAGGGCCTCCAATTCCTGTAGTCGGCGATGGTGGTTTTCATCTGTCGTCAACTGATGTGTGAGGGCGACACGGAGTGAGGGTATCTGAGTCTCTAATGGAAGGACTGCCTCACTCCCGTACACCAGAGAAAATGGTGTATTCTCGGGGGCTGTTCGAACTGTGGTGCGATACGCCCATAAGCATTCGCCGAGCTTCTCGTTCCAGTCGCGCTTGTTAGAGGACACGAATTTCTTGAGTAGCTTGATTATGGTTTTGTTGAATGCTTCCGCTAACCCGTTGGCTGCTGGGTTGTAGGGTGTCGAAGCAATGTTCTGAATTCGGTGCTTGTCATAGAACCGATAAAATGCGTAGCTTGCGAACTATGGCCCATTGTCGTGAATGATCCTTCGGGACAGTCCAAAGCGGTAGATGACATGATGCTTAAGGAAGCTGATCACGTTTGAAGTTTTCACCTCTGCCAATGGGATGGATTCTGCCCATTTGGAGAAGTAATCGGTGATTACGAGTATGAATCGGTCTCCTCTGGACGAAGGCAGGGTAATTGGGCCGACGATGTCCATACCCCATACTTTGAATGGCCAGGAGGCCACAGTCGGATATAGGAATTTAGATGGCTGGTGGATGAAGTCGGCGTAGATTTGGCAGGCTTTGCACTTTCGTGCATAATCTATTGCGTCTGCAACCATCATGGGCGAGTAATAGCCCATTCGGCGAAGGCGGTCTTGCAGTTTCGGGCCAGGTTGATGGGCTCCGCAGACACCATCATGGGCCTCGCACACGGCTTCCTTGGCTTCTGTATTTGATAGACACCGAAGCAGTAACCCATCATAGGATCGGCGATACAGCATTTTTGTCTCTGTATCATAGAAAAATCTGAGAGAACTCTTCTGATAGAAGTAGCTTCCTTCAGATTCTCTGGCAGGATGTCATATACTACGAAGTTAATGAACGGCTGTCTCCAGTCTGGTGCTTCGTCGACTGAAAGGGCAGAGTAGCTTTCAATGCATCGAACGTTATACTTAGGACAGACCAGTTCGCGGCCTATTATGTCGACCTGATGACGAGCATAATTTGGCACAGCTAGGGAAGCGGCCAAACCAGCTAGGGCATCAGCCTCAATGTTCTGGAGTCTAGGAACATGTTCTACAAAGAATCCTTCCAGAGATGAGATGATGTCGATTGCTATTCGATGATACAGGATCATGTCTTCGTGACGGAACTCGTACGACCCCCGGATCTGATTGACGATTAACTGTGAGTCGCCGTATGCTTTAAGATACTCTACCCCCAGCTCCTTTGCAAGTCGGAGGCCAATGACCAAGGCATTGTACTCGGCCACATTATTTGAACAGGGCTCTGTGAGTGAGTAGGCCCGATTGATCACCAAGCCGGAGGAAGAAATCAGTACCACTCCAACTCCAGCGATAATGTTGCCTTTGGGTCCAGTTCTCGAAGCATCATCGAAGAACATTCGCCAGATGGCATCATGGGAGACTACATTTGAGCTGGTGACCTCGTCCGGTATCTCTTCATATACCCTAGTCGTCTCCGAACCTGGATGGGCTGCTAGAAAGTCTGCCAGAGCCTGGCCTTTAACAGCCTTTTGTGGGCCGAAGATCATGTGGTATGGTGATAGTAATATCGTCCAGGTAGCAAGGTGAGAGCTGAGTGCCCCAGGTTTGGTCATGAGGACCCTGAGGGGGTTGATCCACGATATCACGTGGATGGTTTATCCCATGACGTAGTGTCGCGTCTTCTGGATTACGAACACGAGAGCAAGGCATTCCTTCTCTACGGTCGTGTATCGGTATTTTGGCCCAATCATCTTCCGACTGAGGTAGTATATAGCTTATTCGTGGCCCACGTTATTATTCTGTGCTAATAGAGCACCAAGAGAATGTTCCATCGCTCGTACATAGAGCAGGAATGGCTTCCCAACAACTGGAGCTACCAGGACTGGGGGGTTTGACAAATATTCTTTGATGCTGTCGAAAGCACGCTGGCATTCCTCATCCCATATGAAAGAGACTCCCTTCTTCATGAGATGGGTGAATGGTTGACATCGTCCGGAGAGATTAGAGATGAATCTCCTGATGTAAGCTAGCCTGCCTTGGAGGCCTCGGAGTTCGCGGAGATTTCTCGGGGGACCCATCTATATGATTGCTTTGTTTTCTCAGGGTCGATGTGAATGCCCTGAGAAGTAATGACGAAATCCAGGAATTTCTCGCTGGAGACACCCAAGAATGATTTCGTAGGGTTCATCTTTAAGTTGTGTGCTCGTATTAGGTCGAACACTGTCCTGAGATCTTGCAGATGATCTTCCTTCGAACGGCTTTTGACAGCGATGTCGTCGATGTAGCATTCCACTGTCTTGTGCAAGTGGTCTCTAAAGATGATGCTCATAGCTCTCTGGTAAGTAGCGCCAGTATTCCTTAAACCGAAAGGATAACGGTGTAGCAATATGTACCAGTCGGTGTTCGGAATGATGTGTGCTTCTCGTCGTCAGGGAACATCTTGATCTGGTTGTATCCTGAGAAGCCATCCACGAAGGACATACGTTCGAAGCCATAGGTGTTGTCGATCATAATATCTGTGATAGGGAGAGGGAATTCATCTTTTGGGCATGCCTCATTCAGATTCCGGAAGTCAATGCATATTCGGATCTTCTCATTTTTCTTGAGAACGGGTACGATATTGGCTACCCAGTCTGGATGCTGCTCTTCGTGAATGAAGCCGCTGACTATCAGTTTGTTGACCTCGGCTTCAATAGTATTCATGATATCGGGGCGAAACCGTCGTTGCTATTGCTTGACAGGTTTCGCATCCGGACGAATATTGAGTTTATGGAGTGCGATCTCGGGGTCCAATCCTGGTATATCTTCATAGCTCCAGGCGAACACATCGATATACTCTTTGACGAGTTGGAGCAGCGACTCCCGCTCTTCATCTGTCAGACTCTGGCTGATGAAGATTGGTTTCGGGGAGGCTTCATCACCAAGATTAACTTGTATGACCTCATCATTAGTGGGAGGTTCTCTTTGCTCGAAACGCTTTTCCCATTGTTCGTCTAGCTGTTGGGCCCACGGCTCTAGCTCGAGGATTTTTGGAATGTCTTCATCTTCTTCATAAGCGTCGGCAAATGCCATGTTGACTAACAGGACTTGTCTGAATACGTCTCCGATGCTGGTATCCGAGTCAGAAGTTGGTGACCTGGTCGAATGTGAATGCTAGTCAAATTCTTCATCTGAACTTTTAGGGGTCGTCGTGGGTGTCACATACCCTAATCCACATCGAGTCTTGCTATAGTAGTCCCGTGGTTTGCCAGCCGGGACCGGGGACTTCAAAGGTAATCGTCCTCCAGTACCGTAGTTCAAACCCGATGTTGTTTCCAGATCATACCCCTGTTTCTGTATGAGATATTTAGATTGGGGCTATAAAGATACAGAGGTAGTCTCCCGGCATCCGATCCAAGGTCGACTTCTTCTATGGTGAAGGGATGCGGGTCGTCCTTCCGGCCGAAGATGATTGGATGGTCCCCTCCCTCGATTATTTGATAAACGTCTTCTGCTGGAGTAAGCTGGATTGTGGTGTAGACATTTGTCACCTGTGTGTGTAGGTGAGTGCCTATACCGTGTTCCATAGCGTACATTGTACAAAGCTTATTAAGCTCGAGGTAGTTCAAAGATAGCCCTTTATTGATGAAGTAAGGTATCTTTTCTAGGGGGATTACATCATCTACGGAGGGAACATCAGTGTGGGCAGCCACATACTTGGCTAGCTCCGGTTCCTCTTCGGCTACCCCCTGTGTGAATGAAGACTGAGAGGACGACCTGGGGAGCTTGATCGTCAGCGGTTCAGTTGATGGAGCTGAGCGTGGAGTTGTTGGCAGACTAGTAACCCCCTAGTTTGGTACTCGATGTGGGGCGAGGAGTGGCTGGTTCGCTAGAAGTGTCAGACCTTGCATCGGGGTGACAACCCTTCTCGGGAAGGCGTATCGTCAGTGGTTTGTCGGAGGGATTGAGCTTCTCCGTTTGGGGTTGACCGACTCTCGGCAGTCTGATTGTTAGTGGCCCTGTTGTGGATCGTGGCACTTGGCCAGACCTTGGCAGCCGGATTATCATCTGCTCTTCTTGTGCCGAGAGGCTGATTGCGTCCTTACGCAGAGTGGCGGTAAGGGGTGCAGACCTGCCCGATTTGTGAGCTTGGAGGTAGATCGTCAGAGGCTCTTCTGATCTTATCGTTGTCTCGGTACTAGCTTGTACATCTCCTTTACCAAGATGCTTCTTCGATTTTTCGTACAGGCAGGAGTCTGAGTAGTAAGATTCGACCCCTTTGAAGGGATCGATATCAGCAAATTTTGTCCTCACGAAGCTGCGTTTGTCGACATATTTGAAGCACTGGTGCAGCATGGAAGGCACGATCATATAATCGTGTATCTATGGGCGCCCCAAGAGGATGTTGTAAGAAGTGTCTGCATCGATAATGTAGCAGGTGACTTCTGATTGGAGGTCGCCAATTTGACACTTCAGACGAATCTTCCCAATAGGGTAGCTCCTGCCCGAATTGAAACCGCTGATGGCGGTGCTTGTAGGCGTCAGGCGATACATTGGGATGCGAAGATGATGTAGCAGACCCTTCGGGACAATGCTTATGGAAGAGCCAGGATCAATGTGCATCCGATCCACCTTTACGTCACCGATATATCCAGTATAGTATAGTGGGCGATCGTGCAGATTAGTTTTGATGAGCATGTCCTGCGGAGTGAAGACGATATTGGGCATTGCTCCCGTGCAGGCGCTGTCTTAGAGATATGCAGGCGGGTTTTCTCCCGTGAGGTTAACTTGAGCCAGGTATACGTCGGCGTTTTGGAGTGCATCGCTCAAAGCCGCACGAACATCCTTGGAGAGTCTCAGGAGCTCGTATAATGACAACTTGGCCAATGTGTTGGCCAATTGTGCCAAGATGTCGAAGTTGTAGGGCCTCTCCAGCCCTTGGGCTGCCTCTTTTCGGAGGGATTTGTCAAAGTGAGTCTCCCTCGGCCTAGGCTTGTCGGTCGTCGAAGGCTGAGCCGGTCCCGGAGCATCAGTTGTAGTGGGTTGATAATCTTCAGCTGGATTATCAACCACAGGTTGGGATTGCGCCCCAGACCGCGTGACGACGGCTGTAGCTTCTTCGATGTCTGCCGAGATTGTGCGGTAGGATCTGATTTTTCTATTCTTTTTCTTGTAGATAGAAGACGATATGGGCCGAATCACTTCCGATACCAAGTCTGGATGGATCCACATGACCTCCTCTCGTGATGTGGTGAGGGGCACTAGACCGACAGCCTGATCTCGGGGAGGTAGAAGATTAGCAATCTCCATTATCGCCAGAGGGATGGGGACCACCCCATCTTGAGTTTCCATCGGAGGGAAGCTGCCGAATTGTACCGACACCATATTGGCTGCCACCGTTACCTCTTCAAAATCGATGGCCAAAGCGTTCGAATCGATGATGTTTTGGATGTACCGTTTCAGCTGGTAGCAGTCGTGTGTAGCATAATGGACGTAGCGGTGATAATGGCAGTACTTTGGGTTCTCCATCTCTGCCGGCCGCGGTTCCCGTCTTGGTGGAGGAAGCTGAATTCTGTCCCCTTGTATGAGCATGTCCAAGATGGGCTTGACGTGACCGTCTTCGAAGGAGTAAGTGATTTGCGGCCATTGTTTGTCTGCCGGCTTTGGCTCAGGTTTCTGTGCCGTGTTGGCCACCATAGCCTGCTTTCCTCTGCTGTCCCGATTGTTGGAGGGGCTACCCCCATTATCGTTGTTGGGACGCTTGCCCTTGTTTTCTCCGTCCGAGATGTGCAATCCCAGTTGGCGAGCCTTCTTCAATCGTTCTTCGGCGCTTGTGGCGCTGATGATGAACGTCTTCCAGTCCTTGAATTGACTTTCGCCCATCCAGAGACTGATTGTTGGGAGGAGTCTCTTTTGGCAAATTTCAATCAAGGAGGAATCTGGATTTCCAGAGGGCAACTTCATGGCGGTTTGGCAGAACCGCTCGATGTAGTTCCTTGTCAGCTTTTTCTCTCCTTGGACGACGTCCATGAGGGTGGACATGGTGATGTCCTGCCCTACTTCGTAGAATCTCTCCAAGAACATGCGCTTGAAGCTGGCGAAGGAGTGGATGTAGTTGTCCGGCAGGTTGCGATACCAGTCGAAGGTGACTCCTTCCAATGCCCCGATGAATAATCGTATGAGAATGGCATCGTCATGGGGCAGATGGTCGGTGGTGACTTTGAAGTAAGTGATGTACCGACTTGCCGAGGTCTTGCCATCATAAGGATTGATATTGAACCGCTTATATCTTGGTGGGAATGGAACATCCCTCCATGCAGCAGGGTACGGTTGTCGTATTCTGAGGTCTTGAGAGTTTTCTCGAGCGTAGAACTTGGCTCGGAGCTCCTGGACCTCTCTTCTCGCTTCGTATGCTTCGTCCACGACGGTGGGGGCCGTTGTTTCCGGAGGATTGTTGCCCGGGTTTGGTGCCGCCGAATTCGAGTCTGCATTGACCGTGGGACCCGCACTTGTTTGGCCAGGCATCCCTCCTTGGAGATTTGGAAGGGCCACTTTGATCTCGTCTACAGACTTGACCAAGGCATGTAGTATGGCCTCTAGAGTGTCGATGCATTGGTGATCACTGGAACCACCTTGGTTGCTGTCTGTCATGAATACCGTCTTCACATGAGGAGAGATAGACGGAGCGGTGGAGGAAGTGCCCTCTGAATCGTATCCCTATAGCCATAAGTCATCGGGGTATGTGGGTATATTCCCTTCTGACTCAGAATTGGAAGGAACAGTACACCCAGTCTACGAGTTCGCCTCGTCATGGGAGTTATGGACGTCCTCGGGGATGTCGAGGTTTGCTACATCTGATGGAAGAGTTGTCTTCCCCGACTCGTCTTCTTGGAACATCGGGTTGATGTGGAGGCTCGGAGGGGTGCTACCCCCAGCCCTAGCAACCCCATGCGTTATGGACGACGAATCTTCCACTGTAGCGGATTTCGTCTTAGAGTGGGTACCTTGGAAAACTCCGGTGGTGGGCACCCGCTTAGACGACAGTCTTTTAGTCGCAGTGGTTGAGCTCTTCGGGCTGGGAACATTCGTCTTCTTTCCCCTTCCATCAGCGAAGAATTTTCGAGCAGAGTTGCAGGAGACGACGGGTAGTGCCTCGTCTTCTGAAGATGGCTGTTACAGTCTTTGAAAGACAGACTGCCGGTCTTCTTGTATCGTCGTGCTATTGCAGCAGCAGTTGACGATGACTTGGGTGCAGTGACGTCCGTGGGAGGACTCTTTGCACCTCGATGCATCTTCTCTTTCCTTGTGTTTGTGGAGGATGGCCTCACGCAAGTCACTTGCTTTGCTGGCTCAGGAATTCCGGGCACGCGAGTGTGTAGGCCTCCCGCCTGCTCCCTGATTCGAAGGTAGCTCGTATACCTGCCTTTGTTCGTTATTGGGAGATGCTTGATGACTATCCCGCCCATTGGCCGCAGGGGGCAGGGTATAATTAGCTTCATACAACTTTCCATTAGAAGCCCGCGTGATAATCAGCGGGACGCTCCGATAGTCAGAGGTTGGGGCAGCTGACTGGGCTTGGTGAGCCCGTGCTGCCCTAGACTTCTTCCTTTTAGCACTTACGGGTGCGTAATAGGAAGAGTCCAAGTTGGATACCACAGAGTCTGGCTTATCATCCAGAGAACCATCAGGGTCAGGACCGCATGAGAGACGGTCGAAGACTGATCGAGAGAAGCGTGGAACAGACGCTATGCGGCTAGGATTGGAAACCGTGCAGGCTGTCAGCATGTGGCTGTCTTTAGCTGTCGGATGAGTTGTTCTTGTGTGACTAAGAGTCACGACCGTACAGGCTGGCCGCATACGGTTGGCAATTGTGGCCGCATGGGTTTTCTGTAAGCGATTGACTTCAGTAACCGCATAAGTTTCATCCATGCGGTTGGCAACTGTAGCCGCATAAGCTATGCGGCTGACAGATGTGGTCGCATGAGTTTTTTTCATGCGGGTGGCGGATGTAGCCGCATGAGCTTTCTCCATGCGGCTAGTACCCTTATGCGGCTCGGATGGCATAGAGTTCCTCTTTGCCCCTGCAAGTCCAGCATAATAATGTTTTCTTCTGTCGGACTTGGGGATAGCAGAGTCGTCTATGGTCTGAAGTGGGGCCGCAGGAGAGTCTTTTACGCCGTCTTGAGCGACAGAGGGTATCTCTGCAAGAGCTTCAGTAGGAACGAATGATCGGGGTCACCACTCCTTGCGGGCCTTCTTTGTGCGGGCTCGCTTCTGGACTGGGCCAGCGCTCTTGTCGAAAAGTATTTCTTCAAAGGCCTGTTGGTCGAGACGGACGACCATCTTCTGTTGCGTGGTGCCAAGCTTGGCTGCATCCGACTGTGTCTCCAACTCCTCAGCCGTGGAGAAGTTTGTCCCCAGCAGAGTCGCCATCGTGTTTGCCATGAAATATAAAAAGCAGAACAGTTTTATGGGAGGACTGGACTTTTACTTCACGTTACAAACTCGCTTGTACAAAAAAAGCCTAGGGACGAAAACCTAGGTACAGCAATCTAAGTACAATTGTTTATTTTTGATTCTGGGGGGTGACGGTAGAGGCTCGGGAAAGCGACGACAGCTCTGCCTTACTCCTTGGACGATCGGACGTAGCCTTGGCTCCTGTAACGAGATGCTTGGCATTGACGAAGAAATGCTCTTCCTGCTCTCCTCGTAATGCTCTTCTGGCTTCTCTCTCTCTGGGTTGATCTCTGTGTATTTTTTCTCTGATTATTGGGAGAGCGTCCTTTTCAAGGGAATGATACCTTGCTATTTATAATAGTAAGGGACATCATTAGGGTTTGCAATAATTGCCCGTTCTCTAAGTGACGGCGGCCTGGTAAATGATCAATCTGGGCCATTAATCTTGAGCGTGAAGGATCTGGGCCATTAATGAGGATTATGCCAAATCATGTCAGTAATTAATGTTGATTGTAATGAATCCCCATCATGATGATTTGCTGATGCCCGCAAATCTAAATGAATCAATATAATTCATTCTCTTGCCACGTGTCCCAAATTATTGGGATCTGACCCAAAATTTGATTATCTTTAGGACACGTGTCCTGTCATCCTTGTCGAACCGCATGAGGAGCGTTCATATTTAGGCCGCATGAAGGTCTTCATGACCGAGCAGCATGAAAGATTTCATGACCGAGCCGCATGAATAGTCTCTATACTCGAACCGCATGAAGGTTGTCATGACCGAGCCGCATGAATATGTTCATGACCGAGCCGCATTGTGGTCTTCATGGCCGAGCCGCATGAGAGTCTTCATGACCGAGCCGCGTGGATTTCTTCATGGCTGAGCCGCATGAGGGACCTTCATGATTGAACCGCATAGGTTTTTCTGCACTTATCGCGTGAACTCGTCTAGTCTGGCCGCATAAACTTGCCTCGAAGCTGCGAAGATTTTCTCCAGTTCCCTAGGAAGATAGTGCTCTTGTGTCAGTCATCATGACTACTTTATATCAGGGCCGTCAAATGTCAGCTGTCAGCCGTCAGAGCATTAATTGTGTTTGAATGACGCTGGGTACAGCTGTTCTGAAAAGACACATGGCTTCCCTCTGCGGGCCGCATGGAATCCACTTGAGCTGCCTATGTGTTTGAGCCGCATGGGACTCCTGAGCTGCATGCGGCTCCTTGGCCGCATGGATCATTTTTCTCTTCTTTTTCATGCTTGCACACCTACCCGAGGTACCTACTTCGTAGTTCCAGGCAGGAAAAAAGAAGAGGAACCCATCATATTCGGTCGATCGAAGCATCCGCAATGAATAACTCCTGAAGACCCAGACCTCGACAGCTGCAAAATGCAGTTCTACTGCTACATGGCGCAGACCAAAAACCTTATCCAGAAGATGGGCTACGACCTGAATAGCAACAAAGGGCTCAATTATGGCAAAGGCCGGTGTCTTCCCTTACGGATTCGTTCTCCAAAGGTAAAAGATGAAAACTACTAGCAATGCACTCATCGAGGGCTAGGGTACGTTACACCTACGACCACCTCAGAAGATTCAAAAGAAGAAGTCATGAGGCACTCACACTCTTCTGACTCCTCAACTTGGGACTCCGATACCAGCATGGGTCAAGTCTTTAAGAACGGCTAAAATGATCACTAATTAGTTAACTGTCGAAGACAATCAGCGCAGGCGGTTACCAGAGTTAGAAGCATTGGATGAAAAGTGCTTTCTTTTGCAGCAAAGAATTGAGCTTTACCAAGCTCACATTTAAGAGGCCTTCAACAAAAAGGTCCGCGAAAGATCCTACCAGGTGGGCGACCTCGTCTTGGCAGTATGGGACCGATTGTGATGACCCACAAGACGGCTAGGAAGTTCGAGCCCAAATGGAAGGGACCTTTCATCATAGAAATGGTGTACTCCAACGATGCTTATCGGCTAGCTAAGCCTAATGGGGACTTGCTAATGATGCCCATCAACGGCAAGTTCCTAAAGAAGTATTACGTCTGAAGACAGAACCAGCATAGGCACCCACATCCCCTGAAAAGGGTGCCCATAAGTTCTGGTAAGGGGATCTTTCGCCCTCCCTCCTATATATTCTCTCAAGTAGATGAAGCACTTCACGTCCACATTACCTCTAGATTTCTCCTCTAAGCTTGGTAGACGCGACTACCATGTCCACATTGCCTCAGAGTAGTTATTCTTCTCGAATCAGTTCTATGATTATCCTGACGGTTTAGAAAACAGTTCACATCCATATTACCTCTGGATTGTTGTTCTATACCCCGGCAAAGATCAAGCCTGCCACATCCATAATACCTCTGGTCAGGCAAATCTATTATAAAGATTTCCTCTTTATTCTGGAGACAAAAACAAAGAGAACAAGAAAGCTTATACATATAAAAACATGTGGCTACAAAGACCTACTACAGACTCTTCGTAGTTACATACACAAAAGCAAAAAAGCTGAAATTGCGGTACAAGCTCTCAATAGCACGGGAGAGGCGGTGACAGAGCCAATCACTTTCTGGTCAAAAGGAAGCCACCGCCCAAAGCTGCTACTGGCCCAAGACGGGGATGAAGACCAGTAGAGGACTCCCTATCTCCCCAGGTGGCCGGAGAGAGCAACCACAGCAGCAGGCCTTGCCATTCTTTGGTCAGCATGGCAACCAATGCGAAGTCAGGAATCCAGGGTTGAGACACTATTGACGCCCATGACATCCAGGATGAGGGACATCTCGAGATCTAGTTGTAGTTCTACTATAACATCTTTGGATGAAAAGATTTGCCAACGACGGCCGCCTCAAGCGAACTCCCATATCATCAGGAGCCGAACATCGGGCAAGCAAGACCATTGTTGAAGCAGCTGAGTCTTCTCTTGAAGGGGGACAGTCCTTTATGTAGGCTGTTCGCATGGTCCAAGTAAGAGCCAGACATCGGTCAGAAGGAAGCTTACAACTTAAGCTAAAGCTCCACTCCATGACAATGGCAGTACTACGAGTGACCAAAGGAACGTGACTCTAAACCTCCTCTGCTAAAGAGATTCGTGATCCCTGTAAATAGAGCTGTCAAATGGGACGGGCCGGGCCGGCCCAACACGAATTTGAGTGGGCCGGGCCGGGCTTGAGCCGGGCCTCTTGAGCCCATGAACTGTAGCGAGCCGGGCTATGTATGAAAATTTTAAGCCCAGCGCTGCACATGATCCACATAACGGTGGACATTCGGGTCGTGCGGGCCGGGCCGGGCCGGGCCGGGTCGTACTGAAGGCCATTATTTAATTCAATTCAGTTCAGTATATACATATATCATTCATGGGTCTACATAATTTTGTATAAATGGCTGTACATGGTTGGCCATATATAAGTGACCAAGTGAAGTGAGACATGCACAAAGAAGCTTATAGCTGATGGCAACCAACTACGACTTTGACTAAGCTGATGTATGGATGTATTCGTGTTTGTTGTTGCAGCAACTTGCAACTAATATATATTGAAATAAATTGAATTGAATTTCAATTCAATTCAGTTCAGTTCAAACATCCATTTCAATTTAATTCACTACTACACTATATAATCATAATAATAACAGAGGCCACACCACTTGTACTTGTTGCTTGAGGCAGTAGTACAAAACATATTTGGAGGGCAGAGTGTTTGTTGTGTACATATTTTTCTTTTCTTTTCCTTATGAAGTGACAATACTGCTGTTAGCTGGTAGGATTTGAGACAAATCAAAGAGATTATACAGGAGATATTGTAATCGGGTCGGGCTTCGGGCCGGGCCGGGCTTGGGCTTCATTGTTACGACCTGCACCCATTGTAGGGGCACGAGAAGTAGGTACGTCCAGCCTACGCCGCAGTGTCGGCGGTAGAATGTTGTCCTAGGTCACTATCACAAACTAAATACGATATGATATACTCTTCGAACGGAGGACAAATCACATAAGGTACAACTTAATCACAAATCTAGAGATGGAAATAGCACGATATGATAAATATGAAATCTCAAAAAAGAACATACAAACAGAAGGAAAGTCTAAGTGTCTAAACGACACAACATCACAAACATCCAGAAATAATACAACTCTAAAGTCAATACAAATAACATAATAAAATAAGATACAGCCTAGCTAATCTAGTCTAAGCAGTAGGGATGACGTCCTCAGCTAGAGCTTTATCCTCCTGTGGGTCCAACTCACATGTGTAGTCTAGATGGGCTCCATAGTAGGTTAGGTAGAAGTCCTCAGTATCATCTGTAATATTTTCAACAGGCCCAGTCAGGACATGAGCGAGCACAATACATCTCACGCAGTTCATATCATGGCAAGAAATAAAAAGCATGCAAAAAAGTAAGATACATGAACTGTAAGAAGATGTATATGAAAACGAGAGATATTTGTAAACTGAAAATATATACATGATAAGTAAGAACTATATGTGACTAGTGATTTAGAGCACAATATGGTAATGTAAACAGGTTAGGTTATACAATAAATGGGACTCCATTATACACGAGGGCACAATGGACATATACAATGTTTTATACAATAGGGGATTTGATCGCATAACCATTTCCTACTCACCCTCCCCAATCAATACACAAGGATCCAATCAAGTTACGTTGCCTGTACAATAGTTTATCCATGGGCTCATGTGATCATGAGAGTACAAGATTGCAGAAGAGTATACACGAATAGGGGTGCACAATAAATACAATATGTTTATGAAAAGCACATGACAATATGTATTTCATGTACCCGAGGGGGATAACATCACAAGATAAGATGCATATAGTACCAATCCGTGATAGCAATCGTGACAACATCAAGTAAAGTGATCTAGAGCAATAATATAAGTCATGACATGTATAAAACGATCAGAGAATGTACTCGACTGTGATCTGAATGTCTGTGAGAATATACTGTCCGAAATGAGGTATCTGAGTCCTATTTAGAGCAACACAAGTCATGATGTATACAAAGGGGTTATAAATGAAGTGTACAATGCATCTACATGATTTCTAGGTCAATCTAGATCAAAGTCAACTCTTGGTCAACTCTAGGTCAAACCAAGTCAACATCTAGTCAACTAGGTCAATCTTAGTCAACTAAGTAAAACTCTAGTCAAGCTAGGTCAATTGGTCACAAATTGACTCAATGTTGACTTTTGGTCAACTCTAGTCAACTATATAGTCAAACTAGGTCAAATTAGCTAGGGTTTGGTCAACAAGGTCAAACTGGTTTAAGTTAGTCAAAATCCTATACAATACCATATACCGTATAAACCACACACTAGGCCTAAACAAGTCTAGATGAAAATTCGAAATGAAAACAAGCCACATCAATTTCTAACTAACTTACAATATACATATCATACATTCATGTATACAATTTTTCATATATATATATAATCATCTATATTCATGCTTGTATTCATCATCTCATACATTCATGCATTGCATATCTATATACAACATATACATTTAGCTATATATATATATATATAGATATATATACATGCATATATATAGAAGGAAATTAAATCAAAGTGAGAGTGCATACATGAAAAGTGAGGGTGAGTGAAGGGTAGTGAGCAAATAAATATGTGTGTGTGTGTGAGTTAAGGTGAAGGTGAGGGTGTTCTCAGATTTTTCATTAAGTATAGATGTCATACATGCATTTCATACATTTCAGTCTTGCATACATGAGTTATACATAGAGATACATATTACCTACAATTCATAATCTATGCCATTATTCAAAAGAGGGAAGGAAGGAATGAAAAATATGAAAGGTTGTTCTCAGTACATGGTTCAACTTGTTAAGCAATTTTCAGTTTGCATATATTCATATATGGATACAATATATTATCATTCTCAGATTTCCTATTCTCAGGTTAATACATGTATATTCAATTCTCAGTTTTAGAGTAAAGGCAACTCAGGTTTGCTATAACCCCTCATTCAATCTCAGGCTTAACATCATCCTTATGTAATTGCAACCAAACCAAAAACAATTTCATATGTTAAAGTAAACTCAGTTAACAATTTTAAACTTAATTCAGTTTTAAACATTATCTTGAAATCTCAGCTAACAGTTTTTGAAATACCAGGTTTTAAACCAATACTCAAATTACATATATGAACCAATTATTCAGTTTCATGCTTAGGTTCAACCCAAAATTAAGTAAACTTTTAAACATATCCAAATCTCTGAGAAAATATCAAATCCAAACATCAATTCAAAAACTGGAACAAAATACAGTTTATACTTCAAACTCAATTTTGAAATCCAATAATCAAATCGAAACCCAAATTAGATATGGAGGATAGTGTACAGTGGTGTCAGGTATGTGTGTGTACATGTGGAGGGTGTCCACGTGTCCATACAACAGACACGACGTGTCCAAAACGATAAAAACCAATGTATCAGGAAATACAGTGTAGCCTAGGCCTCATACAGCCGTGTCGAGCTCGATTGGGCTCGACACAGGGCTCAAGACACAACGTGCTTGTGCACACACATAGAGGGGGTATAGGGCTAGAGGGTCGACACTCTGATTCGTGTCCTCGTCGTATCAGGACAGGACACGAAGTGAGTATCAGAGGATAAAACCTGACTGCACAGTGACAGTACAAAATGTGTGCGTGCGTGAGAATGTGTTCGATATGACACGTGGCTAAGCGTGGCTTGGGGGTGACCTGTCAGTCACTGCCCCGACCTACTGGCCAAGTGTCAGGCCACCACGTGGCGTGTCGTGCCCAAAAACTGTATCAGGTAGCAGGGCACAGTCCGGGGTCATCGTGCACAGGTTCGTGTCCAATTTTGGACATGAATTCGACTCGAAAGTGTGCTCAGTCATACAAAAAATAAAATCACACATATAGGCTATCCAAATATGAAATTAGTTTTGAAAATGATGAACAAAAGATTCGTTTAGGCATTTCAACAAACACATACTTAAAAACATCAATACGTGTCCGATACACATACCTAATGGACATGAATTTCTACCAAACTTGGGCTACACCTAAGGGACACCTAAATGAATGCATCTATGGAATAAAATCAAGAATTTGAATGTGTTTGATTGGTTTTACCTATTGAGGGTGAAACCTCAAAAAATAGCCTTGTGAATGAGAGCTTCTCTCCAACTTGCAATGATCCCAAGCCTCCAAATTCTTGCTAGCTGTCCACTATTGGTATCCTCTACTGTAGGGGAGTCCAACGCAATTGATTTGGTCCAATTTGGAGGATAAATGAAGAATTGGTGAAGGTTTGGGGAAGAACTAATTAGGGTTTCTTGTAGGTATTTAAAAAGAGGCAATAACAATATAGGTTGATACTTATGGGGGATTTCTAGGTTGTGGCTGGCCATCTAAGTAGGAATTAGGGTTTGGCAATAGCTAGATGTGTGGCTAAGGTTCTTTCCATGCAAATCAAGCTCAATCAAATGCTAGAAACAAAACTAGGCTTTACCTTTATTAATACCTAACCAAAATATCCTACTAACATAATATCTAGATATTACTAACCTTGTCATGATGGAAGTTTCTAATTTAATATCTAGGCTCATGACTAATATCTAGGTTAGAAAAACCTCTAGGTTAAGGCTAAACAAATAGATTACCACATAATTAATTAATCAAAATTCATTTTCATTAAAAGTAAAAAATGACCAAAATACCCTAGCAAAACATCAATATCACAAGTCATAGATTTAAATAGTTATAAATTGATTAAAAATCATTGAAAATCATAACATGGTTTAAATATAATTATTAAATGATTATAATTACAAAATTTTAAAATTACCCTCATTTTAGAAAAGTGGGTGTTGCATTCGGGCCGGGACGGGCCTATATTATGAGCCAATATACATGGCCCGACACGACCCAACATATGGGGTCGGGCCAGCCCGGGCCCACGATTAATCGGGTCGGGCCGACACATGGGCTAATTTTTCGTGTCGGGCTCGTGCCGGGCTGGGCCGGCCTGGCCCAATTGACAGGTCTACCTACAATGACACAAGAGGCTCCAATATCAAGAAGCCATCAGGAGCCCATGCTCTGAAATGATGACTCATGACAATTAATGCTAAGAGCTAGGCGTGACACCAGCCATCACCCAGCTCGTACAGTCCTGACACGTGCTCATGCTTCTGTTCAAAGTATTCCGAGCTTGACTCAAGTTCGGAACACTTTGAAGGGGGTCTTGTAGAAGCATAAAAAATCTCAGCTGAAGATATCCCTTTGCCAAAGCGCAGAAGATACAAAAGACTGAGGCTTAATACTAAAAAGACAAAACAGAAGATATGGAGAGAAGTTCCTTTATTGTCATGTCTACCAAAGTCTAGTACAGACACATCTGGACTATAAATAAGGGACTAATTATGTTCTTCTACAAAGGATCTAGTACATATTCGACAGACCTAAAGGGATCTACAAGGGATGTAGTCTTTGTCGAAGCGCAGCCTTCCTTTTTCTCGATACACACGCCGGAAGATTGACATCCACCGAAGCATGTTCTAATTTTTTGCGGGGCACAGCCTCTCAGAAGTATATCAGTTACTAAGCATTTTGAAAAAGCCCGAGCCTTCAAGCCAGAGGTGCAGCTACCTGCCTGCGCCAACCTCCAAAACAAGATAGTGGTAGGTCCCCCTCCCTTTCTTTTATTTCAGAAGCTAGTGCCTTCACTCCAGAGGCGCAGCTCCTGCTTGCGCCAATATCAGACGCACAAGGGTGTCATACCCTTCCCTTCGCTGCCAACGCCTTTACTGTTCAGAGGCACATCTGCTTACCTGCGTCCACATGAGGCACAGGATGGTTATATTTTCATACCATCTCCATTCCTACGACATAGTCGTCTGCTCCGGATCAGAAGTTTAAGTCACTTCTCTACAAGAGACTTGGGAACTTTCATCCCAACCAATGCAAGTCAACCTGTCGCTCCAAAAGCACAATAACCTCACCAACCTGAAACACAAGCCTACTTGTTGCCTACAGCACAGTGAATCTAGTAGCCCAAAACACAGCTTCATAAGTTGCTCTATATGTACAGAAGTCTCGTCCTCATTCAAAGCCAAGTCCACTCGTCGCCTGAAAGCACAGAGGTTCCGTCGTCTCCAGAAGCACGGTCTACTCGTTGCCCCAGAAGCACAGCAGCACTTAGACCTCACCAGAGACGCAGGAAGTGTAGGTCCACCCCCAATTAGTTTGTTTAAACTACCTCTTGCAGAGAAGATTGGGATTAAATCATGATTGATATCATATAAGATTGATTTAAATATTAGACGAGTATCAGTTAGACTCCAAATCTAGGATAAAATCCCAAGATTTACTCGGTTGTATCCGAGCAAGCAAATCGGTATGTGAAACGTATCACCTTCTTCGGTTATGTTTATAACCACCAGAGATCTCGTTTGAGGGAAATCTCGATGTCCGCCACGTGTCAGCATCACAGAAGCCCGTACCATGCAATAACGACAAATTCTTTCATATCTTAGGAACCCTAATGCACATCGCATATGTGCTCGGTTCTCTATAAATAGAAGGAGTTCTTCTTCCACCAAAAAAAGGAGAGAAAAAAGAGATCAGAAATATTGACAATCGACAATCTTCAGAAGAGCAGCGATCTCTATCCACGAAGAGTCGACCACCCTCATCCACCTATCAACCAAAGAACCAACCAACTAACCATCTTCAAGGGATCTTCTTATCCAGATAATCTCTTATTCGATGACCCCAGAGTCCCATCAAAGGTGCCAGAGAGCCATAGGAAGGTTGATTCGTCGTTAGATCATCAACAGAGTAAAGGAGCCACTGTAGCACTCGATCTCCATCGTCATACTTTCTCAGAAACCTCTCTCCCTGTACTTAGAATATCCTGTTTAGGACTTTCTTCTTTGTACACAGATACCATATATGTTCAATAAAGCAAAAAGTTCGTTCAACCTTTTGTTACGTCGAATAGGCGTATCGCTCCGTATCGAATACGTATCTCAAGTGTTTGACAAAATGCCCCATAAGAAGTTTTGATCACCAATTTCTGATGTAATTACATTTTTGTGAGGCTAATATACTGTAGATTATTTGTGAATTTGACTGAGGTGAAATTGATATGGTTTGATATGTTTTTATGTACACGGGGACACGCGGCCATGAATCTGCCTGTGTACAGTGGCTCCCCTGCTGCTAGGGTGCCTGTTCTCGCTCGACATGCCACGTTTTCTTAACCTAGCCGCTGATTTGGGTAGGGGCAATGACTGACACACGATATGGGGCTTGTGGCTTCGAACTATGGTAAATTTGAGCTGTGGCAGATCCCACAAACTCTACTCTGTACGGTCGAGCATGCTGCAGCATACTACACATTGCATATCTGCACTTTTCACTTGACACTCATTTTCACACTGTATTGCATCCATGCTGACACATCTGTACTTTATTTCTTTGGCACTCACTTATCTTTGATACTTTGCTTTACTGCATTCACTTACTATTCTGCCATCTGCATACATGACTGCATATCCTAAATCATCCTAGCAGCTGCACTTGACACTCACTTCTATTCACTGCATGGTTACTTCAACATAGGCACACATTGTATGAGCTAATTTGACAATTGCACATCCATTCACTGTCTATTTTATATCACATTCGAATTCTTTATATTCCTTGTATCTTGACACTACTTGACACTTGAACACTTTTCCCTTGCCTTCATACTTATGTCTGAACACTAACACTCACCTGTACACTTCTTGTATTAACACTATGCCACTACACCCTTTGCATGCTATATAACACTGTACACATTACTGTCTCCATAACATGCCTACATACCTGGGATTGCCTGTTTTATATACTTTCGTATATCCTTCACTGTCCTTTCATTGAAATTGCACTTTACTTGCCACACACCCTTCATACGTTCAATTGCATTTTACCATGTCTGTATATCCATCCTAATACATCCTACTGCATATAGAGTCTTACATTTATTGCATTTTATTCCATATGGCACACTGTACAGTAGCATACATCTATAATCACTTCAGTACACATTCTCTTTTCACCATTACATCTCTGATATATGTCAAGTATCAGAGCATGCCTGAGCATGCATTTACCTGTATTAGAATTGCCACTTCATTTGGGTCTGTCCATATGCCCAGTCCATGTCTTGACCACTGTGAAACCCGCAATTTCAGATAATTATTTATAATTATTAATTGTTAATTTAGGAATTTGTATTTTTAGAAAATTATTAAAACTGGAAATTTTATCGAAACATGTAATTTTTCCAATTAATTAATATTATGTTATTTAGATTAAAATTATTATTTTCAAAAATATAAATTTTTGGACTTTTGATTGTCTGGCCAGACCCGAACCCGTTCCCATTCTCGAAACCGACTGGGAATCAATTCCGAAAACCGAGATCATTTTTGTGCAAAAATCATAAATTAATATTCTGGAATTTTTAAACTTGTCCCAGACCTGTTCCCGAACCCAAGTTCGAACCCAAGCAAATTTTTGGTTTTCGAAATTTGAAATATTAATTGATATAATATTTATTAAGTTTTTTTGTAAAGAAAAGAGACTTTAATTTTGTATAATATTTGAACAAATTTCCTTTAACTAAAATTTTTCCTTTCAGTTGCTTATAACCATTACTACCAGTAAAAGTTAGGAAACCATTACTGTTTGAGCGGCCAACCTCTCATTTCCTCTCCCGAAAACTTCTCGAGCCTCCTCCGTTCATTTTTTGAACGGCCATGGCCGTTGAACTTCCGGTAACCCCCGCTCACCTCTCCCTACTTAAACCCCCTTCCTCTCTTTCCATTCTTCACCACTTTCTCTCTCCCCAAACCCTAGCCCGACCCGACGTCGAAGATCCCCGTCGGACCCCTCTTTATGGTCGGTTGTGCCCTAGCGCAGCCTCCCTCCAGCGCTTCTTCGAGCCGATCCCGGCCGGCGCCCCGATCCGCATTCTCCGGAGAGATCCGGACCCGACAGTGCCTTCCGGCTGACCCCGAGTCTGGCGCACCCCTCCCGACTGAACCCTAGTCGGCGCCCCTGTTTCCGCAGCGACCGCTGCTGTTCTCAGTCGCTTCCGAGCTACCCCGCGTGACTCCGCCCTACTCGGCCAGCGTGTCCCGACCCAGATCTGCTGTTTCGCTATTTTTCTTATTGTCCGCAAGTGCTGGACACGTTCCGAGTCTGAGGCTACACTTCAGATTCTATCATTTTTGGGTAACTTCTGTTAATCTCAGTAGTTCGTCCCTCGTAGACGTCGATGATGAGATTTGGTCGAGGAATTTTCTTCGAAAAATTCGGTTTTCGGCTACGTTTTGGTTTCGGAAATTTTGGATCAATTGTTTTGTGATTTTTGGTTCTGTGGATGGTTTGTTGATTTCGGATTTTTTCGAGAACTCTTCGGAAAGAGTTCTGATGATTTTCGGAATTTTCGAGTTTAGTTGGGTTTCCGAAATTTTTTGGAAACGAATTGCTGATTCGGGTTTAATATTATTTTGGTTGGAAAAAAAGTTGTGTTCCCTGGTAGGGAACAGTTATCGGTGTGGTGTAGCATTTTCCCAGTTTTTGGGTTGACCAAAAATAGAGGGAATGCTGCCGAAATTTCTATAAAAATTTAATTATATAGTTTTAAAATGATTTTCGGAAAATATAAAATAATTGGATTTATTGGGCGACGACCGTATTGGTCAATGGGCCCTGGCTAAGTGCAAACGAAACCAGTTTCGCCCGGACGTTGAGGCATTAGCTATTTTTGAAGATTGGACCAATATCTGAGACTCATAAAATAAATTCAATTTAGTTTAAAATTATTAATTTATTATTAAGTTTAATTATAGGATTTTTAGAGACTAACATTGTCTTTTCTTATTTAAATTCATGTAATTGGTCTGTAAGGGCATAAGCCTATTCTGGTTGTGAGATTGTAGTAGTTTAGGTTTTATTTTCTGGATGATTTTGGTAGTAGGAACGTAGTATAAAATAATAATAATTTATTATATTTTAAAAAGAATATAATAATAAATGTTTTGTCACTTAGCAATTAAGTTGTAAATTTAAAATAGAAATTCATGTATTCTTATTAAAAAGGAAAATCTTAGTTTTGTCTTTATATAATTATAAAAATACCAAGTTTTTCCAAATAAACCGATAAATACGAATTTTCTCGAAATTAAATGTAAATTGATGCTTCTTAATTACAACGCATTAATAAATAAGCGTTTTGTTTGTGTTAGCTAAATCATGACTAAAATTGACTAGGACACAACTAGAGATTGCAACTAGTATAGCATCTTTGGCAACTTTAGTTTTCTGAGACAAGTTTCCGAATGTAGGATCTCAAGGAAGAATCTGAATTTCCAATCCGACGTATCGACCCATCCAGTCAAATCATTTGAGGCAAGTACATTTTTATGGTAGATTACAATTAGTTAATTATTGTTTTAATGCAAGTTTAAACCACGATACAACATGGAATATTGACTGTAACTATTGGGGATTGGGGGAGTAGTGTAGTGGATATGACCACATCCAATTAGTATAACTGAATGTATTAGCTTACCCCTCAAACACACGGGGATAAGCCATACCATATCACTAGGATATTACTGTAACAAACCCAATCCGGTCATATTCATTACCTATTCATATCGCACTATTTTAACTGTTGGAAAAAATCATTTATTTCAAATTGTTTAAAAGTGCATAATTCCATTATTAATTTCAATTGTTAAAATATCATGAATTTGTACTTTGCTCCCTCCTGACTGGAGACTATATTTTTAGGTCCTCTTGAGGATGCAGAGCTACTGACTAGTAGCTACTATGACCCTGAGCTATACCCTGCTGTGCTTCCTGAGGATGGCTTACTGGATGAGGATGTTGCTTTTATTTAGATATTATTTTCCAGTTTGTTAGTTTTGTCTAAAAACATTGTTATTTAAGTTGATGGTTTATGTTTGTACTTAGCACTGAACAAGTTTTTAATTTTATCAAATAAAAAATATTGTGGCAAATTTAGTTTTGAGTTGTTGATTACCTGCATATAGAAGTTACAGCTTACTGCCGCCGTCTCATCAACGGTGCAGGCTGGGCATGATCTGATTCGTTCTAAGTAATTGGGACCGGGTCGTGACATGTTTTTAGTGGTGGCCCATGCAGGTCTCAAATCAACAACTTAGGAAAACCTATTTAGAGACAATTAGAACACTAGAATATTGATTTGTCACAATAATAGGTCCGAATTATATATGTAAATATTTTTGTTTGATTATAGAATGGTAGGCTACCTTGCTTATGTTTATATCCTAAACCTTCCAGAGAATGGCCACTGACAATACCAATCCTGCTGGCGATGGGGTATCTTCACCCTATCATACCCCACCTCCCCAATCAAGTCAGGATCCTACACCTCGGCAGCTGGCCGACCGCCCCCATAATACAACGGCGGACCCATCATCTTTCCAGATGGAGATGCAACCCCTTGTGGTTTTGCCCACTCCAGCTGCCCCACCGGTACCTGTGGACCCTACTGACCTCATAGGTCTACTAAGAGGAGTGCTAGAAGCCCAGAGAACTCAAGATGAAGCTCATCGCGAGCAGACGACAATTATAAGAGAAGGCATGGAGAATGCCTATAGCGTGGCAATGGCTGCACTGGAGAGAGGAGAAGCAGCTCAATAGGAACCAAGGCCTGCCAAGGTAAACATAAATCTAAAGGATTCATTTATGTAATATTAAGGCCATTTAATTAATGGGAATCATACTGCCAAGGTGGGCGATATTGAGGGTTTCAAGAAGCAGAACCCTCGACCCTTCAAGAGAACCGAGGGAATCGTCTATGCTGATGAATGGCTCGATAGCATTGAGCGTCTCCTAAGCGTCACTCGACTTCCAAAAGACCTCAAGGCTGAAGCAGTGGGACTCCAACTGCAAAATGTAGCAAGCACCTGGTATCGGAATAAACCCCGACTCCAGGATAGGCAGATTGACTGGGACACCTTCAAGAGGTTGTTCAAGAGGAAATTCTTCCCAACATCAAAGTTGCGGAAGATGGAGAGGCAATTTTAGAACCTGAAGCAGGGAAATATGACTGTTGGAGAATATGCGGCAGAATTCGACCAACTCAGCCATTTTGCCAAGAACCTGGTGGCTGACCCTGAAGATCGTGCTGAAAGGTTTAGACATAGACTGAGAGAGGAGATCCGCACCCATGTGATCTCAGGCAGTGCTAAGACCTATAAAAAGATTCTGGAGCGAGCTCAAGATATAGAGAAGAGCCAACCCGCTCGCTCAAAGAGAGATTATCCTGGAACTAACAATTTTCAGGGTAGTCAGAAGAGGCCTAACAACAACAACAACAACCGGCCTTCCCACCTCCAGCAGCAGAACCAGCAGACAAGAAACAATGATAGGGCACCTCAGAGGCAGATCCCTGTCTGCGACTATTGCAAAAGGCCGGGGCATCAAGCAAATATCTGCAGAAAGAGACTAGGACATTGCCTGGTCTGTGGGTCTTCCACCTACCAAGTGAAGGACTGTCCCTCGGCGGCTTATCGGATTGGAGCAACTCAATAGAAAGGTCCTCTGTCCACTCAGCAACAACAATTTGGGCAGCATCAACAGAAGACTGGCGAGCTTTTGCCCTAGCAGCAGAGGAACAAGAGCCAGAGCAGGAACCTACAACTGATGTCATCGCAGGTTTCATTTATGTACATTCCTATCCTGTCTTAGCTTTATTTTATTCAGGAGCATCATATAGTTTCATATCCACAAAATTCATCTCTGCACACCACATATATACGGGCTTTAGCAAGAAGATTTGTAGAGTCATGACCGGTAGAGGACCCCTACCTATCACTGAGACCTGTAATTGCCCTATCACCATATCAGGCCACCAATTCATAGCACCTTTGCTTGTGATGCCCTTACCCAATTATGATGTAGTCCTAGGGATGGACTGGTTGAGTAAGCAGCATACGCTGACAGACTGTCACAAAGGATGTGTAGTCTTCAGCCCACCTGGAGAGCCAGAGTTTGAAATCTTTCGAACTCCGGAGGATATGGAGTATGTTACCTACACCTCTATCACAGAAGAATCCGGACCTCTCCATCCTATCATAGCAGAATTTATGGATGTCATTCCTGATAGTCTTCCCGGGTTACCCCCAGACCGAGACATAGAGTTCACCATTGACCTAGTCCCCGGTTCTTCTCCTATTTCTAAGGGATGCTACAGAGTCAACCCAAAGGAGGCCAAGGAGATGAAGGATCAGATCAATGAACTAAAGGCTTTAGGATTTATCCGAGACGGAGCTTCACCCTGGGGAGCACCTGTCTTGTTTTTTCCTAAGAAGGACGGAACTGTGAGGATATGCATCGACTACCGGGCGCTGAACAATATCACCATCAAGAACAAGTACCCTTTGCCCCGGATCGATGACTTATTTGACCAATTCAGTGGAGCCAACGTGTTCTCGAAGATTGACCTCAGATCCGGCTACCATCAGATCAAGGTCAGGAAAGAGGACATTCCCAAGATGGCGTTCAACACCAAGTATGGGCAGTTTGAATTCTTGGTCATGCCGTTTGGACTGACGAATGCTCTTGTTGTATTCATGAACCTTATGAACAAGGTTTTCCATGAATACCTAGATCAGTTTGTCGTTATCTTCATCGATGACATTCTGATCTATTCGAAGACTGAAGAGGAGCATGAGGAGCACCTCAGGAAAGTTCTGGGAACTTTGAGGAAAGAGAAGTTATATGGTAAGCTATCCAAATGTGAATTCTTTCTAGACAAGGTAGATTTTCTTGGCCATGTTGTCACAGGAGAAGGAATTTCGGTAGATCCTAAGGAGATAGCTGCTGTGGAGAAGTGGTCTACCCCAAGCTCAGTTGCTGAGATCAGAAGTTTCTTGGGCTTGGCTGGCTATTACCCGAAGTTTATGAAGGATTTTGCCAGGATTGCTGAACCAATGACGAAGCTTACTCGGAAGAATGAGAGTTCATCTGGACGGAAGATTGCCAGGTGACATTTGAGGAGCTGAAGAAGAGGCTTACCACTGCACCAATCCTTACGCTACCCGCAGGAACCGGTGGTTTCTCAATCTACAGCGATGCCTCTGGAAAAGGACTGGGTTACGTTCTTCAACAAAATAGAAAAGTGATTGCTTACGCATCTAGGCAATTACGAAACCAAGAGAAGAATTATCCCACACATGACCTGGAGCTTGCTGCAGTTATCTTTGCATTGAAGCTATGGAAGCATTATCTCTATGGAGAGAGAGTAGAAATATATACAGATCACAAAAGTCTAAAATATGTTTTCACTCAGAAGAAGCTGAACATGAGACAAAGAAGGTGGCTGGAACTGATGAAGAATTTTGACATCGACCTGCAGTACCATCCGGGTAAGGCTAATGTGGTTGCTGATGCACTTAGTCGATACCCAGTGGCGATGTTCTTGACCAAGGAGCGACACTTGTTGGAGGACATAGAGAAGCTTGGTCTGGAGATTGTACTGCCTGAGGAGAAGATGAAGGAACTGGGGCAAGAAGCTGATGTACCTGGAGCTAACTCAACCATGATACAGTTGCAATTGCGTTCAAGTCGGATGGACAAAATCAAGGAGACACAATTCCAAGACGAAATGCTTTGCAAACTCAGAGATGAAGTACTGGCAGGAACACTTGAAGGTTTCTCTATCGCCAGTGACGGAGCATTGAAGAATGGTACAAGGCTGTGTGTACCATCTGGCGAATTGAGGAATGAGCTGATGCAAGAAGCGCACCAGTCGCAGTATTCCATACATCCTGGAGCTAATAAGATGTATCGGGATATGCGTACCATCGTTTGGTGGTATGGAATGAAGAATGATGTATCCAGATTTGTGGCTAGATGCTTGATTTGCCAACAAGTGAAGGCTAGCAGACAGAGACCCGCAGGACTTCTACAGCCGCTGGACATTCTGGAGTGGAAGTGGGAGCATATAACAATAGACTTTGTGTCAGGACTGCCTCGATCCCAATGAGGGAAGGATGCCATTTGGGTTATTGTGGACCGACTGACTAAGTCGGCACACTTTATTCCCTTCAAGGTTGGTTTATCCACCGAGAAGTTGGCGGCACTGTACATGCGGCACATCTACCGAATTTATGGAGTACCGGTAAGTATTGTATCTGACCGAGATACTAGATTTACCTCACATTTTTGGAAGAGTTTGCATGACAGCTTGGGAACAAAACTGAAGTTCAGTATAGCCTATCATCCCTAAACTGACGGACAATCTGAGAGAACTATCCAGACGCTAGAAAAAATGCTGAGATCTTGCGTCTTAGAATTTGGAGGGTCTTGGGAGGATCACTTGTATTTAGTGGAATTCTCCTACAACAACAGTTACCAAGCTAGCATTGGTATGACCCCATTTGAAGCTCTTTATGGACGTCGTTGCCGTACTCCACTTGCATGGGACGACGTAGGAGAAAGAGTACTACTGGGGCCAGAGATGGTGACTGACGCAGCAGAGAAGGTGAAGGTAATTAGTGACAAGCTCAGGATCGCCCAAGACAGGCAGAAGCATTGTGCTGATAGCAGTCATCGACTACTGGAATTTGAAGAAGGAGATAGTGTCTTTGTGAAGATTTCTTCTACCAGAGGAACTATCCGATTTGGCAGAGCTGGGAAGCTGAGTCCCAGATATATCGGACCATTTGAAGTTTTGAGCCGAATTGGTGAAGTGGCGTATCGGTTAGCCCTACCAGCTATTCTTGAGGGCGTACACAACGTCTTCCGTGTTTCGCAGCTCAGACGCTACATCCCGGATCCGAGTCATATTTTGGATCATTCAAAGCTGGAGATTGGACCCAGTCTTACAGTACCAGAGAAGCCTGTAGCGATTTTGGATAGAGGCGAGAAGAGGACCAGGACTTCAGTGACTCCCATAGTTAGAGTTATGTGGAGGCACGATTCCCCAAGCGAGTCTACCTGGAAGCGAGAAGATAAGATGCGGGAGCAGTACCCGTATTTGTTTGAGACCTAAGGTAATTCCTAACATATCCTTTAATTTCGAGGACGAAATTTTTTAAGGAGGGAAGGTTGTGAAACCCGTAATTTCAGATAATTATTTATAATTATTAATTGTTAATTTAGGAATTTGCATTTTTAGAAAATTATTAAAACTGGAAATTTTATCGAAACATGTAATTTTTCCAATTAATTAATATTATGTTATTTAGATTAAAATTATTACTTTCAAAAATATAAATTTCTGGACTTTTGATTGTCTGGCAAGACCCGAACCTATTCCCATTCTCAAAACCGAATCAGAATCAATTCCGAAAACTGAGATCATTTTTGTGTAAAAATCATAAATTAATATTCTGGAATTTTTAAACTTGTCCCGGACCTGTTCCCGAACCCAAGTTCGAACCCAAGCAAATTTTTGGTTTTCGAAATTTGAAATATTAATTGATATAATATTTATTAAGTTTTTTTGTAAAGAAAAGAGACTTTAATTTTGTATAATATTTGAACAAATTTTCTTTAACTAAATTTTTTTCCTTTCACTTGCTTATAACCATTACTACCAGTAAAGGTTAGGAAACCATTACTCTTTTGAGCAGCCGACCCCTCATTTTCTCTCCCGAAAACTTTCCGAGCCTCCTCCGTTCATTTTCCGAACGGCCATGGTCGTTGAACTTCCGGTAACCCCCGCTCACCTCTCCCTACTTAAACCCCCTTCCTCTCTTTCCATTCCTCACCACTTTCCCTCTCCCTAAACCCTAGCCGGACCCCTCTTTGTGGTCGGCCGTGCCCTAGCGCAGCCTCCCTCCTGCGCTTCTCCGAGCCGATCCCGGCCGGCGCCCCGATCCGTGTTCTCCGGCGAGATCCGGACCCGACAGTGCCTTCTGGCCGACCCCGAGTCTGGCGCACCCCTCCCGACTGAACCCTAGCCGGCGCCCCTATTTCCGCAGCGACCGCTGCTGTTCTCGGCCGCTTCCGAGCCACCCCGCGTGACTCCGCCCCATTCGGCCAGCGTGCCCCGACCCAGATCTACTGTTTCGCTATTTTTCTTATTGTCCGCAAGTGCTGGACACGTTCCGAGTCTGAGGCTACACTTCAGATTCTGTCATTTTTGGGTAACTTCTGTTAATCTCAGTAGTTCGTCCCTCGTAGACGTCGATGATGAGATTTGATCCAGGAATTTTCTTCGGAAAATTCGGTTTTCGGCTACGTTTTGGTTTCAAAAATTTTGGATCAATTGTTCTATGATTTTTGGTTCTGCGGATGGTTTGTTGACTTCGGATTTTTTCGAGAACTCTTCGGAAAGAGTTCTGATGATTTTCGGAATTTTCAAGTTTAGTTGGGTTTCCGAAATTTTTCGGAAACGAATTGCTGATTCGGGTTTAATATTATTTTGGTTGGAAAAAAAATTGTGTTCCCTGGTTGGGAACAGTTATCGGTGTGGTGTAGCATTTTCCCAGTTTTTGGGTTGACCAAAAATAGAGGAAATGCTGCCGAAATTTCTATAAAAATTTAATTATATAGTTTTAAAATGATTTTCAGAAAATATAAAATAATTGGATTTATTGGGCGACGATCGTATTGGTCAATGGGCCCTGGCTAAGTGCAAACGAAACCGGTTTCGCCCGGACGTTGAGGCATTAGCTATTTTTGAAGATTAGACCAATATCTGAGACTCATAAAATAAATTCAATTTAGTTTAAAATTATTAATTTATTATTAAGTTTAATTATAGGATTTTTAGAGACTAACATTGTCTTTTCTTATTTAAATTCATGTAATTGGTCTGTAAGGGCATAAGCCTATTCTGGTTGTGAGATTGTAATAGTTTATGTTTTATTTTCTTTTATTTTCTGGATAATTTTGGTAGTAGGAACGTAGTATAAAATAATAATTATTTATTGTATTTTAAAAAGAATATAATAAATGTTTGTCACTTAGCAATTAAGCTGTAAATTTAAAATAAAAATTCATGTATTTCTCATTAAAAAAGAAAATCTTAGTTTTGTATTTATATAATTATAAAAATACCAAGTTTTTCCAAATAAACCGATAAATACGAATTTTCTCAAAATTAAATGTAAATTGATGCTTCTTAATTGCAACGCATTAATAAATAAGCGTTTTGTTTGTGTTAGCTAAATCAAGACTAAAATTGACTAGGACACAACTAGAGATTGTAACTAGTATAGCATCTTTGGCAACTTTAGTTTTCTGAGACAAGTTTCCGAATGTAGGATCTCAAGGAAGAATCTGAATTTCCAATCGACGTATCGACCCATCCAGTCAAATCATTTGAGGCAAGTACATTTTTGTGGTAGATTACAATTAGTTAATAATTGTTTTAATGCAAGTTTAAACCACGATACAATACGGAATATTGACTGTAATTACTGTAATTATTGGGGATTGGGGGAGTAGTGTAGTGGATATGACCACATCCAATTAGTATAACTGAATGTATTAGCTTACCCCTCAAACACACGGGGATAAGCCATACCATATCACTAGGATATTACTGTAACAAACCCAATCCGGTCATATTCATTACCTATTCATATCGCACTGTTTTAACTGTTGGAAAAAAATATTTATTTCAAATTATTTAAAAGTGCATAATTCTATTATTAATTTCAATTGTTAAAATATCATGAATTTGTACTTTGCTCCCTCCTGACTGGAGACTATATTTTTAGGTCCTGTTGAGGATGCAGAGCTACTGATTAGTAGCTACTATGACCCTGAGCTATACCCTGATGTGTCAATCCATGTACGTACCTTTGCATCAGATATATCAACCCACATCCTATACATTCAGTCATAGTGGTTTTAGCATTTAAGTATCTGTCATACGAACTCATTGTAATATCTCCATGTAAGTTGAACTCAGTTATCCTCTCATATATTTTTTTAGTCTTTGAACATCAATAAATGTTCTAATCTCTGCAAATCTAATGTTCTGTCCTTGTACCCTTGATTCATTCATTTCTTATCTTACCAAATATCAAAGGTTAGCTACTGCTCTGCCCATGTTAGCTTGTTGTCCTGTATCTCTCCTCATTTCTTACATATAAGGATTCAATACTCATAGCATATGCTTAAGAAAGGAATTTGGTTCAGTCCTTGCATTTCAAGTCAATCCATATTCGGTTTTGCTATCATATATATTCAGACTTTGATCCTTTTGTTTCAGTCCCAACTTGAGTGTCAGTCCTTGTTGGACTTGTGATCAGTTTTGAGTTGAGTATCCTGCATCATGGTCAACATATGAGGTACAACCCTTGTTTCATAGATGTCCAGTCTTTCCAAAAGTTCCTAACCTATGTTCAGCCCATGTCACTTCAATTCAGACTTGAACTTTCTTCGAGCCTTGAACCTCAAGTTCAGTTTTGAACTTCAAAGTTCAGACTTGAACTTGAAATTCAGATCTTCTTATGGTTTAGCCCATGTCCAGTTTTGGACCTTGATCTTTAACCATGTAATGTTGCTACTGCCTAATAGCAGTACCTATACACACCTGGCCTGCATTTAGCTATAGGCTAGTCTTATTACCACTTGATTAAATTCCTCTTCTCGTTATTGCATGTTCTGTCCAGATTGGGTATCCAGCCATTGTTTAGTTTCAGTTGTATAATGTGGTTGTACACATGTTTGTAGGTCTATGCAATACTTTATATGTATATATGTGATATGAATATGGGGTTCTGCTTGAGAGTTCATATCAGGGATACATTATAGTATATATGTCCTGTGTGATACATTAGCTTAGAACCTTACTTTATATATATATATATATATATATATATATATATATATATATATATATATATATATATATATATATATATATATATATATATATATAATATATATATTTGGTACTATATGGTATATCACAGGGTATGTGATATGGATTATAGGTTGGAATTTATGAGATTGGTTTAATATAGAGTTATAGTTAATTTGTATATGGATGTATAGTTGAGGAGTATATATATATATATATAATGGTATAGGTTGAGTGATATCTTAGAGTAGGTATTGGTTATGTATATATGTTGATATATATATATATATATATATATATATATATATATATATATATATATATATATATATATATATATATATATATATATATTTTTTGTTGATATATATATATATATATATATATATATATATATATATATATATATATATATATATATATATATATATATATATATATATATATATCAACAAAATATATATATATATATATATATATATATATATATATATATATATATATATATATATATACGTTACAGTATATATGGTATCCTAGTCGTCTATGTGAAACCTATGGTTTAGATTTGAGACTAGCTAAGGATAGAGTTGACCCCCTTTGACTAGACAGTTGACCAAAACCCTATATTTGACCTAGTTGACTAAAGGTTGACCAGAGTTGACTTTAGAGTTGACTTTGACCTAGAATTATCTAGTATCAAGTAGATTTCATTGTATACTTCAATTATTATATATTAAACACATTGTAACCTGTATTACTCTAAATAGGATCTTAAGACTCCAGTTCGGACATCTGTACACATCGGTTGCTCAGGTTATCAGATGAGTACATGCTTTGTTAGTTTTCATTCATGCTAGTACTTATATTGCCTGCTTTAGACTACTTTACTTGATGCTGGCAGGTTGTTAACACGGATTGGTACTATATGGATCTTTTTATAAGATGTTATCCCCTCATCGGGTTTGTAGAAGCATGAAAAATTACAGCTGATGCAAGGCACATGAGGGTGCTCTCGTCGCCCACCCTCTTCCTACCATGGTCCAGATGACATATGGTACAGGTTAGTGTCCCCACTACTGACCTAACATCATAGAGGCGCAGACAGTGAGATGTGCAGACCAACCAAGGATGACGACATTCTCAGAATAAAGTTCAGAAAAAGCACTCTTCTTATTAATCGTGGCTACAAGGGTCTATTACACAGACTTATCGCAAGTACATGAGAAAGAAGTTTCCTGAATCTCATTTACAAGGATCAACTACAAGGTCTTTGTTACACAAGTGAGAATAGAAATTCCTATGAACATAAAAGAAGGATCGTCTTCGATAGGCAGCCTTCTCTGTGTGATCGTCATGGACAGAAAAGAGATATACAATCTCCATCAAATTCTTTTTCCCATCTATTCACAGTGTCATCAGAGCCAACCCTCTTGTCACCAAAAGAAGCTGGAGCTCCAATATATACTGAAGCAGTGGAAGACCCAGAACCACAGCACGGCGAAGCCCCATTACTCCGAAAGAATAGGGCAGAGCACAACTGGCTATTCATCGGGTGAGAAACTGATCTCGAACCCATGGCTTGGATCTCCCATATCCCTCAGACATGGCTCATAGTTGACCTCCCTAAGAAGGACATTTGCATACTTCTCAAGGGCAGCGATGGCTCCTTCTACACATAGTTCTTCTATAAGAACATGGCTCCTAGAAACGAAAAAAGTCTCAACCAGCAGCCAACTTACACAGGACCGATCGCCGCTCGAATTTAAGTTTGGATCATACATGGTGGTGAAGGATGCCGAGAAGAAGACAATGACTCTTTAGATGAGAACTTCCACTTTTATAGGACCGACAATGGCCCAGAGCGCACGCCACATGACCGATGGTCGGAATTCCCGCATTAATAGGACAAACCTAAGACTCAGCACTTTGAATGTTAGTCTTAGACCCTTGGAATTCCCCATATTATGGTGTCAATTAAGAGGAAAGTTCCTTAAAGAGCGGATATTTTTTGCTCTTTGCTTCTGAAGCCAAAGCCTTCAAGCCAGAGGCGCAGCCACCTGCCTGTGCCAACCTCAGAAGCAAGATGGTGGAAGGCCCCCATTCTCTTCTTTAACTTCAGAAGCCAGTGTCTTCACTCCAGAGGCACAACTACCTACCTGCGCCAATCTCAAACAAGCAAGGGTGTCATACCCTTCCCATCGCAGCCAACGCCTTTACTGTTCATAGGCACAGCTACTTACCTGCGTCTGCATGAGGCACATGATGGTGATATACTCACATCCTCTCCATTCCTACGACACAGTCGTCTGCTCCGGTTCAGAAGCTTAAGTCACTTTTTTATAAGAGACTTGGGAACTCTCATCGCAACCAATGCAAGTCAGCATGTCACTCCAAAAGCACAGTAACCTCGCCAACCTGAAGCACAAGCCTACTTGTCGCCTACAGCACAGTGACTCCGATATCTCGAAACACAGCTTCATAAGTTGCTCTATATGCACAGAAGTCTCGACGTCTTTCGAAGCCAAGTCCACTCATCGTCTGAAAGCACAGAGGTTCCGTCGTCTCCAGAAGCACGGTTTACTCGTCGCCCTAGAAGCACAACAGTACTTAGTCCGCACCAGAGGTACAGGAAGCATGGGTCTACCCCCAATTGGTTTTTTTAAACCGCCTCTTACATAGAAGATTGAGATTAAATCAAGATTGATATCATATCAGATTGATTTAAATCTTAGATAGGGATCAATTAGACTCCAAATCTAGGATGAAATCGCAAGATATACTCAGATGTATCCGAGCAAGCAAATCGACACGCGCCATATATCACCTCCTTCGGTCATGTTTATAACCACTAGAGATCTCATTTGAGGGGAATCTCGATGTCTGTCACGTGTTATCGCTGCAGAAGCTCGTACCGTGCAATAATGGCAGATTCTTTCATATTTTAGGAACTCTAATGCACATCGTATATGTGCTCAGTTCTCTATAAATAGAAGGAGTTCTTCTTCCACCAAAGCATCGATAGAGGAAAATCGACAATCTATAAATGATCAACAATCTTTGTCCATGAAGAGTCAACCACCCTCATCCACCAATCAACCAAAGAACCAACCAACCAACCATCTTTAAGGGATCTTCTCCTCCAGACAGCCTCTTGATCGGTGACCCCAGAGTCCCATCAAAGGCGCCAGAGAGCCATAGCAAGGTTGATTCATCGTCAGATCGTCAACGGAGTAAAGGAGCCGCTGCAGTGCTCGATCTCCACCGTCACACTTTCCCACAAACCTCTTCTTCGTATACTTAGAATATCCTATTTAGGACTTCCTTCTTTGTACACAGATACCTTATACGTTCAATAAAGTAAAAAGTTCATTCAACCTTTTGTTATGTCGAACATAATGGCTTCTCTGCTGGGGACTACCTTCTCTTCCAACGAGAAGGCGGTGGCACAATCTGATAACAACTTGCTGGGAGCTTCTTAAGACATGTTGGTCATACGCTTGGACCAGCAGGCTTTTCAAGATCTCATGTCTTGTGAAAAGTCGAAGACTTCGAAGCGGTTCGTACAACCGAAGAAGACTCGACGTGTTTGGAGGCATAAGACGGCTACAGCTAGCAGCTTGGGAACTGTGTCTCAGGACCCCCTCAATGTCAAAGCCACAGAGAAGATTTCGGCTGCTACAGCCTTATCCCCTCGCCCGATTCCCGTCCTGGGAAAGCATGGCGAGTAAGATGGTGGTTACATGGTTGATGTGACGAATGAATGATGCCAAAGGAAGCGCACACCGGTCCAACCCCTCACGACGGAATTATTACCGGTAACGAGATCTATCATCGACAGAATTGCTTTCCCTTCAGGTAAACCTTCGACGGACTCTGAATACTACTCGCCCGCTGGGTGTAGTAAGAAGAGATCCCAGGTGGCTCATGCTTCGTACAACAAGCGTGCGATACCAACGGCAGACCAGAGGCCCGTGTTAACACTTACATACGCAGCCGATGGAAAGCTATACAAGGCTGGCTCTCTCGCTCTGATGCCTCAACCAGTCGAATCTTCCTTCCACTGGGGTACTCCTGTGCGTAAGCCAAGCCAGGGGTACGTCCTACGGAGAGGGAGCCACGCGAGCAGTGTTCCCGTAGAAGCGACAAGAGGCTTCCTCGGCAGACCCGCTCTGACCGTACTTACGTGCAGCTTCCCTGTATGTACAATGGGAGTGCTACGATAGAAGATCCAATCCTCTACCAAGCGAAAGAAGAATCTGTGGCGCAGGATGTGCCTAAATCAAGGTACTCTTGTACCCAGATTACCATCAACTGATGTTGTCAGCAGACTGTCGTGCCATCGCCGAACAGGCATTCTGTGTAACACCCCAGTCCCAAAATACTTAGGACTAGGTACGTATCCATGCCAGCTGCATACATACGAAGTATACTCCAATATATGGAAAACCACGTATGTACACATAAGCTGTAAAATGCAGTAACCAAGATACAAAATCTCATCCACAAAATGAAAGAATAAAAGATATCATATAATCACCTAAGAAATTGTCATTTGATACATGTAGTTGGGCGGAGACAAATCCACTACCAATAATGAAAAGAAATACATGATAAAAGAAAGTTTGACGAGCGAAACGAAGACGATCAAAATGCAATCATCCTCGAAGAACGGAGCGTAAGTCATGGCCTTAGCTAGAGCACCTACAGAAATCACAAGAGCACACACCTGGCGAGATAACTAGGTCCTCAGAGGGACGTAACAAGATACATAAAGAACATGCCATAATAAACTGAATATATAATACGTCACAAACCGAAATAAGTGACAAGACGACAACAAGGTAATCTAACCATACTACAGTGTTTATGCAGTTAAGAACAAACCTCCGACGCATGGGCACTCTGGCTCAGTAGCAGTAATCTCAGGTATGGCCCATCAGGATACCAGGGACCTCAAAGCATAACATTCATCGAATGTCAGAGGCCAGCAGTAAATCAGTATCAGGATCCAGGACCGTATCTTCCGCGGAGATAACCGGCAATAGGAAAGTGCATACTTGGCCCATACGTTAAGGAACTGTTCTTTCCACTCAATGTCTAACAGAGTCACATCCATGTCTCTTATACCTCTACTAACTGCTAAGTCTCCTAACATGCCTCTATTAGCAGTTAGCCCTAACGCATGCGCATGGGGGATCAGTCCACACACAAGAACCTCTACATACAACTCATCTCACACATCCTCGTGGTACAACTGTATCAAAGTATATGTGATACACTACAGACGGTAGTCCCTTAACTCTAGGTTCACATGCAATCAAAGGATAATAACAAGGTAAATTAATAATCACTGAACAGGCAGTAAATCAGGAACTGTAAGAACCGAAAATAAAGAACAGTGATATATAAAATAAATGCAGACTGAATATAAATAGTTTAATGTCAAGGTATCTTGCCTGAGATTATGTGCAAAGAGAATAATCCAGTAGCTCGAGCAGACAAATAAACGAAGCACGAAAAGCCAAATCCCGCAGATGACTCCGGATGCTGCAACAAACATCACGAACGAGTTTGGAATAAAAGATATGCCTAGGAAATGCCTGTCCAAAAGTTAAATTCTGGAACAGGGACAAAATCGTAATTTTGGGTCAAAACGATGTCAGCCGTTGGACTCGCTTTGCACCGAAATGTGTGCCAGAACCTACGGTCTCTAAAGTCGTCAAACTATATGTCTACGAATTTGTTTTGATGATACAAACCCAACGGTATATCCAATTTTGGATTCCGGTAGACTGTGCACAAAATCGTCCGTTGAGTGGGATTGTGGGCCCGCCAAAATAGCGTCCCGACCAACGGTCTCAGAATTGGACCAAACTTGGCATACAGGATCAGAAAAATATTTCGAGTCCAATGGCGCAAGTTTCGTCGCGATTTGATGAGTGTGCACAAAGTAATTGAAAAATACCGAAATGCCCGATACGCAAAAATGCGACGGATACGGAACAAATTCGTTGCGCACACGCAACCAATTTGAATCCCGTCAATTCTCGCACGTCCACAAATTTGATACGGACCTTTCGGTACTTTCGATTTGCGACGGGATCGTCCGGTTTGTCGGGACGTACCTCGTACCGGGGTTTTTAGGGTTTATAAAAACTGATTTTTTTAAGATATTTAATTTAACTAAAACTAAAAATTTATTGCAGAATAAATAAATCTATTTGAAGGTGATGAAAGAGGGTCATGTGGGCTATCTACACGAATTTACGAAATTAAAAATGAAATAAATTGAGAGAGATATCGATCGGGGAAGTGGAATACCTTAAAGTGGGAATCTGTTGTTGTTGCTTGTTGTTGCTTGTTGTTGGTGGTGATGATGCCGTGGCGACCGTGAGGCGGGACTGCTGTTGGCCGAGGGCTCGCCGAGGAAGGTACGGAGTAAGCAGAGAAGAGAGGAGGAGGAAGGAAGGAAGGAGAGATTGATTAGGGTTAGGTTAAAAACTCATATATATATATATATATATATATATATATATATATATATATATATATATTGTTGTTGCTTGTTGTTGCTTGTTGTTGGTGGTGATGATGCCGTGGCGACCGTGAGGCGGGACTGCTGTTGGCCGAGGGCTCGCCGAGGAAGGTACGGAGTAAGCAGAGAAGAGAGGAGGAGGAAGGAAGGAAGGAGAGATTGATTAGGGTTAGGTTAAAAACTCATATATATATATATGGATGTATATATATACAAAAGGGGAAGGAGGTCGGCTCATTGCCATGTTGCTTTTATGGGCGGGTAGCAACTACTAGTTGCTGCTGTTGCTTTTTTATGGAGGCGGCGCACAACTGATGTGCTAAAGAGGTGTTGTTATTTCTTATATATTAAGGCATATATACATATATTAGGTGTAGTTTTGTGGTGCTTATTACAAAGGGGCATGGGTTTTTTTTTTTAGTAGCCGAGCACCCAGCAACTTGCTACTAGCGTGGGTGCCCCATGTGGGCTGCCCACTTAGTGGATTTTTTTTTCTTTTTTTCTTTATCTTATCTCTTATCTAAAACTTCAATATAAATATCTCTCTCTCTCTCTCTCTCTCTCTCTCTCTCTATATATATATATATATATATATAAATAGATTTTTGGCGTATTATGGATATATATATATATATATATATATATATATATATATATATATATATATATATATATATTTACGTATCTATATATTTTTAATGGCAAGAAGATCACCATTTACTAAATAAAGAATTAATTCTCAAAATACATTAATAATAAATTAAAGTAATATAATAATCTAATAATAATTTTTGGGTGGACATATATTATACCTCTTATCCGGGTCCAAAAATTTTACAATTGTTGGAAACATTATTTAAATAATAAAATACCAATTTTTGTACGAATAATCAAATAATTAGAATTTGTACATGAAATTCAGGAAATATTTTTCTCATACATAAATATGCCTACATGGCCACATTGGTTCACCCCACATGTCTACGTGGACTTGGGTTTGGTCCAGGCCCAGTTCAGACTGGTTTGGTCCAACCGGGTCATCTAAAAATCAATAGATAAAATAATATTTAATTAAAATACTTTAAATAAGTTAATTCACAATTTGGTCTGGTTTTCCTAGTTTGGACATCACTATGGCTGGGCTTCCCTCGACATGGCTAATGTACTAGTCAAGGCACACTGTTACATCTTCCGTGCCAAAATTCATGGTAGTCTTGTGTCCCAAAATTAAAAATGGCTAAGGTCATTTCTAATGAAATAAAAATCATAATTTGCATAAATAAATTTTTAAGTCAAATAAAAAAATATGTAAAAAAATAGGAGTTTTACATCCTACCCAACTTACAAGAATTTCGTCCTCGAAATTTAGGATTAATAGGGTAGATAGGGTTTATGGATAGGAAGAGTTCGTCAATATCAAAATGCAATTAACATTTGAGGAGGCGATAAAACGTCGTTCAACACCACCGTACAACAGAAATTTTTGGAGTCGATATATACAAAAATATATCATGGTTATGGAATTGAATAAGGATCGCTAGTAAAGGTAACACAATATTGATCATCCAATTTAGAGAATAGTAAGGAATGAGTAGATGAAGAGAATAATTTAAACCTTGGGAGATGTGGTTCCTTGAGAGAGAACTCGATATTAATCGTCTTGGTTGAGAGTTTTGATTTAAGTGACGATTAGAACCACTCTCGTGTGTTCAAGAATGATTGGAAGGCACGGTAAAAAAATTTGGATTGAGGAAAGGAAAGAGTAGTCGAAGGCGAGGATATAGCCACATGGGTTTGTCGGTGGCTATCTAAATTCGTGTGGAAAGTAACTGATAGGGAATCTAAAGGTGATCTCTTGTGTCTATCTATCAAATACAGTGTCTTGTCTTTCAAAAATAAGTGAAAGACAAAACTGTAAGGAGTTCAAAGACGATGCTATCGGGTACGAAATACGAGGTTCATAGGCGACAAAAATAATTCAAAAGGGAATTGCCAAGGCTGTCGTGGATGAGACTCTAAGGCAAGTTTAACTATGTCTTCATCCACGTAGAATAATACAAGAAAAGCGAACCAAAGTGCAATAGGTTGATCAGACCATTATGCACCGGTTCTGATTAGACAATATGTTAGTGGGTGCACCCAATAAAATATGTCATGATCAAGCTTGATAAAGAAATAAGCTTGCAAAACTGAAGCTACATTAGCAGCATGAATTAGTCAAAATATGAGCAAGGGAGGTACTGATGAAGGAAATTTTTAAATAGTCCAAGATCTTTTAAAATCAAGTCTTGTCCGAAGTGTGGGCCTTTACAGTTGTCCTAGTTTTCTTTACTTACGGGTTGGTTGTCAAGATAAGTTAAGGTCCTCTGAATTTTTTTTTTAGTCTAAGTAAACTTACCAATGTGGTTCACAAGGAAAAAGGTTTGTTAGGTGGTGAAGTATTCTACCCAACTTACAAGAGTTAAACTAGTAGTATGATGGGACAATGGGTCAAGCAATTAAGATAAAGCACAAATTTGAGCATTTACGGAATTAAGTAGAACAAAATCACATATCGGGTCGAAAGAATTGAGTGGAGGTTGAATCCCTATCCGTGGTCGAAAAATATATCGGTATCATGGTAAAGATTATAGTTTAGCCATTTTGATCCGAAGGTCATATCATGAAAATAGTGTACAAGGAGATGTGTTCTAGTGGGACATGATATATCTACATGAAGGTGGGCTTGTCTAGGTCTTACATATGAATTTTGTTGGAAGAAAAAGTTTAGTGTTATACTCCAAATATACAAGTCACGGTAGGGGATGCCAGAAGATCAAAAATAGAAAGTGGAAGTTCACGAGGTGATAATTAATGCACAAAATAAAGAAGATCAAGTTAAAGCATGAAATAAAATTAATTAGAGAATCTAGTAAGAGTAATTTAGGAACACAATTTCGGAGAGAAGATAGTCTCCTAGATGAATGCAGTTAAGGAATCATTATCTCATTATTCAAATTGCAAATGGGTTAGAAGGTCGCAATTAAAAGATCTAGAATTGAAGGGAGGTCGAGTAATTCAAAGTAGAAATACAGCCACATAGCTGGGTAGATGACTAACAACACTTGTGTATATACTACTATCATGGTCATGAGTGACATGGCAATTAGTGTGGAATACTTCTAACTCATTAGGGCTACCTTTGTGGCCTACCATTAGTATTTAAGTCAAGTTTCCTCCAAAAGTTTCAAAATTAAACTTTCAAAAATAAACCACCAAAATTTGTATTCACTCCAAGCCTTTCAAATTCATCATAAAAAAATTTAAATCACTTTTATAAATCTCAAAGCAAAATTTTTTATCACGTTACTACTAACCGTTTCCAAAATTAACGTTTAAATTCATCTATTTAACTCAAGAGTTCATAACTTACGAATCTATAAAAATTTCACAATTAATCAAAAATTTAATACTCTAAAATTTTCAAATAACTCATAATAAAACCCTTAGCATATTAAAAGCAATCTCAAAAATTTAGCTCTCATAAATTTTAACTTCTATTCATGCTAAATTATTCCAACAAAATCACAACTTTTAAATGGTAACTTACTTTAATTAATCAAAATAACCTTTCATCACATCAATTCAAAATTCTCCCAAAAATTTTAATATTAGCAATCCCTCATTAAACAAAATAACCTTTTATCAGTCAAAATCCTATTTTTTTTTCCAAAAATCTAAATAGATTTGTAAATCCTCAATCATAGGACACCAATTAAAATAAAAATTTCTCAAAAATCGTTTTCATAACTTTCAAATATTTTAACCCAAAATTTACCGTCATACTTCCACTTAAAATTTAAAATTTACTAAACACGAAAATCACAAGTTGTACGACGCAAATTTAAATAATTTCTACAACCACATTTGAAATCTAAAATCATTTTCAAACCAAATTTATAACTGTTCAAAGGTGTATAACTATAATCCAATAAATCATAAATATCACAACTCGAAAATCAAATCAATTTTTTTTTATTTGTTCAATGATGTATATCTATCACCCAAAAATTATAAATATCACAACTCGAAAAGAAAATCAATTTATACTCGTTCAAAGATGCATAGCTATAACCCAATAAATCATAAATATCAAATCTCAAAAAGCCAATTAATTTCTTAAATCAATGGTATATAGATTCTAGCTATATTTTTTTTTCTCCTTCCTGCAGTATCTAATCTATGGTGTTTACTATTTAGAAATCTCAAGATTAAAACCTTCCTTGGTAATATCCTACTCTACAAATTACAAATCATTAAATCATACTCTTAAAAAAAGCCTTTTAAACTCAATTAGAGCCTTAAATGTATTCCAATTGCCAATATAATCATTCTAGCCATGTGTTTGACCTATGAGCATATACTAGTGTATTCATCTTCCTAGTTGACACTAAGCATGAAAATAAGAATCAACGGTAGAAAGGAATCAAGCAAGATGCAATTCAAGGAAGTCGAACGAGAGTTCAAAATTTGAAGCCAAGGGAAGAGGTCAAGCTGT
Source organism: Iris pallida (assembly GCA_029216955.1). Lineage (NCBI taxonomy): Eukaryota > Viridiplantae > Streptophyta > Magnoliopsida > Asparagales > Iridaceae > Iris > Iris pallida. Next base: position 27,037,548 of record JANAVB010005598.1, read on the forward strand.
ATGGATGAGATTCCTAGATTCTAATCCTATGTTGCAGGCTCACATCGGTACAGTAACGTAACCGAAGTGACAAACTCGACCTTCATGGGCCACTACAAAAACATGTAACGCTCTAGTCCCAAAATACTTAGGACTAGGTACGTATCTATGCCAGCTGCATACATACGAAGTATACTCCAATATATTAAAAACCACGTATGTACACATAAGTTGTAAAATGCAGTAACCAAGATACTAAATCTCATCCACAAAATAAAAGAATAAAAGATATCATATAATCACCTAAGAAATTGTCATTTGATACATGTAGTTGGACGGAGACAAATCCACTACCAACAATGAAAAGAAATACATGATAAAAGAAAGTTTGACGAGCGAAGCGAAGACGATCAAAATGCAATCATCCTCGAAGAACGGAGTGCAAGTCATGGCCTTAGCTAGAGCACCTGCAGAAATCACAAGAGCACACACCTGGCGAGATAACCAGGTCCTCAGAGGGACGTAACAAGATACATAAAGAACATGCCATAATAAACTGAATATATAATACGTCACAAACCGAAATAAGTGACAAGACGACAACAATGTAATCTAACCATACTACAGTGTTTATGCAGTTAAGAACAAACCTCCGACGCATGGGCACTCTGGCTCAGTAGCAATAATCTCAGGTATGGTCCATCAGGATACCAGGGACCTCAAAGCATAACATTCATCGAATGTCAGAGGCCAGCAGTAAATCAATATCAGGATCCAGGACCGTATCTCCCGCGGAGATAACCGACAATAGGAAAGTGAATACTTGGCCCATACGTTAAGGAACTGTTCTTCCCATCCAATGTCTAACAGAGTCACATCCATGTCTCTTATACCTCTACTAACTGCTAAGTCTCCTAACATGCCTCTATTAGCAGTTAGCCCTAACGCATGCGCATGGGGGATCAGTCCACACACAAGAACCTCTACATGCAACTCATCTCACACATCCTCGTGGCACAACTGTGTCAAAGTATATGCAATACACTACAGACGGTAGTCCCTTAAATCTAGGTTCACATGCAATCAAAGGATAATAACAAGGTAAATTAATAATCACTGAACATGCAGTAAATCAGGAACTGTAAGAACCAAAAATAAAGAACAGTGATATATAAAATAAATACAGACTGAATATAAACAGTTTAATGGCAAGGCATCTTGTCTGAGATTATGTGCAAAGAGAATAATCCAGAAGCTCGAGCAGACAAATAAACGAAGCAAGAAAAGCCAAATCCCGTAGATGACTCCGGATGCTGCAACAAACATCACGAACGAGTTTAAAATAAAAGATATGCCTAGAAAATGCCTGTCCAAAAGTTAAATTCTGGAACAGGGGCAAAATCGTAATTTTGGGTCAAAACGATGTTCGTCGTTGGACCCGCTTTGCAGCGAAATGTCCGCCAGAACCTACGGTCTCTAAAGTCGTCAAACTACATGTCTACGAATTTGTTATGATGATACGAACCCAACGGTACATCCAATTTTGGATTCCGGTGGACTGTGCACAAAATCGCCCGTTGAGTGAGATTGTGGGCCCACCAAAATAGCATCCCGACCAACGGTCTCAGAATCGGGCCAAACTTGGCATACAGGACCAGAAAAATATTTCGAGTCCAATGGCACAAGTTTTGTCGCGATTTGATGAGTGTGCACAAAGTAATTGAAAAATACTGAAATGCCCGATACGCAAAAATGCGACGGATACGGAACAAATTCGTTGAGCACACGCAACCAATTTGAATCCCGTCAATTCTCGCACGTCCACAAATTCGATACGGACCTTTCGGTACTTTCGGTTTGCGACGGGGTCGTCCGGTTTGTCGGGACGTACCTCGTACCGGAGTTTTTAGGGTTTATAAAAACTGATTTTTTCGAGATATGTAATTTAACTAAAACTGAAAATTTATTGCAGAATAAATAAATCTATTTGAAGGTGATGAAAGAGGGTCATGTGGGCTATCTACACGAATTTACGGAATTAAAAACGAAATAGAATTGAGAGAGATATCGATCGGGGAAGTGGAATACCTTAAAGTGGAAATCTGTTGTTGTTGCTTGTTGTTGGTGGTGATGATGCCATGGCAACCGTGAGACGGGACTGCTGTTGGCCGAGGGCTCGCCGAGGAAGGTACGGAGTAAGCAGAGGAGAGAGGAGGAGGAAGGAAGGAAGGAGAGATTGATTAGGGTTAGGTTAAAAACTCATATATATATATATGGATGTATATATATACAAAAGGGGAAGGGGGGTCGGCTCATTGCTGCTAATGCAATGTTGCTTTTATGGGCGGGTAGCAACTACTAGTTGCTGCTGTTGCTTTTTTATGGAGGCGGCGCACAACTGATGTGCTAAAGAGGTGTTGTTATTTCTTATATATTAAGGCATATATATATATATATATATATATATATATATATATATATATATATATATATATATATATAGGGGCATGGGTTTTTTTTTTTTAGTAGCCGAGCACCCAGCAACTTGCTGCTAGCGTGGGTGCCCCATGTGGGCTGCCCACTTAGTGGATTTTTTTTTCTTTTCTTTTTTTTCTTATCTCTTATCTAAAACTTCAATATATATATATATATATATATATATATATATATATATATATATATATATATATATATATATATATATATATATAAATAATATATATATATATATATATCCATAATACGCCAAAAATCTATTTAAAATCTAAATACCATTTAAAAGTCAACTAACCAATTATTTAATATATTTGAGCATATATATATATATATATATATATATATATATATATATATATATATATATATATATATATATATATATATATATATATATTTACGTATCTATATATTTTTAATGGCAAGAAGATCACCATTTACTAAATAAAGAATTAATTCTCAAAATACATTAATAGCAAATTAAAGTAATATAATAATCTAATAATAATTTTTGGGTGGACATATATTATACCTCTTATCCGGGTCCAAAAATTTTACAATTGTTGGAAACATTATTTAAATAATAAAATACCAATTTTTGTACGAATAATCAAATAATTAGAATTTGTACATGAAATTCAGGAAATATTTTTCTCATACATAAATATGCCTACATGGCCACATTGGGTCACCCCACATGTCTACGTGGACTTGGGTTTGGTCCATGCCCAGTTCGGACTGGTTTGGTCCAACCGGGTCATCTAAAAATCAATAGATAAAATAATATTTAATTAAAATACTTTAAATAAGTCAATTCATAATTTGGTATGGTTTTCCTAGTTTGGACATCACTATGGCTAGGCTTCCCTCGGCATGGCTAATGTACTAGTCAAGGCACACTGTTACATCTTCCGTGCCAAAATTCATGGTAGTCTTGTGTCCCAAAATTAAAAATGGTTAAGGACATTTCTAATGAAATAAAAATCTTAATTTGCATAAATAAATTTTTAAGTCAAATAAAATAAAAAAATAATATGTAAAAAAATAGGGTTTTATATTCTGTCTTCCAGAGACTCTACTCTACGTCGACCCCACGTCAGAGGCTTAACACAGGGGCGGTGAGCCATAGAGAAGATGAACCCCGCATCGCCACATGCTATGCGGTGCAGGGTTCCAGAACTTTCAAGAAGCCCTCCCAGAATCCTTCTATATCATTTTCTGAACCGAAGAGGAGGTCAGAAACCAGTAAAGCTGAGGTACCCGATGCAGGTGTGTTCCAAGGCAATCGTTCCATATCTACATTGGGTGCCTTATCAAAAACTGGGGGTAGCCAGCCTCCTACCATCCACGACAACCCTGTGTTCCAATCTGAGGAGGCGTAATGCGACACAGATGTCTCTATTGGCAAAGTCAGTCACCAGATTGGGGGTAGCAACCATACTGAGTCCGAAGAAGATCATAATCTTACGGTATATCCTCAGGACAGCGAGGCTCAATCATCTGATCCAAAAAGTGAAGTATCTACGGCTCCCTCGAGTCACCCTCACATTCGATCTGTGTTCACGGCCGATGGCAATGAGGAAGACAACAACAAAGCTCTCAGACGTATCAAAGTCCTCAAGACGAAGTTAGATACGCTGACGGACACCATGCAGACCCTATCGTCGTTCATAATCGACCTCAAGAGCAGTATGGCCCCCACTTCCTCTACACCTGCATGTGATCCGCCAACCAATAACGAATCCAACAGGCTGCCTACTACCAATCAGGCAGGACCATCCTCTTCTACTCTATCACCTATAGGCTCTGTAATGCCTGTCGAAATACAGCAGGCCATTAAGGAGCTGTATGCTCGTCATGATGCCAAAGAGGAGCAAGCAATGCTCTGAAAGATGGGGATCTGGCTGCCATACCCCGCTAAGTAGGACAACATCGTCTATCCTCCCAAATACAATCCGCAGACGCTTACACCTTATGAAGGAAAGGGGCCTCCCCGACAATACTTGAGGTACTTTGCCTCAGTAACGGTGCACCTGCCAATGGATGACGCCCTCATGTCCAACATATTCATAGGAGCCGTACAAGGGGTAGCCTATGAGTGGTTCTGCAGTCTTCCAGACAATTGTATCTCGTCATTTGAAGACCTGAAGACTCGATTCGTACCGATTCTACGAAGGAGGCATGGATATGACCATGTCGACCCTCATAGAAATTGTCCAGAGGGAGAAAGAGCCTATCTGTGCATACATCAAGCGCTTCCACCAGGTAGCTCTCAGATTACCACTCGGCATGCCCGAGCCCATGCTTATGGACTCCTGTTGTAAGAACATGCTGCCCGCTATAAAATTGTGGCACGGTCCTCCATGCACGGAATGGACGCCTTTCATTACAGAGGCGAATGCCGCACAAAGGAAAGCCCAGGACGCACAGCTCCTGGGGCTACATTTTTCTGTGCCCGAAGACAAGGGAGATGCTCGTCTAGCGACAACCCTAAACACGAAAAAGGCAAGCAATCTATGATCGTCAACATCTCTAAAGGTTCAGTAGCTGTGAACCCCAAGTCCGCGAAAGCGCAGAGGTCAAGGGAGACGTACTCCTTCAATGACGAGGATATGCTGGAGCTCTTCGAGATGCTTATGAAGAGTGGTAAACTGTCCTTCCCGGCACCCAGGCGTCCTGATGAGGTGGGAAAGGTGGACCATCCCAAGTACTGCCATTATCCCCAGTACGTCCATCACTCAACACAAGACTGCTATGTGTTGAAGAGGTAATTCAATGCCTCGTTAACGCCAACGTCATATCGTTGGATTACGAAGAGAAGACCGTCACGGCCAACATAGTTACTCTCCAGTTCGGGAGTTTTCCAGCCACAGAAGTGCAAGATGGCGCCGCCCCGATTCCAAAGACGTTGATAGAAGTAGTCAACCTTCCACCAGCATGGGACAACGCTCAAGGGCTGGTCCCGTTCCCATACCATAAGACGAAGTCATGAGGGTCCATCCAGACTAGGCTTCAGACATGATGAACCAGTGATCATCATGAATCTCTCGGGAAACATTTTATAACCTTCTCGCTTCTGAAATGTTATCCTATGATGTGTCTACCATGTACTCTTTACCTCTGAGTAGTCACCTCCTCCATAATAGCTGTAAGCTGTTATAAACTTTACAAAACATTTTACGTCCATATTACCTCTGAAGTATTATTCTATATCGTGTCTATCATGTCCATATTACCTCTGAGTAGTCACCAAGTTATGATAACCACAAAGTTGTCTTAACTCCTTAAAAAATAGTCACGTCCATATTACCTCTGAACTATTATTCTAGGAAGAAGGATGTTTGCCATGTCCTTATAACCTCTGAGAGACGTCCCCTTTCCCTGACAATTCCCTACAATTGTCATCTATAGAACCATTCACGTCCATATTACCTCTGAGTCGTTCTATACCCCAGAAGAGTCTATCCTAACCATGTCTATATCACCTCTGAGTAAGGAAAGTGTCTCTAGCAAAAACTCTTGTGTTTGCCATGTCTACATAACCTTTGAGAAAATACCTTGTCCCCAGGGGAATTATGCCCCTGAGGGAATTCTCACCCCTGTACAGGATCCACACCGTGAATATAGACAAAATAGAAACTTCAGATAAAAAGAAGGCAATATTACACATATGGTCCCTCACAAGTTGAAGGACAAAAAGAAGCAGAAAATCAAAACTGAGAAGGCTGGTCCTGATGGTCTTCTAGCCGGCTCATCAGATGAGCCCTCTGCTGTGCGATCCATGTACAGGCCCTCCTATCGGCCCTCTAGCATCTTGCAGTCTCGTCTCCGACAGGGGTCCAAGCCTGACGCGTAAGAGCTAACTCAGTCTGACGGATGCCCATATCCGTCCTCTCTTGAGTCAGAGACTCCGAACGTTGGCAAAGGACTTCTCTCTGGTCATCTGATTCCTTCTGGTCACCCTCAGCAAGGGCCAGGGCATCCGTTAGCTTTCAGATCTATTCATGAAGGTCTTTGGAGTGCTTGTTCGTAGTTGCATGACCATGAACTCTAGCCCCTTCGGCATCTTCCAGTTCGGCAATCTTCGATTCGACTTCCACAAGTCGATCAGAAAAAGCTTTGCGCATCTGCTCTTGGCAGGATTCTTCGGAGATTATCTTCTCTTATTCTGACGCGGCTAAGGTCGACAGGTTGTTGTTAAGGCCCTGAAGTTCTAGAGTAATGGCTTCCAGATCAACCAGTAAGTTTCTCACAATCACAACCTGAGCACCATACTCGAGATGGATGCACAGAAGTACCAACTTGCCTTCTACTAGGTTCCGCACCCACCCAGCCAGGGGTTGACCATGCAAAGTGCTCTCTATACTATGACTCAAAGCATCATGGAGGGTGCTCAACAGAAGTTTGGCACAATATTCTTTATCGGCCTGACTCATAGCGGTCATCGAAGAAGCCGCAGTAAAAGATCTCGGAGCAAAGAGAACAACCCGCTCAGGGCCAGGAGGCGTAGCTGAAGTAGGAGGCACAGTCATCAGTACTGAAGAGAGGGATGGAGCAAAAACAGAACCCAACAGCTGCTGATGTTCGGTAGGCTCCTCGACAAACCCCTTAGCTATGCCGGTTAGAGCCTGCCCAATCATATGGATCGTCGGTTCATCAATCCCTATAACTGGCCCCTCTATAGAGGCCGCGATGATCGATTCTCGCATGACCTCCTCAACAAGGATCTAAGAAAAAACTCTATCAGTAAGCCCAAATGAAGTACCGGAAAGGAATTCCTCTACTAAAATAGGCACCACCTCCTCACCCGATTCTATCCTTTCTCCGTAGTGCTCGGAGGTCCCATCGGTTGGCTCGTCGATGCTGTTGTCAAGAGTGGCGAGATTGACTGGAGCTGCCACAGGAGGCCTGTCGAAGATCGTATCGCCTCGACTGGCAGAATCATCAACGGTATCCGCCGCTGACCTCTCGGCGGCCTCTTCAACTTCCACACTAAGTCGAGGAAAGATGAATGCTATGGGCAACTCATCCAATGTGGATCCCTTCTCACCCATAGAGGAAGTGGAGTTCCGAAAGACATTAGTAGAAGTACCTCAGACATCTTCAGGGACTTGAGCTATCCCGGGCGCAGGTACCGGTGCGGATCCTTCTTGAAAGAAAAGGCCAACCTCGGGTATTGTCGCACGAGTACCCTCGAGGGCTGGATCATTACGGGAAGCTGAAAAAGGGATCTCATCTGACCCAAGGGTACGCCCCTTTCCTTGGGCGAAAGATTTCTCTAGTTGCTGTCCCTTGCAAATGTGCCAGCAGAAAAAGGAAAGTAAGAAGATTTATATATATAAATGTGCCGTAGACAATGACTCGGGGCCAGAATAGAAGCTGAGAAGCTGAGGCAACGGAAGGAGCACCACGCCGTAGAGGATCCCTCCATGAAGCCATCCGTTTTACCTTTTTATGGACAGGAGCGGTTGAAGACGACAAAAGGGGACGTTTCATCAGGAGGCTCAAGGGCATTTCATCCTTCCGTCGCTCTTGAGAATTGTCTGAAGCAATAGAAGGCTCATGGAGAGCCTCCTCCACTTCCTATAGCTTCGGTCGGAGTTGATCAAATTGGGTACCCACGATGAAGCTCCATTCCTGGTCAAAACCTGGCGAGAAGCAAGTAACCAGGTAATAAAACTTTACGACGGAGAATAAAATACAGGGCTTTTCATTCACGTCAGGAAAGACGAATATGGCCCCAGTAAAAATGGCAGTATAATACTCCCAAGCATGGGCACCATCCGATAAACTCCCCTCATACCCTAAACAGGGGCTAGGGTTGCCCATTATAAATTGGTTGTACCTAAACTGTCGTACAAAGCGGCTAGGAAGATAAGGCTCCAAGTACACCTTATTCTGGCTCCGATAAACCAGGTGTGAAGGGTGGATAGATAATAGCTAGTGAAAATCACCAGAGGTCAAGCCCCCTTCCGTACCGGCTCGATCGTTAAGTTCGTCGCCAGCTCTGTGGCCTCCATAAGAAGGCGAGACCGAGGTGAAGCTATATCTATCCGGGCGACCTAGCACTCGCCTATATGTCGTGATATCTACATAGAACCACTTCGATTTGTGATAGTGGCGTAGGAGTGCATCTTCGCCATCATCTCCATCTAGGACAGTGGAAGCAATCAGCCCTGGACGATGTAAAGCCAACCAAGCCATCAGATAATGGTAGGGTAATTCCGCTAGAGGAAATCTGTTGCCTCGACTGGAAGGCTTTATAACCCTTCCAGAGAAATTCCTCAGACCTCTGAGAAGGTTGCAGACCATAGCCAAAAGCAATGCCAACGAATGGCCAAAAGCCAACTTTACAGCCGACATGATGAGCTCCATGCCCAATCGTCCCACGGAGCCTAGGCCTCCGGGGACTACGGCTTTCCGTAACCATATCATCAGAAAGGCTATTAACACTATTTTTTAACTAACAGGAACAGAATTTTGGTGGAAGCAACTAAAGACCGCAGAAGCAGAGATCTCCTTATCAACCACATGAGGCGGCCGTGTCTTTGATTTCACATCCATGTCTTTTATCTCAGCAAGGTTGTACGACCTACGAATAGAGGGTTGGATAGCCTGATCTGCTGGTGGGTCGATATCAAAAAAGTACTGCCTCCAAGCGTTCTTTTGGGGCAAGGCATGCGTAGAATCCTGACACACACAAGCCTGGTGATGACAAAGCAACTCTTTGTACACCTTTACCAGCTCAGGGTGCTGGTCTTCTAGCCCCTTAAGATCTTCTGAGGTAGGACAATACTCTTCATAGGGATTCTCACCCTAAGGTAGCTTGGAAATGGAGAACAACTCGTGAAGGGCCAGCCCCATCTTTCTGTAGGGTAGAAAGAAAGTCTCGTTGTCGCAATTAAACAATTCCAGTAAAACTAGGTGTAGGACCGTTAAGCACTTCTATAGGGGGTGAGTAGAGTGCGTGTGTGTGCAGTAGAATAATAATCACCACTTAAAAATATTTATGCCAGTGACTAAACAAATATGAAACATGCAGTATATATGTAAATGCGTAAAGTAAATGAGTTGAGAAGAGCAAACGGAAATGCCAAGGTTTATACTGGTTTTTTACTGAGAGGACTAGTCCAGTCTTGAGTACTTAACCCGATATTGAATCTACTATTTGAAATAGAGATTACACCACGTATTTTGCTCCGAAGAACATGCCAACTTCACCACTATCGTATTTTTATTCGAAACCCACGAACAAACTTCAACACAGTCGTGTTCTAATCCGAAGCTCACGAATAAACTTCAACACCTTTCTGAAGAAAGCTTTTATACTCCAAGCTTGTACAACTCAAATACTCATAATCAAAAACCATCGGCACTTAGAAGAATGGGAGTTATCTTGGGAATATGAAGACTTTAGAATAGATAGAGAAGATGAAGAAGGATTGAGTGTTTAGAAATGACAAAATCTTCTCTATTTATAGGAATTTATAAGACAAAGTTCGGGCAGAACTCGGTAGGATTAACATTCATAATTTTGAATGTTGCAGATTCAAAGGAGTAGGAATTTGCTGCTAACCAGGAGAAATTCAAGTCGACCGAGTTCGGACCGAGTTCGGTTCCTTTGGTTCTGGTTCAACCTAAGTTGGTTTTTTGGGTTCAATTGGGTTTGGTTCGATTTAAGGAATGATTCAAGATAGGTTGAGATAGACTACTAATTGTCAGTGATCCCGACTCACAAATAATCTAGACTCAATAAATAAAAAAATACAAAATAAATATGAAAACCAATAGCCCATATGATGATGCATTTTTCTTGACATTGAAGAAGCGTTTTTCCTTGACGACAATCGTCGAAAGATAAACAGATCTGGAAATCTGAATACCTTTCGGAGGCTTCGCCCCCGAACCCCCATGGGGGGCGCTACCCCCTCAATCCTGTCCGCTGACCGGGCAGTGGAACCACCGATGCGAGGCCCAGGATAGGTCATTAGGTGATTCAGAGAAATCTTCTTGTATAATACCGTCTTCGGTCCATCATTAATTCTCTATTGCATATGTCCTGCTTGGACAAAGCTTGATCATGCTTACTGCATATCTTACAAGAACAAGTTAGACGAACAAAGCAATATGATACAAGCATAGCAATATTGATATAGTAAACATAAGGATAATGCTATGTTTAAGTAGCGACAAGATAGTGATTATATGAATATTAGTGACTTCAATAGGTAAACTTAATTAATTAGCCATATTCAAAAATATGATGTAATCATTGGGCTAACACCAGGATAAAGGACCGATTGGAAGGAATGCCATATTCAGTGCCCCTGATGGCACGACAAAGGTTAGTATGCGCAATATCCTCCTTAAAAGTACTCAGCACCCATCGGGTCAGGTCGCTCCACTTTCGGTCAAACTGCATCCATCCTTCGAGGCGAAATGAACCCTTCAGATAACCACGGTCAGATGCCAAGAGTCTGTTGGCAAAAATAGAAGAACGAGATGGTGACAATTTAGTAGGCATATCGTTGAACCTATACCCATGGAGCAACACTCTTTGGGAGGATGATGAACTACCCGGGATAGACAAAGGAATACTCTGATCTGCGAAACCTTCGCCTGCCTAAATTCGGCCAGAGGTCAAACCCACCTGACTGGGGGTTAAGCCCCGGTCCAATCGTCGTTCCTCGACAAAACAAAAGAAGATCGACAACGGTAAATGGCGCTCGGTCTCAGGAATGTACATGAGGAGATTGTTACTCCTGATAAACCACTCCGATTTTAGGGAGAAGAGGTCTGATTCTTCCGAGACTAATCTGTCACCAAAAAAATTGGGACTTTAACTGCCCTGCACTAGTATCTTGAGAGGGGGTCAACCTTCCTTGGTCCAGCATACGATAGAAGTAAGCCGAAGTTTGCGCCTGTATTTCTTCCAACCGCCCGTTCGGTTGGTCAGCGGTAACCGATTGTTGAAAAAGGATGATAAGTTCCTGTTCGAGGTCAATCCCCAATGAACATAGAGAAAAGTCGTAGAAGATTTTGCTCAATGGGATGGTCACAGAAACTGAATAACAAAAAAAATATACATAGAAAAGGGTAAGCATCTAAAGCATTAGCGCAGATGCCCACAGAAGAATGGAGATGAAAGTAGATACCTGCTACGGGCAGGCACACATCAGGATGAATCACTACGCCAACAGTCGAAGGTTCATCGAGATCGCCAACATCAGAAATAGCCCACTTTTTCTTCATCTTTTTGGGGCCAGCCGCAAGATCTTTTATGGTTTTTGACCTTATGGCATAGACTGCTGAAGAAAAAATGAAGGCAGGAAGGCTTCTCTCTCTTCCAAATTGCCTACTTATAAGAAAGGACATGTTCGCAAGAGAAGACAAAATGCCTTGGACGACGTGGGTTCAAAAAAAAGGTCATGATGAACGTTGGCGTGATACGAGGAGTCATGATCACGCCTAAGGAAGAGATGGCTTAACACATTTAATGCTGAAGTCTAACCATGTCGTCAGCCTGTCCGTAGGAGATAATGGGTATGTCCTCTACACAAAAAAAGGAGACACGTGTCATGCTTCTTTTCAATGTGCCCCGAGCTTGACCCAAGTTCGGGATACTTTGAAGGAGGTCTTATAGAAGCATGAAAAATTACAGTTGATGCAAGGCACAGGAGGGTGCTCTCGTCGTCCACCCTCTTTCTACAATGGTCCAGATGACATATGGTATATGTTAGTGTCTCCACTACCGACCTAACATCACAGAGGCGCAGACAGTGAGATGCGAAGACCAACCAAGGATGAAGACATTCTCAGGATAAGTTCAAAAAAAGCACTCTTCTTATTAGTCATGGCTACAAGGGTCTATTACATAGACTTATCGTAAGTACATAAGAAAGAAGTTTCCTGAATCTCATTTACAATGATCAACTACAAGGTCTTTGTTACACAAGTGAGAATAGAAATTCATATGAACATAAAAGAAGGATCGTCTTCGATGGACAGCCTTCACTGTGTGATCGTCATGGGCAGAAGAGAGATATACATTCTCCATCAAAGTCTCTTCCCCCTCGATTCACAGCGTCATCAAAGCCAACCCTCTTGTCACCAAGAGAAGCTAGAGCTCCAATATATACTGAAGCAGTGGAAGACCCAGAACAACAACACGACGAAGCCCCATTGCTCCCAAAGATCAGGACGGAGCACGACCGGCTATTCATCTGGTGAGAAACCGATCTCGAACCCGCGGCTTGGATCTCCCACATCCCTCAGACGTGGCTCAGAGTCGAGCTCCCTAAAAAGGATATTTCATACTTCTCAAGGGCAGCGATGGCTCCTTCTACACAAAGTTCTTCTACAAGAACATGGCTCCTACAAATGAGAAAAGTCTCAACCGGCAGCCGACTTACACAAGGTCGATCGCCGCTCGAAGTTAAGTTTGGATCTCGCATGGTGGTGAATGTAACACCCACTTTTCTAAATAAGGGTAATTTTGAACTTTTATAATTTTAATCTTTTAATAATGAGATTTAAATCATGTTATAATTTTTGGTAATTTTTAATTCTTTTAAAACTATTTTAATTGGTGATTTGTAATTTTGGTATTTTGTTAGTGAAACCCTAGATACTACTTGACCTATAGACTAACCATGACCAAGGAAACCTAAGCATGTGATTAAGGTGATTTATTTCTACATTTTTACCCACGGGTATTTTGGTTATTTTGATTTTTGTGAATTATTTATTGTATTGGTGTTGTAATTCTGACTTTTGCTAGTTGTGACTTAAGAGACTAACATATAGTTGACTTTGACTTTGGTGACTTAGATAGCATGGTAGAATGGTGTGGGACCCTAATCTAACTTAAGTTGGTCTTAGTTGACTTGAGTGTGGCTAAGTTTCATGGAAGGATTAGGAGAGTTTTCATTTGGACTAATGGCTAAGGAGTTGAGCTAGTTAGCTAATGATCTTGGCCCAAAGCCCATTCATGTGAAACCCTAACCCTAGCTCTTCATTTGGACAGCCACCACAGCCTACTAATGACCTAATTTTAGTCTATATAATCCCTCTTCATGACCACTTGCCTCTTTTAGAACACCCCTTGTAGGAAACCCTAATTTCTTCCACCTTTCATCAAATCTCTCTATTCCTCCACAAAATTGATCCCAATCTTTTGTATTTTGGTTGAAATCTGGAGTAGACATTGTAGGAGGCTAGCTTGCAAGGAGGAGAGCTCATTTGGACTTTGCTTGAGGAAGAAGACTTCATAATTTGGGGCTTTTTCTTGGAGATTGGCTCTCTATAGGTAATCCCTTCAAATCACCTCTAAATTTTGATTTCTTTCTATAGATTCATCCATCTAGGTGTCCCCTAGCTGTAGGTAAAGTTTGGTAGGAATTAGAATTAGTCTGTTGTCCGTATCGGATATGTATCCGTGTGTGTGCATAAGTGTTCGATGAAATGTTTGAATGAAATTTATTTTGTTATTTTTGAAATCTATTTGAATAGGATTGTAGATCTATATGTATGTATCATTTTTCGTGAGGACTGAGCTTATTTTTGTGTCGTATACGTATCCAAAATGGCCACGGACACGCAGTACGAGCCCCCGCACGGTTGCCTTGCTACCCGACCGTATTTGCTGACGCGACACGCCACGTGGACACGTGCCACTTGACACAAAGGTAGGGGAACCTCTGACAGACCACTCTTCGAGCTTGAGACACTCTCGTGTCGTATCAGACACGGGATCTGACCCGCACTGATTTTGCCTATCACTGTGCAATGTTCGAATTTGGCTCTAACACGGGTTCAGTTCTTGGACACGGGGACACTTGGACCTATTACAGGCTGTCGAATATATAGCCCTATCCCAGGTGAACATGTATACACGAGCATGAGGACACTGGGACACTGTGTCGTGTCTACGAGCCCGTGTCCTTGCTGCACGAGACAGTATTCGACCAGTGTCCTGTTTTTGTGTTCGAATGCTATTTGACACTTCGTGTCCACTATTTTGGATACGTAATCAACCCCCTTGACATGCATACATCTGTACATCATATTAGCACACTTTATTTTGCATTTAAATGGATTTTCGAATACGAATTTAGGTTGTTTGTGTCAGTTTTCAGAAACTCTGATACTGAGTATATATTTTGGTTTTCTGATATTTAAATCAATTGATTTTGTTAATATATATAATTTTGCATGTTATATACATACTATATATGAGTATCACAATTGTGTATGTTTGGAAATTTCCAGTTTTAGTGTGGATAAATACTTGATGCATATATATTGAATGTTAACTGAGAATGAAATATGAAAACTAAGTTTGGGCTTTTGTATGTAATAAAAAATATGAGAATGATAAATTGTATCCATATATGAATATATGCAATAACTGAGATCTTAATGACTTACCTGAGATTGATTCAACTGGCATATATTGCCTGAGGATGTATTCTCAGGTTTGAGGAAAATCTGAAATTAGTTTGTGAAACCTGTGTTGATATATATGAATATACAAAATTGAAATGAACTTGACACCACAAACACACACCCTATCACTCTTTCACTCTCACTGTCACATCCTTAACACACATACACATACACCCCTTACCATATCACTCTTTGTCTATCTACACACACACACACACCATATCATTGTCTATACACACACACCCCATATCATCACTGTACACACATATATCACCCTATCACTCACTGCCACTCCATACACACACAACACTATATATATGACCTACCTTATATATATACATGTATATATAGAAAAATGTATTGATAATGAGAAGAATGATTCCCCTTATTGATGTTCAGTTTAAAACCCCATGTTAGCACACTCATCTAAGGATGTGACATTTCACAATATGTTGACACCCACACTTCACATCTCTATACTCACACACACATTTTTCTCTATATATGTATATAAAATTGCTAGTAGGCATGTATGTATATATGTATTATATATATAGGTTTTGTATTAGCCTATGATTATATAGTTGGATGTGTACATACATATGGTAATTTAGGGATTGGTTTGAGTGTAATATATGGAATATATGTGCTAGTGATATGTAGACGTGACTTTGGTAACTTGGTATGCATAGGCTTTGGTTTTGGCTAGGCCTAGTTGACTAACCTTGACTAGACTGGATTAGTTAGACTAGTTTAGACCTAGTTTGACTTCATGTTGACTAGAGTTGACCAAGTGTTGACTTTGACCCAAAATAACCTAGAATCGACTAACCTAGACTAGTTGACCATTGTTGACCAAACCCTAGATAGTTTGACCACAGTTGACTATGGTTGACCTAGTTTGACTGTATGGTTGACCAGAGTTGACCGAGAGTTAACTTGGCCTAGATTGACCTAGAATCATATAGAATGCATTATAGATTACTCTTATTTCATATTGGACATGTTGTGACCTGTGTTGCTCTAAATATGACTCATTTACTCTGTCTGGACATCTACACTTACCAATACTCAGGATATCAGGCGAGTACATTCTCTGATCATTTCATACTTGTTAGAATTTATATTTTTGCTCTAGATTACTTTACTTGATGCTGTCACGTTGTTAACACGGATTAGTACTATATAGATATTTACATTGAGATATTATCCCCCTTGGAAGCATCGGATATATCATGTCATGTGCGTTTCACTTTCATCATGTACTCTTGTGATTTTATTATTTATGTACACTCTTGTAATTCATGTACTCTCATGCTCACAGAGCCCTCATGTATACCTTCATGTGCACCCATTTATGGGCCCCCATATGAAATATTATACAATAACATAACTTGTCTGGATCCTTGTGTATTGATTGGGGTACGGGGGAGTAGAAGCAGTCATGTGAACAATTCCAAGTAGTCATTGTATAAACTCTTTAGTGTAATCATGTGCAAATTCAAGCCGTTCACATATCTATCTTGTACTCTACATCACTAGTCACAGATAGTTCTCTACTTATAGTAGCTATTTATATTACAGTTCTCTTTTTTACTATATGTACTTGTAGTAACCCTAAAGGGGGGTGAATAGGGTCAAGCTAACTAATCAAGCACTTAGCACAAGCTAATGGGAAATTTAGAAATATATGTGCAAGAGAAGAAGCAACAACAATACCAACACACGACATATCCTGGTATCCTTCCAAGGGGCACTCCAGTCCCGGAACTCTCTTCGGCTTTAATCCACAATTTGAGTAAATAGTTACACACAAGTTTGGATCCGAAGAACTCGCCAACTTCTTACACTAGAGCTTTAGTCCGAAGGCCTCTCCGACTTCAACCGAAAGTTTGCATACGAAGACTCTCCAACTTCAACCGAGAGTTTAGATACGAAGACTCTCTAACTTCAACCGAGAGTTTGGATCCGAAGACTCTCCAACTTCAACCTTTCACAATAGGTTTTGATCTCCTTATACAACAAGATGAAGATCTTACTTTTCAACTCAAAAACTCTAACACAATTTGTGGATGGCAAAATAAAACCTTTATAGAGTTGTTTGTGGATAGGCTTTGGTGGTTTAGAAATTTTTAGGCTCAAAGCATCAACCTTGAATGAAGGGGTTCAAGGTTATTTATAACCAAAGCATTGAAAAGAGCTCAAAGGCAACTTTTCAGTCAGCAATCGGTATACCATCGGTACGAACCGGTATACCGTCGGAATACCGGTCTGGAATTACAACGGCTAGAAAAATAGCCGTTGGGATCATTAAATGTTCGAAATCCAACCTGTTGGATTTTCAACGTTACTGAATCAGTATACCGTCGGTATAGATCGATATTCCGTCGGTATGCTAATTTTGTAGACAGAAACTTTCTGTGCACAAAAATCGTTATACCGTCGGTATAGACTGGTATACCGTCGGTATGCCGATTTTCATCCAAAAATGATCCTGTGCTAATTTCTACCCTAGCTTTCGATTTTGCCATCCATTTTTTGTGTTTACAATTATTTCTAAGACACATTATAGACTACAGATATATTATAGCAGGTGCAGACTTCTTCAGAGTCTTGAAATGATGATGGCAAGGCATGGCTTCTTTCCTTGATAGATGTTGGCTTCTTCCTTGATGTCAGCTGTCCAAAGATATCTAGTTTCCTTGATGATGGCGTGGCTCCGGAGATGTTGTCGGGTGATTCAGAGAAATTTTATGGGATCTATCGTCTTTGGCCCGCCATGATTTCTTTATTTGCATAAGTCCATGTTGATCTTGCATATTGCTTTTCTGTATGTACATGTTAGGCGAACAAAACGATATACATAGTAGCAAGTATGATAAGATAAATGCACATTAGGAAACAATAAACTTAATTGAATGACCACAATCAAAAACATAGTTTTGATTTAGCAACCCGATTAAATTTAAGATAAATAAGCTCATATCACTAATATATAAACTAATAGGCACATATCACCAAAGGTATAAGTATAAGTAGAAATGCTATTGCGATAGTATGAAGATTAGTGATAATGAAATGCTAAACTTAACATATTAATCATATTCAAAAATATGATACAATCATTGGGCCAACAGTACTTTCTTTCAGTGTTTTATATATTTTACTCTATTGCATGCTTTATATTCATGTCTTGATATGAACTGTTGAGATTATGTGCTCGTTTCTGTCCTGACTGGACCTGTTAAAAATATTACAGAGGATGACGAGGACCTTTGCCCTACCTATTATGGAGTTTCCATAGATGACACCTGCGACTTGGATCTTCAGCAGGATCCATCAGCAGTAGAGGATGTCACCCATATAGTTTAGGCTAGTTAGCTTAGACTTCTATCTTATTTTGATGTCTTGTCTCATTTGGATACATTTATGTTTATATTTGGGATCTTGTTATTATTCTGGATGTTTGTGGAGATGTTATCTTAGACACTTAGACTTCTTCTCCTATTTATATCTTATTTGATGATTTTCATTATCTATCTATCTATCTTATCGTACTTCTACCTTAGTTGTGATTGAGCTTTACATTTCTCTATTGTCTTCCGTTCGGAGAGTATATACTGGTACAGGTACCTTATAATTGTTAGATGTATGTGACCTAGGACAGCGTTCTACCACCGACACTACGGCGTAAGCTGGATGTACCCACTTCTCGTGCCCCTACACTGGGAGCGGGTCATGACAGTGAAGGATGCCGAGAAGAAGACAGCGACTCTTTAGAGGAGAACTTCTCCTTTTATAGGACCGAGAATGGCTCAGAGCGCACGCCACATGGCCGATGGTCAGAATTCCTGTATTAACGGGACAAACCTAAGACTCAGCACTTTGAATGTTAGTCTTAGACCCTTGAAATTTCCCATATTACGGTGGCAATTAAGAGGGAAGTTCCTTAAAGAGCATATATTTATTTCTCTTTACTTCAGAAGCCAAAGCCTTCAAGCCAGAGGCGCATCCACCTGCCTGCGCCAACCTCAGAAACAAGATGGTGGCAGGCCCCCTCCCCTTCTTTTACTTCAGAAGCCAGTGTCTTCACTCCAGAGGTACAGCTACCTGCCTACGCCAATCTCAGACGCGCAATGGTATCATACCCTTCCTTTTACAGCCAACGCCTTTACTTTTCAGAGGTGCAGCTACTTACCTGCGTCCGTATGAGGCACAGGATGGTGATATGCTTACACCCTCTCCATTCCCACGATGCAGTCGTCTGTTCCAGTTCAGAAGCTTAAGTCACTTCTCTATAAGAGACTTGGAAACTTCCATCGCAACCAATACAAGTCAGCCTGTCGCTCCAAAAGCACAGTAACCTCGCCAACTAGAAGCACAATCCTACTTGTCGCCTACAGTAGAGTGACTCCGGTATTCCGAAACACAGCTTCATAAGTTGTTCTATATGCACAGAAATCTCATCGTCATTCGAAGCCAAGTCCACTCGTCGCCTGAAAGCACAAGGGTTCCATCGTCTCCAAAAGTACGGTCTACTAATCGACCTAGAAGCACAGCAGTATTTAGTCCTCCCCAGAGGCGCAAGAAGCATGGGTACACCTCAATTGGTTTGTTTAAACCGCCTCTTGCAGAGAAGATTGGTATTAAATTATGATTGATATCATATCAGATTGATTTAAATCTTAGACAAGGATCAATTAGACCCTAAATCTAGGATGACAAACATGTCACCTCCTTCGGTTATGTTTATAACCACCAGAGATCTCGTTTGAGGGAAATCTCATTGTCCGCCACGTGTCAGCGCCGTAGAAGCCCGCACTGTACAATAACAACAGATTCTTTCATATCTCAGGGACCCTAATGTACATCGTATATGTGCTCAATTCTTTATAAATAGAAGGAGTTCTTCTTCCACCAAAGCATCGACAGAGAAAAATTGACAATCGACAATCTTCAAAGGATCAGCAATCTATGTCCACGAAGAGTCGACTACCCTCATCTACCAATCAACCAAAGAACCAACCAACCAACCATCTTTAAGGGATCTTCTCCTCCAGACAGCCTCTTGATCGGTGACCCCAGAGTCCCATCAAAGGCGCCAGAGAGCCATTGCAAGGTTGATTCGTCGTCAGATCGTCAACGGAGTAAAAGAGCCGCTGTAGTGCTCGATCTCCACCGTACCATTTTTCCAGAAACCTCTTCTCCCTGTACTTAGAATATCCTGTTTAGGACTCCTTCTTTGTACACAGATACCTTATAATAAAGCAAAAAAGTTCGTTCAACCTTTTGTTATGTCGAACAGGGGGCATTGGGTATTTCGTGTTCATGTACTTTACTATATGCATCATGTACCCCCTTTTACTCTTATTTCTTTATGTACACACATATTCTCTTATGTACTCTCATGTGTTCACATGTGCTCCATGTAAACTAGCAATCATGTACGTAAAATAACTTGACAAGATCCTTATGTATTGATTGTGGTAGGAGAGAGTAAAAGTGGTCATGTGATTACATCCCTTTAGTATAAAAATGTGCATGTCTGTTATACCCTCACGTATATGGAGTTACCATAGATTAAACATGTACAAACCTAAACCGATTATATAACCATCTTGTGCTCTAAAATATTTATATTTACTTACAGTTCTTATTTTCTATACAACTTTCTTGTACTCAGATTTATCTATTTTCAATGTTCATTTACATCTCTTTATAGCATTTCATCTATTTTATGCTACTGCTCATACTGTATTTTCTACCATGTTATGGAACTGCTTTCAGAGATATGTGCTCGTTCCTGTCCTAATTGGATCCATTGACAAAAATATTACAGATAACCTGGAGGACTTCTGCACTTCCTATTATGGAGCTGACGTAGACGACACTTGCAACTTGGACCCTCAGGAGGATCCAGTTGCACTGAGGATACAACCATAGTTCGTAGGCTAGAATGCTAGGGTTTTATCTATCTTATTTTAGTTGTCTTGAGTTGTATTTATTCAGTATTATATTGTGGTGTTGATAACACTTAAACTTATTTTATTTCTGGTTGTTTCTCATTCTGTGATTTCATATCAATCTTATCATGCTGATTATCTATCTTTAGATTTGTGATTGATTTGTATCTTTTGAGATGTCCTCCAATTAGAGAGTATATTCTGTACAAGTACATTTGTACTTGGTATATTCTGTACAAGTACATTTGTACTGTGTTAGATGTTTGAGACCTAGGACAGCATTCTATCGCCGAAATTGCGGCATAAGCTGGACATACCCACGGTCTCGTACCCTTATGCTGGGTGCGGGTCGTGACATTGGTTGTAGTCTACGTATATATATATATATATCTAGGATTTGGATTGAACAAACGGAAAGAAGTGATAGAGGAATTTGGGTTTAAACCAAGTTTGGCTTATCACTTGGTGATTGGAAAATATTTGAATTTGAACAGAGTATAAGCATCTAGAATATGTAGTGGTCGACTTGATAGAGAGTGTTAGGTTTGAAATATTTGCATAATGGCCCTTAGGAAAATAGTGTTTGCAAAGAAATTCTATTTCCTCTATTTGATTGAGTGAAATATTACACACAACCCTGAAATTCATTTAACATCCTAGAAAAAAATAGACAAAAATAAACAATGATAGGTTCAGGGGTTTATAAATCTACTCCCCTTAAAATAATTTTGTCCTCAAAATTCAACAAAGCTATGATTAGTCCAAGATATATTGCTAGTAAATATCTCGAGTATGCACAAACAAAAAGTCTAATAGGACCCTCAATAGTACCATTACTATAGTCTACTAGGAGTTATCGTCATCTCCTCCTTCTGGCGTTGTCGTATCCTCCATGATCATGGCAAAAGCTTGTCCTTCTTGTGTGGTTAGTAGTAGTGGGGCACTCATATTTCTTTTCGAACAATTTCTAGATTTGTGTTGGTTGGATCCACAAGTCCAACACAACCCTAATCTACCACGACAATTTTCTTGAGTGTGGTCTTTCTTCGTGCAATACTGGGAGGTGGGAACATCTTGGACTTGATGTGGGGCTGCTCGTGGTTGCTGATGATGATGTTGTACTGAGGTCTTCTCTGGAACATGGGGACATTTTGCCGACCCTAATTGGCTATTGCCTCCTCCGAGTGTATCTCGCCTCCTCTTCGGCTTGTAGTTAAACTCTTCTTTTACTGCCTGTGCGACCTTCAGGATTTTCTCGTAGGTGGTGGCTCGACTGGTGGCGATGGATAGGTAAATCTTATGAGGTAATCCTTCCTGAATCTTTAGGCCTTGTCTTCTGGGGTGCTGACCATGCTCTCTGCAAAGCGGCTGAGACGGGAAAACTTTGAGGTGTACTCGTCGACGGTGAGGTTTCCTTGCTCTAGGTGCTCGAACTGACTCACCAACGGCTCTCGAGCTACGTCAGGATAGAATTTATTCTTGAACAGTTGTTTGAATTCCTCCTAAGTCACGTCTGGCACGGAAAGGCGAAGCTCGTCTCTATACTACATTCGGGCAATTTTATAGAGCTGCGTAGTAGCTGACTCAATCTTCAGGTCTTTCGGAACTCGGGCCATCTTCAGAAAATGCTCCACGTTCTCTAATCACTCATCAGCGTAGAGAATTTCCTTTGTCCCGTAGAATTCCTTGGGCTTGAGGTCCACAAAGTTTTTGGAAGTTCCAGGGTGCTGCTGGGGAGCATATCTAGTCTAAAGAGGCTTTCATAAAGTATCGCAAAAAATATTGGCTTGCTGTTGGAAGATCCCCAGGAGTGTAACATTATCCAGTACTAGTGGCGGAGGCAGAACAGGTGCTGGATACATAGCTGGTGCTCGATGCATGGTAGGTTTTGGATACATAACTGGTGTCGGATGTATTGTAGGTACTTGATATAGGACATATGCTGGATAAAAAACACGTGCTGATGATAGAACTGGTGTTGGATGCAGAACACGTGCTGGTGGCTGGACAGATGTTGGTGGCAGAACGAGTGCTTGTGGTGGAGTCTGCGGAGGAAACTGTGGGGGTAGTGGAATGTCGTCTCTACAGAATCTCGAGAACTACGGCTGAGCCGGGTTGCCCATATGAGTAAGCTGGCCTCCCTGCGTTGGAAGGGTCATGTATGTAAAAAATCTGCCTGCAGTCGGTGGGGTGTTCAAGGGAGCGTTGTTCCTGTCTTGAGAATCCATTTTACTGTAAAAAAAACATTTTAGCGGCTGAAGAATTTCAAGCAAGATGCAAGTCAAGGTTTCAGTAAAAATCAAGGATAGATCAATAATGAGCCAAGACATGTGGATGAGATCCTAAGAGTCTAATCCTATTTGGAGGCTCACGTCGGTATAGTAATGTAACCAAAGTGACTAACATAGACATGCATGGGCCACCAAAAAAACCTGTCACGACCCACACCCGCTTTTCGGATACAAGTCTGTGTCCAAGTCTAGCCTACGCCGCAGTGACGGCGGTAGAACGTTGTCTAGTATACACAAATCACAGAATCTATAGAATTAATATGGCAGTCTAGATCTCATCCACAGAAAGAAGATACAATCAACTTCAATAAGTACACATGAATAGTGAAAAACTAAATATTGGATAATAATATAAAATAAACCAAAATGTTTCCAAGTTATCAAGAATCCAAGTCTCGTCCGGTGGATACAAATCCACTACCAATAAACGAAAATAAAGTAAAGACATAAAATAAAATAATTTGAGTCAAACTAGGCTAAACATCAAATTCATCTTCACTGTTGTAGTACCGTGGTCTGAAGCTGGCTCAAACCCGCTCGTGTGCACCTGGCTCAAACTCGGCTAAACTTGAAGAGATCATCGGGTCCTCAAAGGACTATCAAGATACATAAAAATATGCCTTTCTAACAGTTTATCATGCAAGAAGAAGACTATGAATAAAATAAAAAAAGGCCAAGCAATAATGATACACGAATATGTGAATAACTATGCATAAATGAACTGCTGGAAAGAAAACATGAACACATGACAAGAGATCAACAGATAACCAAACCCTCGCCCCTAGTGTGGACTCACATGTTTGAACAACTACTAACCCTCGGCCCTAGTGTGGACTCGCAGGTTAGCTTCAAGAATCACCCTCCCCCTAGTGTGGACTCGCAGGTGTCGACAACTACTAACCCTCGCCCCTAGTATGAACTCACATGTTAGCTTCAAAAAATTAAAAATAAGATATAACAGTTCAGTTATGACTTACTCGTCCTACGACACGACTCATTCAAGTACAAGTGAGAAACATGTCCAATATGAACTACAAGGCTAACTGTGAACAAGGGCTATATATCATTGAGTAATCTACTAGTACACATAATAGGAGAAAAATACACGTTGGCAATCAGTCAAAAGAAAACGGGATAATAAGAATAATAAGCATGTAAATAAAGCTGTAAAGCAGGGCAAGGTATACTTGCCTGTGGTCCTGGGCTGCGGATACTGGCCAAGTGTCGAGCTCGAGTCCAGATGACCTATTATTTATGAATTACCAAGTCAACATATGATTTACAATTAAACAACTTAACAATCTTTATTTGAAATTCTAGGTCATCCTATATAACTTGCCTAATTTGGTTTATAATATTTAGTATTCTATGATACCCACATCCTTTCCTTGATACTACCCTTTATTCTACTATACACTGACTCCTTAACTTACTTTCCCTTATGTCCTACATATATATCCCCATTTTTGTAATTTTTAAGGGATATGTAACTCCACTTTCCACATTCCCAAATAAACATATATTATTATTTTATTATTTATTCTTTCTTTCTTTTCCATGAATTTTTCAAGCATGTGTACATTCTTTGGAATTTTCTTTTTTAAAATGTAAATGTTGGTATAATTACTTTTCTTCTGGTCAGCCCTAGGCCCACCCTTAAAACTATTCCATAGGGCCCAGCTAACTCAACTATGGACCTGATTTGTTCTCTTAACAGGAGAACACAGTTCACCACCTTCTTCTTCAAATTGCTCGACTGAGCAAATTGAATTTTTGAAATGTTTTTGAAAATTAGTTACTATTGCCATGTGCAGCTCCTCTCCAAATTCTCAAATCTTCCCGTACTTTTCCAATTCCTTCTCTCCAAGAACCAACTCTCTAACAGCCTATTTAAAGCCGAGAGTTCTTCCTTCTTCTTTGCTTCAGTGTGATAAATTTTTGAAGAAGAACTCCTTCTTCCCAGGCTTCCTTCATCAACCGCCATTCGAAGCAGCCATGGCGAATTTAGGGATTGAGAGTTCCTCTTCCAATCGATCAATTAACTCAGGTAATTACCTTGTTTTGAATGCTTTACTCGATCGATTCTTTTCTTCTTCCATTTCTGATCGATCGAAAATTTCAGATCTATAAAGATCGATCGAGTTCTTTGATTGTGACACAGTCTGGGTCCAGAGTATTGCCAATTGCGTGTGGATCTAGATTGAAGAGCAATCAGTTCTTCAATTCCTCCTTCGACATTAATTTTTAGCATCTAATCCAACAGTTGAGGTGAGGATCACTTCTTGGTTATTTGATTCAATTGATGGTTCTCGATTCATTCCTTGAATTCTTATGTCAAATTGTAGATCTAGAATCAGGGATTTTACTTAGCTTAGATACTGTGATCCTTCTCACCAATCATCAGGGAAGGTGAGTTTCGAAACACTAATTCCGTGATTGGAAGAACCCTGTTTTAAATTAGTGTAGTCAGTAACTATATTTTGTTGTGTCTATTATTGGTTGTTCAGCATTAAGACTGGACACAGACAATTCGTATCAAACTCAAGAATATTATCGAGAGTTGATTCCTAGCAGGTAAAATCTAACTATAAGTAGCAGTATTTATCTAGTATTACATAGTGCAATCTACTATTTTTTTTGAAATCGATTTAAGTATGTAAATAATAATAGAGTAGAACTGTGTTGTACTATTAAATCCAGCTTAGAGAACAACTTATCAGAGTTCCCTGTTTCTGAATTTTAAGTGGAGAATTATGTTCAATTGATTTCCAGGTTGTATACTTGATATAGGTTAAATTCAAGTAATATATGATGTTTAAATCCTCTAAATCAAGTCTGATATGGTGATGCTTGGTATAAATCTTGGGATTGATACTTGATAGTTGATATCTGTTCTGTTTCAGTCTCAAGTTAAATTATAGCTAGTCTGTATGGTGTTGAGTTGCTGAACCTTCAATGCCATTTCAGTTTTGATTTAGGTTTTTCAGTTGCATAGGTTGAAAGAGAATTTGTTCCAGGCACTTAATCCTCATCTCAATTTTGCCATTGAGATTGAGTATAAGTTTTAGTCCTGATGGATGAATTGGCTTATGGTGAATTCGAGATGATTATGAGGTAAGCCTGAGTTTAGTGTAAGTTACTGAGTTAGATGGAATTTGGATGTCAGATAGCTAATAGCTGAGATTGGTTTGGTTGGCATACTTCCTTCAAACCAATAGACATTAACAGATACAATATTGAATCAATATGTAATAGCCATCTGTTTAGAACCTGTAGTACTGGATTCAATTCCTGGGAATGTATGTTTTACTATAGGTTATGATACAGGTTGATATTACATATTACAATTGAGAGTGGACTTAGGATGGTAGATTTATTCGACTGATCATTAAACCTACTATCTAAAAACCAGGATTTGAATCTTCGAATGGTTTAGATTATTGGACTGAATCTAGAATCCTAAATTTAATCTTGTATCTGTACAGTCCCATAGCAGGTTATCCTGAGCCAACTCTTGTTTTCAGTTTTTCATTTCTGAGTTTAGTAGCAGTGCAGTGAGAGGCTTAGTGGATTAGCATAATGAGGAAAAACCTGTGATTGATAGGATGATTCTTAATTGGGAAATTAATAATGGGTGTTATGTATTGACTGTTGACTAAACTGGAGGAAAGCAACAGAGAATATCCTGCGTAATGACAGTAGGTTGGTTGCCTATGCTAGTTGAGTCGATGTATAGCAAGGTTTAGGCTCAAACCAAATTAAGATAGGTAAGTACAACCTGACATAAACCCTTGTCTACTGAACGAGTCCAGTACTGTTAAGCTTATACTGTTCGGCTAACCTGTGAGCATTAGGAAGGTTGTTGGTTCAGTGATGTGTAACTTTTGTTAGATTTGGGCATATGTGTTGCAATGGGCAGGACTGTTTGATTAAGGCTCTATGTTTAGCCAGTCCTTGATTTACTCCATCACATGCCAAAATCCTTTCCCTTTTCAATCTGTATTTTCATATCATTTTCCTACAATGTCTAAACTGAATAATAATTGTCTAGGAAACCTGTTTCCTAACAATATGGGTACTGCCTATTAGTCACCTGTAAAAACATGTTAGGTAATACTCTAAATTGTCTAACAAAACTTGAGTGTATGTTAGTTGTTTTGATTGATACCTTTAGATGGTCAAAACTGGGTTGAGCTAAGGTACTACTAGGCTAGGTATATGTGTATCTATTCAAATACCTAGATATAAATAGATATTTATAATTTTTACTAGATTAGAGTATAGCTTGTATATTTTATGAAAATCTTAAGTTAAGCATAATTAGATATCAAAATCACTAAATTAGAATTTGTTCATATGTTAATCAACTTGTACTTAAATTATAAAACAGGTAGACATCCAGTTTTACATTCCACACTTGATCACCCTGAGCAAGGCAAGTATACTCCTCGGACTTGTCCATTTCTTCATGACTTATATTCATGCTCGTATCTCCTTGTTGACACGATGTTTCACGAGCTTGTCTTATATCTTGTTCCCTGAGTTTACTTGTGTCTGGGAGAAAAAATACTACACATTTGTGATCAAACTCAAGTAACTATTCATGTGAATAGCTTAGGCCCCGCATCGTGCACGCGGGACCGAAGCCGTACCATTTCATGTTCCCTGAATCTACCCAAGCCGATCACATACTCGGAATGTATTTCGATATATTTCACACTTCAGGTTCATGGTGTATTTCATATTCAGGTTTTATTTCATGTTTCCTGTATTTACTTTTCAGTATTCATGTTCAGGTTTCATGTCATGTTCTCATTTCTCGTACTTTATATTTTTCATGTATTTATTTCCATATACCATGACGTTCATGTTCATTTCTTTGGATATACTTAGCTCGGCTCCTGACTAGGATATATTGCAGGTGAGTTGCAGGCTATCTATGATACTTATTACGGGCAGGAGCCTGGAGGCACCTACGAGCCAGCCGATTAGGAGAACCCTGTTTTAAATTAGTGTAGTAAGTAACTGTATTTTACTGTGTCTACTATTAGTTGTTCAGCATTAAGACTGGACACAGACAATTCGTGTCTAACTCAAGGATATTATCGATATATAGACTAAAAATCAAGTTGCGGCATGTTTTTACTGCTCAGCAATCAAGTTGCGCCCCAAAAATCAAGCTGCGCCACTGTTATGAAGCTCAGAGATCAAAATGTGCTACTAATCAGGTTGCACCATATATTAGACTGTACCCAATCACATTGCGCCAAAGCCTACATGGTTCCTGACTATAATTGCCATCATTGCCTGACATCACTGACAATTGACAGCACGATAAACGAAGAAAATCTCTTCAAATCCTGCAAAGCGTGGCGCTCAAGACGATTTGATTGACAGCTGTTTCGCGCACTCTGTAAGTTACGTCTAGGCGCAATCTGAACAAATTTTTCTCATACATTCAAATGCTGCCACGTGCCTATGCACTGAGTTGCGCCTATGCGCAACCCAATCAAGCACAGTTTGACTCGTTGACTGAAGCTCGCACAACCTGATAAAGTTGAGACAACTTACGTTCTAAAGCACGATGACGTGGCACACATGCCTCTAATCTCTCAAAACATGTCTATTACTATGTACAAGACCATGCACATCACAATTATATGATGCCACGTGTCTAAATAAAGTTAGTACATGTTTGTGTAACTGAATGGAAGTTGGCGCAACTTAAGGTTGGTGCAATCCAAAGTGGCGCAGTTCAACCTCGCGCACATCAAAATAACTGCTAAAACAGTTATCTCCAGAACTCTATAAATAAAGTTTCCAATCATTATCAAAGCATCACAGGGATCAAGAACTCTTGCAAAATTGCTACTGTATTCTCCAGAGGCTCTAGTCTTCAAGTTCACTTAGTCCAAGGGATAAAGTGATCGTCTTCTTATCAGATTTCTAAAGTTGTACTTTCCCAGAATTCATTGTACATTGTATAATTATTTT
The DNA here is from genome assembly GCA_029216955.1 of Iris pallida. Taxonomy (NCBI): domain Eukaryota; kingdom Viridiplantae; phylum Streptophyta; class Magnoliopsida; order Asparagales; family Iridaceae; genus Iris; species Iris pallida. The sequence continues at coordinate 27,066,718 of JANAVB010005598.1, forward strand.
AAAGTTTGTTATAAACTTTTTGTTTTTGCAAACAAAATGACGACTCTGCTAGGGACGACTTTCTCCTCCGATGAGAAGGTGATAACTCAATGTGATGCTGCGTCAATCGGTAAGACGCAGAAGACTCTTAGTGGTTCAAGTCAACCAGACAGCCTACGAGGATATGATCAACACCAAGAGCAACAAGCGCACTATGGCTATCACCAAGAACAAAACTATGTGGACTCCTAAGTCTTCTATAGTTGCTGTTACCCAGGCACAACCTGCCCTGTCACCCAGGCACAATCTGTCTCTGTTGCTCAGGCGCTGCCTGCTTCAGTTGCCCGTGCGCAACCTACTCCCTGTGCTACCAAGGCACAGTTTACTCCCTATGCTGCCAAGGTGCAGTCTATTCATTCTGTTGCCCAGGCACAGTCCACCCGTTCTGCTGCCAAGGCACAGTCTATTCATTCTTCCTCTGTTTCTCGCTCACAACCTACTCCCTTTGCTGCCAGGGTGCAGTCAATTCATCTTCCTGCCAAGGTACAACCTGCTGCTAAGGCACAACCAGTAGCCTATTTGGCTATGGCGCAACCTAAGCACCTTGCTGCCCAGACGCAGTTTGCACACCATGTGGCTTCGGTGCAACCCAAGGAAACTAGTCTTTTGGCTATTCTCGCTTCTTCTCCAGTTCTGAATTTGGAGAAGCAATGTTCTAGTACTAATGCTAGACAGAATAAAGGGAAGGGTCCTTTGACACTCCTCCAACTTGCGCAACCTGTGCATAAGGTGGTCTCACAACAAAACAGAGGAAAACGCTTTTTAGCTAACCCTTCACAAAATAAAGGAAAGTACCCTTTGGTCTTTTCTCAATCTTTTTCAGTCTATGACTCAGAGGAAAATATCTCAGATTGTATTCCTCTGAACTGAGATTCTTCTGTTCTTAACAGAGGTCTTCAAATCTCTACCATGGGAAAGAATACCGATCAAAAAGGCATTATGCCTACCCCTATGGCAACTACTCAAGATCTTCCAACCTTGCATATTTCAAGATCCAAGTAAAGAAAATTGCTGGTACCTCAAACAGATACACCGGGAGCAGAATTCTCTGATTTACATACCTATCTCAATAGGCGTCAATCAGTATCAACCTCGGTGAAACGCAAGTATCCTACGCCAAAGGCCAACTTGCACCAGAAACACAGTTGTGAAAAAAAAGACCCAATCACTTATGCTAATGAGTTAAGTATCTCTCTGTACACCCACGGAACTAAACATCTTAAAAATCGGAGACATGTTCCTAATATCATTAAGGAATATGTTCCTCCGACTTTTTCTCGTCCCGTGGTAGTGACTGATCTCCGAGAACGTCTTACACAAAAATGGGAAATTACGGAGACATCTCACTCATCTTTACATCATCCATCAGAACGCCACTGCCTTCATGAAGTGGTTATCAAGTGTTGTTTCCAATCAGCTAAACTATATGTCTTCTATCGTCTGAACTATGCTTCAACTCCTGAACCTATGATGGGAGACAAAGATGAGTTGTTATATGCCTCTGTCAATATGACTTCCCGAGACACTAGGGGTAGAAAAACTTCAAAAAGGGGTACGTCTCGTAATCTGAGTCAGCAATACTTGGGTCAACTCCGTGAATCTAGTGAAGGGATCTTTCAACATACCAGATTGAAAGATCGAAACTTGGACCAGGATGCTTTTAATCAGGAAGATCTTCTCATCACTAATCTAGAAGAGGATTCTTTGTCTGATTTTGATGCAGATAGTGAAATCTCTGAACAAACTATCTAGTCAATAATGGCAAGAGAGGTGACAACATATGCTATTACAATAGACCAAGATGCTTCAAGTTCAGCAAGTCAAGAACAACGAATTGCTGCACTGGAAGACAAATTGAAGACTATGGCTGAAATGGTCACAAAGTATGCACACTATAATCATGGCTCAACATGCCGTACCACCGGTTATAAATCCTGCTACAAATTTCGAGCTCATAGCATCTTCTGTACCTGTTAGTGTCGGTCTGGGGGTACCACCTCCCCAGGTTGCTTCTGTACCGATTCAAGATGCTCCCAGTCAGTCTGGTACTGGGGGTGGTAATTATCACGTTGTCCCTCCTCCAAATAATTAAAATCAACCCACCAATTCAACTTTAGGGGATGCTAATAAGGCCGTAAAACTCTTACACACCCAGTTTGAGGCTTTTAAGCAGAAGGTTGGTCTAAAAAGACTTGGGATAAAACAACCTTATCCTGTTGAATGGAAGGAGGTTTAATTTCCTCCTAAATATAAACTTCTGACCATTATGCTATTTGATGGCAGCACTTCTCCAAGTCAGTACATCAATCACTTTGAAGTGATGACTGATCAATTACAGCCAAATGATGCTCTTCTTACCAGGGTGTTCGTCGGTTATTTAGTCGGTACGGTATACGATTGGTACTGTAGCATGTCTGATGGCTGTATAACTTCTTTTGCTAGTTTCAAGCAAATATTCTTGGAACGATTCTATGAAGGGGTCAACGACATGACTATGTCTGCCCTTATCAAAATTAAACAAAGACACAATAAAATCACTGAGAGTTTTATTGAAAGATTTCACCGGGAGGCACTTAAAATGCCTCTAGAAACTCCATCTTCTATAACAATAGACACTTGCAAATCAAAATTGCTGCCTATTATCAGCATGTGGACAGGATCGACACAATTTCAAGATTGGCCTTCTTTTATTGTGAATGCCAAAGCGGCGGAGGTTACGCTTAGAAGTTCAAACAATTAGGAGTTCAAATGGCTAATCCTAACCAAGATGAACATTGTACACCTAGTGTTAATAATCGCCAGAACAATCGCAAGGGTAAAGAAACGTTGGCCATCAATCTCAAGGACAAGGAGTCGTTGGCTGTCAATGTCGCTCAGACTGCACCCACTCCATCAGCACCACTACTGAAAGCACCTCGTCTAAAAGAAGAGTATTCTTTGGATGAAGATGATATTATGAGCATCTTCGATTGCTTGATCAAAAGCAATAAGTTTCAACTGCTAGAGGCAAAACGGCCAGAAGAAGTGGATAAAACTGACCACCCTAAATATTATATTTATCACAAATTTATAGGGTATCCTACTCGAGCATGCTACATGATCAAAGGCAAAATTCAAGAGATGGTCAACTCAGGAGCAATTACTCTCCAACAGGATGAGAAGACTGTAACGGCCAATGTCGTCTCTGTGTAATTTGGTAATTTCCTACCACAGTTAATGTAAGATGGTATTATCTCCATTCCAAGGGCTACTCTCGAGATCGTGAATCTTCCATCTCCCCAACATGAAGGTCTTGTTCCACTATCCACTGATAAAGAAGAAATTATATGGATTCATCCAGATCTAGTAGCAGATTTTGAAACGCCTTCTTCTTCCAATCAAAAGAAGTGTTCCAAAACTAAATTGAAGAGCTACAATATGGTATCCTTTGAACCAGTAGCAGAAGAAGAAATTCTAATCGATACCAGATCTAGGAAACCTTATCTTCGAGAGTATCCTGAAACTCAAGAAAATCATGCCCCATCTTCTGATGTTCCTCCTGCATCATCTTCTCCTGCTGAGAATATACCATCTACATCCTCGCCAGTAGTGGAACCAACTCCTCCCAAACCAACATCAGTAGACAAGAAAAAATAATAAGTTCGCTTTGACAAAGCATTGAAAAAGTTCTCATCTCTCGGACTTGAAAAGCCATATAATTTTGATATACTGGCTCAATTGGCTAACACTCCAGCGAGATTGTCAATCTTTGAACTCTTATGTCTCTGAAAAGAAACTCGAAAAATGTTAAGTGAAGACTTGATGCAGGCTGATGCATGTCTTACTCTCCTTAAGAAGCCTAAAAAGAAACCTGTCAGTCGAACACATTTTAATAGTGTATTTGAACTAATGCCCAACATTACTTTTATATAAGATGATATGCTGTTAGAAGACAATCGTCATGATCGTCCTCTCTACTTCACGGGATATGTGGACACCATGAAATTCGTTCGTATATTGATTGACCCAGGGTCTGCTCTTAGTATCATACCGAAGACTTTGCTGGATGCCTTGAAGATCCCAATGCACAATCTTTCTACAACTATCACTACCATCTTGGGGTTTAATCAAGAAAGAAGTGAACCTTTGGAGAAGATACGCCTGAAACTTCAAATCGGCAATCTTTGTACAAAGGTGACTTTCTATGTGATTGATAATCATGGCTCATACAATGCGTTACTGGGAAGACCATTCCTCTACGAACACAATATTGTACCTTCTACTCTCTACCAATGTTTCAAATATGTGGATGTGAATGAAGAAGTACAGAAAGAAGTTGCAGACCTAAATCCTTTCAAGGGGGTTGAAGCGTACTGTAATGACTCTCGCATATACAAAGAAGAATTCATGAAGGTGGTACTAGCAATGGATACTGATGAAGAAAAGAAAGGCGTGTCGAATGATACTCTGGTGATCCCTGTCAAAGGGCGTACTTCCTGTCCTCAGTCTTCTAAGATATTGATTATTTACCTTCCTTCTCACAAGAAGCAGCCTCCTGGTTTTAGTCAGGAACAAAGGGACCTCACCTCTTCTAAGCCACTTGTAATCGACCTTCGTCATAAAAAGCCTCATCCTCCTTCTCGTTCTTCTTCTCCCCTCTGGTTATCAATCTGACTAAGCCTGTTAAGGCTAAAGGTCCTGTTGTGAAAGATGATGTAAAGATCAATAAAGCATCTCCTTTGCAGTATACTGATGTCCCTTATTATACTCAATATTATTTGAATATGCTAGATAGCTTCAAGCCACTTACAATAGGAGTTGTATCGTCTCTCAAAAATGTGGTATCACTGGAATCAATATAAGAATCGTACTTCTTAGTAACATCTCGAAAAAAAAGGCAAAACTCCTATACTTTTTAATAAAAGAGAAGAATAAAAGGCATGCCAGACAGTGATAATAAGGATGATACATGAAGGCTACAACTACGTCGCTATAGTCCACAATCCAAGGCAATCATCCGTAAAATGGACTATGATTTCAAAATTGGTCTCAATAGCGGTAAAGGAAGGCGAACTCCTATTCGTATTTATGTTCTGAAAGAAAAATTACAATAATACTATAGTAAAACGAAGCGGGGACTAGGTTATACTTTACCACTTTTGACTCCAGAAGCTTTCGAATCTGATGAAGAAGAACGATCTAACTCTTCTGATTTTATCTCATGGAATTCTGATACCAGTATCGGTCATGTCCATCGGGTGACAATATCTTCTAATATTGTGTTTGCTGAGTTCTCAGACGTTGACGAGGATGATATTGAAGAAGCTCCTGAAGCAGATCCTTGGGCACAAAGGATGGACAATCAGTGGAAACTCTATTTTGAACAACGAGATCCACCTACTGAGGATCAACTAATTCAGATCGATGTTGGAGAGAAAGATGTACCGCAACAGATCTTCATTAGCAAAAATCTCCCAGAAGATGATAAATAAGAACTAATTCACCTTATTCGTGAATATATCGATATCTTCGCCTGAAGTTATGAAGATATACCGGGTTTAGATCCTCAGGTCGCAACACATAAACTTAATATTTTTCCTAATGCTAAACTAGTCAAACAACAACAATGACAATTCAAGCCTGAGATGATGGATGCGATTGATGATGAAGTCCAAAAACTTATCGCTTGCTATCAGAGAATAACAGCATCTTGATTGGGTAGCCAACGTTGTACCAGTTTTGAAGAAGACCGGGAAGGTTCGGGTATGCATAGACTTTCGGGATCTCAATGATGCTTGCCCAAAAGATGAATTCCCTCTCCCAATTACTGTTGTCATGATCGACAATACTTGTGGATTCGAACGAATCTCTTTTATGGATGGGTTTTCTAGATACAATCAAATTCGGATGAATCCTAAAAATGAAAAACATACTTCATTTCGTACTCCTCGTGGAGTATACTGCTATACGGTCATGTCGTTTGGTCTTAAGAACGCTGCTGCAACTTACCAACGGGCTATGAGTACCATCTTTTGAGATCATTTGCGAAAGACCGTCGAATGCTATGTTGACGATATTGCTGTCAAAAGTCGTCTAAAGGAAGATCACATCTAAGATTTAAGAACTATCTTTAAACTAATGCGCCAGCATTAACTCAAAATGAACCCCACCAAGTCTTTCTTGGGTGTCTCTAGAGGCAAATTTCTCGGATTCGTCATTACCTCTAAAGGTATACATGTTGATCCCGAGAAGATCAAAGCCATTAAAGAGATACGTCCTCCATGCAACCTAAAAGAGCTACGAGGATTCTAGGGTCGACTTGCTTACATCTGGAGGTTCATTTCGAATTTATATGGACGTTGCAGACCATTTACTCAATTAATGAAGAAAGGTGTGTCTTTTATTTGGACAGAAGAATGTCAACGAACATTTGATAACATAAAGCGATATTTGATGAATCTACCAGTCCTTGTGCCACTGATCTCAGGAATACCCTTATTGATGTATGTCCGGGCGATGAATCATTCATTGGAAGCTTTGTTGGCTCAGAAGAACAAAGAAGGTCATGAACAAGCTATCTACTACCTTAGTTGGACGATGATTGGAGCTGAACATCGTTATAGTCCGGTAGAAAAAGAATGCTTAGCCTTAATGTTTGCTGTTCAAAAGACAAGGCATTACATTATCGGCCAAACTATTCATGTTATTTCCTGAGTTAATCCTCTTCGGGTCTTAATAAAGAAGCCCAGTACACTCAATTCTAGGCTTGCTACATGGGCCATATTATTAACATAATATGATTTGGTGTATGTTTTCCAAAAGTCTGTGAAAGGTCAAGCACTAGCTGATTTCTTAGCAGCTCATCCTATCCCTGAAACATCTAAACTCTATGACGAAATTCCAGATGAGACATTGGAATCAAATGTGATCTCAGAAGAATTTCCTACTTGGTGTTTGTTCTTCGACTGAGCGTCTAGAATTGGACCTGGAGGTACCCTTGTCGCTGGAGTGGGGATTATTCTTGTTTCACCAGATGGATTAGATATCCAGAGAGCCTATTCTTTAGATGAATCATGCTCCAACAATGTAGCAGAATACAATGCTTTGCTCTTTGGACTCCAATTAGCCAAACAACTGGATATTGAATATCTCAAAGTATATGGTGATTCTAAGCTGATTGCTTATCAGGTTAGAGGCACATACGAAGTCCGACATCAAGATCTGGTACCATACCATGAATCGACAATTAGAATAGCTTCTTCGTTCAAAGGGTTCTTCATCCAACATGTACGTCGAGTATGCAATACAGAAGCTGATGCCTTAGCTAACCTGGCTGCGGTCTTAGCAATTCCAGTCAAAAGACAACAAATGGTTTTTATCTCTAATAGAGAACTATTTTTATTGAAAACAACCATAACATTGAATTCAGTAATTCAACTGAAATCAAAGTCATTAGCGAAGACTGGAGAGCACCCTTCATCGACTTTGCAGTACATGACATACTACCTGAAGATCCTAAAGAAGCTACAAGTATTCGCTGGCGATCGCTTCGATTCTATTATAATCATACCACCAAAACTCTCTTTTGATGAACTTTTGATGGATTACTTTTGATATGTCTGGCTGGTGATGAAGCAAAGCAGGTATTACGTGAAGCTCATGATGGCGTTTGTGGAGCACATCATCCCGGTACCAAATTACATGATCGTATCCGACGTATGGGCTACTACTGGCCCTCTATGGTATCAGATGCCATTAACTATGCAAGGAAGTGTTGAGCATGTCAGATTCATACATATTTCATTCACCAACCGTCGAAATTTTTTCATCTGACTGCTGTCTCATGCCCCTTCGAAGCTTGGTGCATGGATGTAATTGGTCCAATCAATCCTTCTTCATCTAAAGGACATCGGTTTATCTTAGCTATAACCGATTATTTCTCTAAATGGGCTGAAGCCATTCCTTTAGCTGAAGTAAAGACTAGCAGTATCATCAACTTCATCAAACATCATGTGATATACAGATTTGGTGTACCTCGTTGAATCATCCACGATAATGGGCCACAGTTTGTCAGTCAGAAGTTTACTAGATTCTGTGATGACAACAGAATCAATAATGTTGCTTCTACGGCCTATAATCCTATAGCTAATGGGTTAGCTGAAGCATTCAACAAGACTATTATCAAACTCCTTAAAAAGTTTGTTTCTATTAACAAACGTAATTAGAGTGAGAAACTTAGAGAATGTCTATGGACTTATCGTACTACAGTCCATAATCCTACAGGTTGTACACATTTTTCTCTGGTATATGGATGCGAGGCTGTCTTACCGCTAAAAATTCAAATTCTATCCTTGAGAATTGCTATTGCTAATGAACTTACCATGAAAAATAATGATCGTCTCCGGCTTCAAGAATTGGAGGCACAAGAGTAGAAAAGGCTATTGGCTCAACAACATATCAAACTTTATCAAGCCCGTATCTCAAAAACTTTCAATCTCAAAGTTAAAGTGCAAACATTTCAGGAAGGTGAGCTCGTTCTTACGGTCAGACGTCCTATGACTATGACTCATATGAGCAAAGGCAAATTTGTAGCGAAATGGGAAGGTCTGTATGTTGTAAACAAGGATTTCTCAAACGGAGCCAACCAATTAACAGATATGGATGGCAGAGTTGCTATGATGCCTACCAATGGTAAATTTGTCAAGAAATATTATGTATAAAAGCAAAATATTCTTTATTTAGAGAAATGATGTAAATAAAAGTTTATTTTATTCAAGAAACAGAAAAGAATTACATAATATCAAGGACGGGGACGAGGACCCAATCCTTCATGATTAAATACATGAGTTACCAGTAATTCAAACATTTTATTGTCTGAACACACTAGCAACTCACAGGCGGCTATCCTCACGGCTTCTTCTTCAGCAGTCTTCTCAGGCTCCACCAACTTGGCAATCAGGTCTTGCTCTAGTGCAGGAATGGTCGAACCTTCATCCATTTTATTCTGCGGAGGCACCGGAGGCTCAGCTGGAGGCGTCTCAGTCATATCTTCGATTTTCAGAGTGAGCAAATCTTCGAAAGACATTTTGTACAGAAAGAAAAGAAGTTGACGATATCTACAGAAGTTTTGTTTTATTTATAGACAGAATGACTAAGATGATCGACTTCGAGAACCGATGCGACTTTTCTTCTTTAAAAGAAGTCCAACTGTTCATTCATTTATTTTTCTCCCTAAAAAGAGATGACTCTTCATTCATTCATTCTCTTTCTCGAGAATCGAGATGACTGTTCATTCATTCGGTGTCTCATCTTCGAGAATCGAGATGACGGTTCATTCATTCAGTGTCTTCTCTTCGAGAATCGACGTGACTGTTCATTCATTCACTTTTGATTGTCCATACATTCATTCATCTCAGTCTTAATATTTATTGTCCTTTATTTACTCTCTCGTAAATAAAACCATAGATAATAAATTCTCATATTCAAAACAGAAAAAAAAATTCACGTCCTCTATACCTCTGAATTCTGATTATCTAAGACAGCAATTTGTTACGTTCCTATTACCTCTGACAAAGTTGTCTATTGAGATAACAATATTTCTAAACATTATATTCTGCCACGTCCACATTACCTCTGAGCAGATATAATAAATATCGTTAATTTCTAAATTAAGAAATATATCATGTCTAGTACCTCTGAATATATTTTCTATTCTTTTACTTATATCTATAACAAGATATGCAACAAGTAATTGAACCACATAAAAAGTTTCTCATTTTATTTCTATTTTCAAAAAAAAAAGATACATCATAATGAAAGAGAAAACAAGTTTTGCTCATTCTATTCTGAAGGATAAGTAATAAGTTCTACAATTCGCTTCTTCAAAACTTAAGCTCTTTTATTACAATAATTTAGCACCAATTGCATGGCTTCAACCCTTCCTGACTCAGGATCGAATGGGTGGAGAGCAGCAGTCTGACGTACTAGTTTTTCATTCTGTAGCTGTTCAAATTCAGTCTTCTGATGCTTCAGAGCATTTATTTGATTAACAGCAGCTTGATATAGCTGAGTTTCTTGTTCTAAGTTCTGCTTGATAGCCTTAAGCTCTGCCTGAAGTTGGGTAATTTTAGCCTCCAGATCAGCAGCTTTCTTCTCTTCATCTGTAGCCTTAGTCTTATGGCTTTCAGCAGTAGAAGCTGCATCAGCAATTTGAATGTCAAGTTCAGAGGATTATCTAGTAAAAGCCAGCAAAAATGCTTCAAAATTGGCTTTACTAATTTATGCTTCTTGAGCCATAGCCTCATATTCTATGTTTACTAGCTGCTCGATATCCCCTCTTTTAAGCTCCTTATAAGCTTTAATAGATCCCTCTAGCTCATCCAAAATATTCTCTAAGAAGGTAGCCTGAGCCTCGTCTTCTTGGCTGCGGATGCCTCCAATCAAGAATGAAGAAGGAGTTCTGATTGTACTAAAAGGAACATCTTCCCTCTCCATCACTCGATGAACTAAAGGCTCCAGAGATGTGAAGAAGACTTTTGTGAAGGAGGCCACCAAGAACTTGTTAATTGCTATGGCTTCTGGAGTGGCTACCACTTCTGCCGGAGTCTTTACAGTTTTAATATGAGGAGGCACTTCATCTTGAGCGTTGATGTGGGAAGAGCTCCCTTCTCCTGCTACGGTTCCTGTGGGTCCTTCTGCAAATTACATATGTCGTTTGTATGAGCAATATACAATGCTGAAGGATCTATGAAAAATAGAACATGTCTAGAAATTTACCTGAGCTGGTTTAGCATGAGGAGTTTTAAGAGGCTTTGATATTTTCGGTTGAAGCTTTGACAGGGTCTCGACAGATATAGTGGCTTGACTACTGCCTGCTCCTGATTTAGTCTGAAGTAGCAGAGTCACTGGAGTTTGATCTGCTAATTCTGCTACCACTCCAAAAACCTTAGGATTTTCAGATATTTTGGGTTCATCGATCTTGGGACTGGTATTTCCTTCATCGATAACCGTATTTTTCTCGTCCTCAGCAGTTGAGTAGTCTTCATCAGCCGAGAGTTCCTGAGGTGATGGTACATCCACTAAAGTTTGTCCTTCTTTGGTGGTCTTATTCCAATGATCATCGTAAGATTCATCACCAAAGTCCCAATCGGCTAAGGCTTCAATCATCTCCTTTTCAGAATGAGAAGGATCTTGCTCCTTTGGAGAATTTATCATTCTTCTTGTGGAAGCAAATCTTTCTCTAGAGAGATGGTTTCTAGAGTCATAGGAGTTGGAGATGGAACGGTTATCCCCGTTGTAGCAAGTACATTTGCGGGAATACGTACCGTCACAGCTTCTGATTTTGAAGCTTCTTCGGTGGTAGTAGAAGGATGGACATCCGCTGAAGAAGCCACTACAAAGAAAGAAAACAACTTAATATACATCTTTAAAAGAAAAATATATATATTAGGGTATATCATAGTCTTGATATTACCTTCCTGAGATGGTACCTTTTCAACAACTACCAACTTTCTCCTGACCTCTCTATGTGGTGATGCAACCGGCTCTTCAGCAGCTCCGGTATGATCATCCTCCAGATCGATCAAAGTGGTAGACGTTCCTCTTTCTTCGACTCTTTCCTGCTTCTGAATAGAAGAAGGAGTAATTTCTTTCTCTCTAAAGGAAGAACTGAGGAGCATCTATTTTGACTGAGAACAAGTCATGCTTGTAGTTGTTGGTTCATTTATAACCAATGATGTCCTTCTCTTCTTCTCCGAAGCCCTTAGTGAGGCAGGTCTACTATCCAACTAAGGAAGGGCTGTCGTCTCCTTAGCCTTCCTTTTCTTTAACCCCTTGGCAGTGAATTTCTCTTTCCGCACCTTTAAGGATACGTCCAAAGGATCTTGGACTTCATCTGGATAATTCTTTAAAATTGAAGCCTCCAGTGGTGGATCTACAGGATCTCTATCCTCTGCATCCCGAAAAGAGTGAGCAGTGTGTTTTCCAAATTTGGATCTTTTTTTATTTGTAAAGTAATGTGCAGGATGGAAGCTTTCAGTGGATGTCACTACCAAAATACAATCAATTAGCGACGGCTCTTCAGAGACGGATTCTTTCTGTCGGCGTTAGCGACGAATTTGCGACACATAATCGACGGAGTACCGACGATAAGCCGATATATTTTTAATTTTATTTTAAGGGTGAAAAAAGGTCGCGAGTCCGTCGTTAGGTCGTCGGAGATATAGCGACGGATATGTAACCGTCGCTATGCAGTCGACTATTTGGCGAGAATTGTTGGGAGAAGTGGCGGGACAAATCGTCGACTATGTAGCGACGAATAGTCTGTCGGTAAGTATCCAAAAGAGCGACGTACTAGCGACGGATATTATCCGTCGCTAGTCTGTCGCTAAATATACGACCCAGACTTAAATTAAAACGACAGGAAGAACTTTTTATCCCCCCCAAATTTTATTCTCTCTCCTCTCTCTCTCTCTCTCCCGTGGCTTCGGTGATCGGCGACGTCCTATCCTCTCTCTCTCCCGAAGGTAATCCCATCTCTCTCTCTCTCGATCTCTTTCTCTCTCTCTCGTGGTGGTCGGAGGGACAGCGGGGGCGTCGTGGGCGTCGTGGGCTGGAGGGCCTGCGGGGGAGGCGCTGGCTGCGGGGACAGGAGAGATGGGGGCTGGGGGTGGGAGGAGGCGTTTGGCTGCGGGGGTGGGGGAGGCGTATGGCTGCGGGGGCGGGGGAGGCATTTGGCTGCGGGGGCGGGGGAGACGGGGGCTGGGGGGCGGAGGAGGCGGGGCTGGTGGGGCGGTGGAGGCGTTGGCTGCGGAGGCGGGGGAGGCGGGGGCTGGGGGAGCCGTTGGCTGCAATAATAATGCATAAGGTTTTTCTTTTTTTTCTGATCTTACAAAATCTCGACGAAAATTTGTTTTACGTATTATAATTGTGTTACCGAATCAACCCTAAAATAGTTCAATAAGTATTGGCACAAAAAAGTGATCTAGAACTCTATGAGGAGTTATAGGAGATTGCCGAGTTTTAATTAGGATTACTCATGATGATTAATCGAAAAATACTCGACCAACAATAGAATCGAAAGTTTCCATGTATATTGACTTAATATAGATGCCACAAAAGAGGTAACCAAGGTGAACGAAATGACAGCATGGTGAAAATAATTTACCAACCGAATTGACCATCAGATCGAAGGTAAGGATCAGTCGATTTAGTTCTGAACTCTTAAATTTTTTTTATAAGTGGGTTCGATTGTGTTTTTTCAACTTGTCCATGAAGATTTTTCCTTCTTTGATGTACAATTCGGCAAGAATATAGTATTTCAACAAATAAACAATTATTTAAGCTTATCTTGTTGCTTAAGTTGTTGGAAAGCTGCTCCAAGGATCCAACGAATAACTAGGGTTTGTTGAGTGGGCCAGATTCTTGTACAAAATGGTAAACATCTTATTGTTAGGATACGGATATCGTGCTTCCTTGATGTTAGCACCACCCTTAGATCATGGATAATCTTTGTCTCAATTCGTATATCTATTACCGGATGTGAACAAAACTATCTCACGACATTCTGAACCCAGATCATGTACCACTTTAATAGGCGAACAATCGAACCCTTGGAACATACTAGGAAAAGCTAACGAGAAATGGGGAGACCCAGATGCTGTTGGTCGGGATGGATAAGAAACACAAAAATGAATGGTCAATTATTGGTATCCCCAAGGATCCATTACCAACCTAGGATCCCATTCATTCAGAACTCAATTGACTACTTCTACAAGATTTAAATCCTGAATCTGAACCCTCTTTAATGATGAATCTGAACCCTCTTTAATGATACTGAAATTGTAATATAATGCACATCTCTACATGCCCTTGTTAACACAACCACCATGTGTTCAAGTTAGATATGTACTTTAACAGTATATGATCGCACTATCGGTATCATACTATCGGTTCCGGTATCGAACTATCAGTATCGGACTATGTATCGGTATCGGTATCGGACTATCGGTATCGGTATCGAACTATCGGTATCGCTAGCGGACTATCGGACTATCAGTATCGTTATCGAACTATCGGTATTGCATTATCGGTATCGGTATCACACTATTGGTATCGGGCTATCGGTATCGGTATCGCACTATCGGTATCGGTATCGAACTATCGGCCTATATACCAGCGGATCCACCAGTTACATGATTATATACTAATTCTGTTTAGTTTGTCTTACGATACAGGTTTTCACATCCAATCTGTGATGGATCGTTATTTCGTTGATCGTACATGGATGTACAAACGACAACACGAGAGCAGAATAGGTGTGAGTGACGATTTTCAGGCAGGCGTGAAAGTGTTTCTTAAGTATGCCATGAGCAAAGCTAAGTATATGGACGGTAACAAAATCAAGTGTCCATGTCATAATTGTCACAATAGACGTTACGAAGAAGGGTGAGTGTAAGAGATCATTTGACCCGTAAGGGTTTCGTACGTGATTACGGTCTGTGGTCATCGCAAGGTGAACTATATACTGAAAGACAGGTTGCGAATGCTGCTACTTATGCTTTTGATGATATTGCTGCAACGGATTTTGTCGTCGAAGACGATGAATGCTCTGTTGATTATGGAGACCTGCAGAACCTTGTACGAGATATGGTGTACGACGAAGCAGGGCCTAATTTTGATCCGGAGGATACTAATCCCGAGGCGAAGAAGTTCTATGATATGTTTCAGGGTGCAGAAACTTCTTTATATCCTGGTTGTGAGCCTCATTCCGTACTGTCAGTGACGATGCGGTTGTTAAACATAAAGTCCGATTTTAACTTGCCACAAACTTGCTATGATCGGATTATACAACTAATCAAGGAGGTGTTACCGAAGGAATCAAAAGAGCTTCCAAAAAACTTCTACAAGTCGAAGATGATGGTCCGACAACTGGGACTGGGGTACGAGAAGATGGATTGTTGTCGCAATGGATGCATGTTGTTTTACAAGGAGAACGAGGATATAGAAAGTTACAGCTTCTGTAATACGGATCGTTACAAGCCAGTCAGGAGAAAAGGAAAATCAACTAGAAAACGACGTCCTTACAAGTATATGCATTACTTGTCGATTACGAAACGCTTGCAGAGGATGTATATGTCTCAGAATACAGCAGAACACATGATGTGGCACATCGAAGAACGTACAAAGGACGATGTAGAATTGTCACATCCTTCGGATGGAGAGGCATGAAAATATTTTGATTTGCGTCATCTAGATTTTGCTGTAGAGCCTAGAAATGTACGTCTGGTGCTATGTTCTGATGGCTTCGCCCCTTTCGGGCAGTCGAGATCTCAATACTCCTGCTGGTCGATCATTTTGACCCCTTACAATCTGCCACCATGGATGTGTATGAAGACTCCTTATATGTTCTTGACAGCTATCATACCGGGTCCCAAAAATCCGACGAAGAATATCGATATACATTTACAGCCATTGGTGGATGAGCTGAAACAGTTGTAGGAGATCGGCGTCGCGACCGATGATATTTCCAGGAAACAAAACATTCAGATGAGAGCTTCACTGATATGGATAATCAATAATTTTCCCGCATACGATATGCTGTCGGGATGGAGTACTCACGGCACCATATCTTGTCTGATATGCATGGAAAATAGTAAGACATTCCACCTATAGCATAGAGGAAAAAAATTCTTTCTTTGATTGTCATCGTCTATTTCTGCCCGCGAGTTAACCTTAGAGAAAGAACAAGGACGCGTTCAGAGCTGGAAAGCAAGAATTTTCTCATTCGCCTGCCAGATTGTCGGGATACGATATTTGCAAAGATGTAAAGGACTTGCCCACTGTAATGGAAGATCTATCGAACAATCGTGTCGATGGGTTCGAACAAAGCCATAACTGGACCAAACGGAGTATCTTCTGGGACTTGCCTTATTAGAAAGATAAGCTTATAAGGCATAATCTTGATGTTATGCATATCGAAAAGAATGTTTTCGATAATGTCTTCAATACCGTCATAGATATTAAAGGAAAGACGAAGGACAATCCAAAAGCAAGACAAGACATTGCCGAGATATACAAGCGTCCTTATCATAACTTGATACAAAGGGAAGCTGGTAGACAATTAACTAAGCCGATAGCACAATACACATTGAGCAAGGAAGATCGATTAATAATCTGCAAGTGGTATCTACTTTAAGATTTTCCGACGGCTATGTATCGAATTTGTCTAGATGCGTTGATCTCAATGAACGCAAGCTAACGGGAATGAAGAGTCACGACTGCCACGTGTTTATGGAAAGATTACTGCCCATTGCTTTGAAAGAGTTGTTGCCTTCTGCTGTATGGGTTCCGTTGGCCGAACTATCTATATTCTTCAGGGATATTTCTCAACTAAGTTGACTGTGCAACACATGGTTGAACTTAAGGAGAAGATTATCTTAACAATTTGCAAGTTGGAGAAAATATTTTCTTCTGACTTCTTCGACAGCATAGAGTATCTACCGATTCATCTACCATACGAAGCCTGTGTCGGTGCATCTGTTCATTATCGATGGATGAACCCATTTAAAAGGTACATAAAAATCGATATAATTTAAGTTGAATTTCAGTGGGTTTTAAAATTTATTCTTAATTCTCAAGATAATTTGTCTCTCTAGATACTTACACCATCTAAAGAAGAAAGTTGGCAACAAGCCTCATATAAAGGCTTCGATATGCGAAGCATATCTTATCGAAGAGGTGTCAAACTTCTGCTCCATTTATTTCGATACTCATGTTAAGACAAATCGAAATAGACCTCAAAGGAATGACGAGGACGTTGAGGATGGAGGTATATTCAATGTAAGGGGCAAGCCTATTGGGGCTAGTAAAAAATGGTGGTTGATTGACGACGAGTATGATGCCGCTCACCGATATGTCTTGTTAAACCGTGACATACAAAAAGTGAGAGATTTGGAGAAGTAAGTCAGTACACTTGCACTCGTTATAATCTCTAATTTGATGAAGTAAGTGACTACACTTATATATTCTTATTCTCTCTAACAGTGTATTTAGAGACGAAGACAAAAAGAGGACACCCAATATTACCGATGAGGGACTTCAAAGAGAGGTTGATTGTACATTTCCATCATGGTTTCGCAAATACGTAAGTAACAGAGATTATAACTGAGGTTGATTTTATATATTCTTATAAAATATGTAAGTAACTGAGATTATAAATATATAATCTAAAACATTTAAATTATAAATATTTATTTACAGCTTTTATTGCCTGAAATAATACTCACTAATGAGAGTATTCGTTATCTGGCATTGGGACCGAAGAAGCAAACAAAGACTTGGCCAGGATATGTCGTTAATGGCTTCAGGTTTAAGGCAACTCAGAATGCTATAAATGTCGAATTTATCAATGACGGCATCAGTACCAAGGATTCCGGTGTTTGTATAAGAGGCACCATCTATGACGACGAACAGGACTTTGACTATTATGGAGTACTTCAGGATATTGTAGATTTATAATATACTACCCCATATGATATGTATATTGTGATGTTCAAATGTGAGTGGTTCAATATGACACCAAATATCGGTTGGAGAATCGATAAATAATTTGGATTTGTCGATATAAATCATCGCAGGAGGTATAGAGGGTCCGATACATTTATGATAGCAAGTCAGGCTGTTCAAGTCTACTATACAAGCTACCTAAGGCATCGTAGAGATTGATTTGACTGGTGGATAGTATGCAAGATTAAATCTAGAAATATATTCAACGTTGGAGACCCAGCATACCAAGAGGACCAGATCGAAAAGTCCCAATACTTGGGACAACAGTCGAATACAATGGATATTGAAGATATTGTTGAGAAAATAGAGGGGAGGAAGAGGTTGATACACAAGACTTAGCTATCAACTAGGGGAGAAAGAGGCGTCTTGCCCCAAATATTAAGGCAGAAGAAGAAAAAGAAGAAGACAAAGAAGAAGAAGAAGAAGAAGAAGAAGAATAATAATTTGATGGGGATGAGGATATAGATGAAGTTGACGATGAGGATAAGGATGAGGATAAGGATGATGATGAAGACGAGGCCGAGGATGAGAACGAAGACGATGACGATGATTAGGTTAAATATTATTGTATATTAAAAACACTTCCAATTACGTGAATTAAGTTTGACCTCATAAAAGTAATTACGTGAATTCATGTTTTTTTCGTTCGATCATTTACTTATTGTATGATTTTCTTTTTGCAGATGGCACTACTAGTCTTTTTCGTCGCGACGGCACTCGTCTCCCTGCTGGTGGTATGTATATTTTAGTTTAGAATTTTATATTCATTTTTACTTCTATATTGTTAATTATGTTTATGTGTTATATTTACAGGTCATGATGGCTGGCCGTGGTCGTGCTGCTGGTAGTGGTCGTGGTGGTGGTCGTGGTGGTGTTGGTCGTGGTCGTGGTCGTGGTGGTGCTGGTGGTCATGGTCGCATTCAATCTTCCCGGGATGTGACCCTATCCATCGAACCCGACCCGAAGAGTACCCCGGGCACAGACGCATCCCGCCGTCGATCGACAACTTTATCGAGGTATGAGTTTGGATCTGCTAGCGGATCCGTTTCACTATCGGATCCACCAGCGGATCCACCAGTTACTGCACAGTGGGCCCCGGATTACCCCCATACTCGGTTCCATCCGGTTACTGGGGATTACATGCGCGGACCCGCGGATCCTCCGACGGCACCAGAGAGGCCGAGAGGCGAGTTCTGACGAGAGCTATGGCCCGCGGAGACCTCGTAAGTAAATTTAAGATAATTTATTAAATTTCTTTTATTTATTCAAGTTAATAATCCAGTCGTTGCTTCTTTATAGATTTTTTCTGTTTAATGTTGCCAGGGCTCTTGGAGAAATTATCAGGGCTAACTTCCATGGTCCATACCTCTACTTTTCGTTGGCGCCCCCAAACTTGAAGTACATCTGGCTCGACGAGTTGAGGGTATATATATCTATATCTTCTAGTTAATTATTAGTTACTCTTTAATCAACAATTTTTTAAATTACGTGATAATTGAATTTGTATGTTAGACGACGTTCTGGTAGCCCCGCCATCGCGAGGACGCGGTCCGTAGGACCTATAGAAGCGCTGCCTCGAAGAAGATACGGAATATGATTCATGACCTGAAAATGGGACAGATGAGGCCGAATTCGATACGGCAGGACAATTATGAGGAGATCTTAGATATGATGGATACTCCTGCCTACAGAAAGAAATCGGAGAAGGCGAAGGCGAACCGACGGGCCACGGGGTTTCATACAGGGGGTTCAAGGCCCCACGTAGCGGCGCTTGCAGATCTGGTGAGATACTGCAATTTTATTTCACTATCGAATTCGGTATTATTAATATACGAAGTTAATTAAATTCTACGAAAATTTTGTATGCAGACCCAACGGGCAGTGAAGGAGGGAAGGGCACCAGAATCGGTCACCATGCACGATGTGTTCCAGCATACGCACAAGAGGCGGAAGGACGGGTCCTTCGTCGATGATAGGGCCAAGAAGACCGATATAAGTACTTATGTTTATGATATTTACGTTAGAATTAAAAGTATTCGGACTATAACTTAGATAAACTTAGGATTCACACTATAACTTAGTGAAACATAGGATTTAGATTACAACTTAGGTAAATCTTATAGTATAAACACATTCATTTGATAGGCTGCGTATCGTGAGGCCCTTAGTCGGGCTCAGTCATCTGCTGCCGAGGATGTCGGTGAAACGATGCCCGCCCGGATGCCCTCTTCTTTGGCCGCTCGCAACGACTTATTCGTAGATACTGTCGACGACTTTAAGAAAGGGCGCCTGTACGACATCGGCTCCCTAGGAGAGTTGCACATGGCGACTCAGAGATTTCCACCGACACCGCCTCCTCCCGCGGCCCCCTGTAGACGATGATGTGAGGTCGTAGCATGGATAGCTGCACAAGACGGTGTCATCCTTACGGGACCAAATAGTCACGTATTTTTCGCCTCCGATTGTTGTTGCCGGTCCGTCTGCTGTTGGTGCGGGTCCGTCTGCTACTGGTGTCGATCCGTTGGCTGCTGGTGCCGGTCCGTCGACTGCTGGTGCCGGTCCTTCTTCCGTCGGTCATGTTTCTTTCAACCCTGCTGCCCCTCTGGTATCGCCTCCGACTGTGATGACACTCCTTGATCTCATGTCGCCAGAGCAGCTACGCCGACTTTCGCGCAGTGTCTTCGACGGATTGCCGACGTACATAGTGGAGCAGTATTATCGTCGGTCACAGGAGGGATTACCACCACCAGACAATCGAACTCTTCCTGCTCCTTGAAGTGTTATATAAGAATAGTTTTTAAACTTAGAATATTTGTGGGAATTTTGGATTATAACGACGGATATTAGTTTATGATTTCTGGATAATTGGTGTCTTTACAATTATTGTTTTGGGTGATGCATATTTGTGATCATATATTGGTCTATGTGATTTTTTGATAATTTGTGTGCATTATATTCATATGTGATTTATATTGGATTATATATTGGTCTCAATGATTGTATATTGTGATTATATATTGGTCCAATGTTCGGATGTTGTGTGAACAGGAAAAGCTCTGCAATTTAAAAAATATCTCAGTTAGCGACGGACTAGTGACGGGTTAGCGACGGATAATATCAGGTACCGACTAAATTTCGACGGAATATCCATCGCTAACTACAGAATTTGAAATATTTTCAGTTAGCGACGGATGGCCGACGGATAATCCGTCGACCGGGTTCTGGAAATGTCATGGTCGATGGATCTGCGACGGACTATCCGTCGCCATAGTTCTGGAAATGTCAAGCATTTCCAGAACGTTAGAGACGGATATGCCATCAGGAATCCGTCGCCATGATCGACGAATCCACGACAGAATATCCGTCGCCATGGTTCTGGAAATGTCAAGCATTTCCAGAACCCGATCGACAGATTATCGGCCAGTAATCCATCGCTAATCTGTCCTTAGTTAGCGACGGTGTTCGACGGAATAGCGACGGAACGATACCCTCTGATACACAGTAACGACGGTTTACCGACGGACTATCCGTCGCTAAGTGTCTTTACAATTCAAAACCTAATACTTGAATTCGACGAAAGACCGTCGGCAAGTCGTCGCTAATGCAACGAATAGTGACGACGGAAAGCCGTCGCTATTCCGTCGCTTGGCGACTACTCAGCGACGGATTTTATTAGCGACGAGCTGATTGCCGACAGATTTTTTTTGACCAACATCCGTCAAAAATCTGTCGCTAATACGGATTAGCGACGGATGGTCGACGGAGCCGGCCGTCGCTAAAGCAACATATTTTGGTAGTATGTGTTTGCTGAAGTATAGAAGTTTGCATATGTATATAACATACGCGGGCCTTACTGAAGATTGAAGGGCATAAAAAATATCGCTTTAGTATCCCTGGCATTGTAATATCTCCAAGCCCTAGCCCCATCGATCAGATAACCTTTGGCCTGTAGGCAAGTGGTGGCGTTACCCACGTGAAGCTGATCATAGTCGAACTACCGTACAAATTGACTTAGCAGGTACGGTTCTAAATAACATTCTTCCTTAAATCTATAAACCAAATGAGATGGATGGATCGCCTGCAACCATGAAAAGATAGGTGGACTGAGGCGGAGTGATTATGCTTTCAGATCCATCATCTGTGGAGGCATATTCTCGTATCCGTGAGGAGGCTGAACACATTAAAATCTCCATCCCGATCTGCGATTCAATGCAAATCTATACTCTGAAAGAGCAGTGTTTTGCCAATGAGCGCTGGAGTAGCGTCTGATGAAGTCTCCATTGACAGTTCCCATATTAGGGTTAATCAAGCAGGGATGGTGAAGCAATAGCCATCCGAACAAATAAGTGTAAGGCATCTCGGTGCGACGATAGTCTTGCCTCGCTGCCTTGTCGTGAAGCATGCATGGTCTGTACAAAAGAAAGCAATCCTGCGTTCAAGTGGCAGGTCATTGCTGAAAGCAGATCCATCTTATATCCAAAAACAAGACGTACTGCAGCAAACAGAATGCCTCGATGGAATCTGTCAACTGTGCTGGCTCCTGGAACTATGAAGCGTCGCAGCCATATAGAGAGAAGACCCGCTAGTTGGGCCACTTTGGACATGGGTCTGTAACCCTGTCTGAGATAACTCTGGAGGGTGTCACCAGCCTTAAACAGATGAGAATCCTCATTCAGTCTGATATCTCTATGATTATGTTGCTCCATCAAATATTACATATCGCTCTGACCAAATGGTTCAAAGAAACGAGGAGCACAGGCTTGACTATCAAGTGGCTTGTCCTCCCTTATATGACCTAAGAAGAGGTATGGCATCTACTTGGTTGTGTAACAAGTACCTGCAGTGGCACTTTTGTATTAGAGCGAGCAGATCTTGTAGTGACACAATAATTATTGGAAGACGGCGATCATCTGAGGGTTCTCCTCTGCCATAGCATCCAATTCTTTATTTGTAGGTACATATTCTTCGTATGGATTGTCGCCCGTCGGAAGATGAGAGAGATATTCCATCTCATGGAGTGCAAGTCCCATTTCTCCATGGGGAGTCATAAAAGTTTCAGTACTTTCGTTATACCTCTCTACTAAGGACAGGAACATATGAGCGTTCGGCGAATGCCGTAGACTGTGGTCCAGATGGCATTGTAAAGGTCTAGATCGAGGAGTCTGTCCTTAAACTGATCCAAAATCCAGATAGTTAAGCTGCTCCAACACTTCATATATGGGTTTACCAGACCAGTCATACGCATACCTCGATCCGGGTATCTTCCTTCAGCCTTTGCGAATGTGTTCGCAAATATGGGTATTCTCACTGGAAGGAGCAAAGAGGAATCCTCAAAAGAAATACAGCTTGGCTTCAAACCTCTCAGGCGGGTGATATACTTCTCAGAAGTACTGTAAAAGAGGTCCTTGTGCTGTGGACCCATTCTATAACAGATTCTGTCGAGTCTTGCCTGGTGGATTGGAGTCAGATCCCATGACATTCTTCTAAAATATCTTGTAAATTCATATTGTGATAAAGCCATAGACCTCGATATTTCTGTGAGGTATATGATCTTGTCTTCACATCTGAATACTCTCTCTTCTTTTCTAGTCTTAGGTTGGAAAGTCTTCTTGATGGCATCTCCAAAAAGGAAGGCAGGCTTCTTGTGGACCACACTATCAAGACTTTCCAGAGGTTTTCTGTTCAATAAGCTCAGCAGGTTTTGGTTTTTTTGGGCCAGAAGGAGGGTCTTTCGTGCTTCAGGACCAACGTACTGAGGGAATGTAACATGAGATAAATTCTTCTTGTACTCCAGGACATTAAATGCTGAAGCAAATCTTTCAGCATTAGGGTCTTCCCTGAGATCAACTACAAAGAATTACATGAACAAAAGTTAGAAGCAACGAGAGTATGCAACTTTATAAAGAGCAAACAATTAAGTTGCATAACGTCCTAGGTTGCGCCAACAATTAAGTTGCATAACATCCTAGGTTGCGCCAACAATTAAGTTGTGCAACATCATGAGTTGCACGATTCTGAGTTTTGCAACATTTTAGGTTGCACAACATCCTGCGTTGCACAAAAAATTAAGTTGCACAACATTCGGAGTTGCACGATAAACTGGGTTACACGACATACTGAGTTGTGCAAAACCTAAGTTACGCAACATCTCAGGTTACGCTACATATATGTTGTGCCACAACTTGGTTGTACAATATTTTTGATTGCATAAACAACTGAGTTGTGCAACAGTATGCGAACATTGTTCGTAAGAACGAACAGTGCTCAAATAAAGCAACCATACCCTAATAAGGGATGGCGTAGAGTTCGTGATGCGTCAAACACTCTAAGAAGAGGGACACAAGTCAATTGAAGATCAAGTCAACTTCCGTAGTATTCATTCTCGGTCACCTTCCAGAGCTGGGTTTGCCATCTCTCGTCGAGAAGTGGGCGGCGCATACTGTTGCGTGCGAGTCGACGAAGCACGAGTCGAAGGAGCGGCGACGCCCTTCCCTTTATCAGCAGCAGTCTTCTTTGGGGCCATGTCGTTGAAGAGCTAGTCGGAGAAGAGGGTTACAAGAGTTCAAAGAATTCACGCAGAAGATTAAAAGTGAAAGTAAAGAATTACAATCGGTTAAACAGGGGTTATTTATAGCCTAAAGATAGAGTCCTAGTAGTCATCCTAAGTTGCGCGTGAAAAATCGTAACAGCTTGCAACAGACTGAGCGAGATAGATGCAACTTGACTCAGTCATTTTTATGATTCAAAGCATTTCGATGTTTTATGATATTTTAAAATTCGAAAACTTTGAAAGGGGTCTTGTAGAGCCTAAAAATCAAGTTGTGCCATATTTTAACTACTCAGCAATCAAGTTGCGCCCCAAAAATCAAGTTACGTCACTGTTATGAAGCTCAGGTATCAAACTGTGCCACTAATCAGGTTACGCCATATATTAGACTGCGCCGAATCACATTGTGCCAAAGCCTACGTGGCGCCTGACAAAAATTGCCATCATTACCTGTCAGCACTAACAACTGACAACACAATAAACGAAGAAAATCTCTTCGAATCCCGCAAAACATGGCGCTCGAGACGATTTGATTGACAGCTGTTCCGCGCACTCTATAAGTTGCGCCTAGGCGCAATCTGAACAAATTCTTCTCATACATTCAAATGCTGCCACGTGGCTATGTACTGAGTTGCGCCTAGGCGCAACCCAATCAAGCTCAGTTTGACTCGTTGACTGAAGCTCGCGCAACCTGATAAAGTTGAGACAACTTACGTTCTAAAGTAGGATAACATGGCGCGCATGCCTCTAATCTCTCAAAACGTGTCCATTACTCTATACACGACTATGCGCATCTCAATCATATGATGCCACACGTCTAAATACAGTTAGTACACGTTTGTGTAACTGAATAGAAGTTGGCACAACTTAAGGTTGGCACAGTCCAAAGTGGCGTAGTTTAACCTCGCGCACATCAGAATAACTACTAAAATAGTTATTTACAGAACTCGATAAATAGAGTTTCCAATCATTATCAAAATATCACAGGGATCAAGAACTCTTGCAAAATTGCTATTGTATTCTCCAAAGGCTCTAGTCTTCAAGTTCACATAGTCCAAGGGATAAAATGATCGTCTTCTGATCATATTCCTAAAGTTGTACTTCCCCAGAATTCATTATACTTTGTACGATTCTTTTAAAGTTTGTTATAAACTTTTTGTTTTTGCAAACAATCGGGAGTTGATTCCTAGCAGGTAAAATCTAAATATAAGTAGCAGTATTTATCTAGTATTACATAGTGTAATCTACTATTTGGTTTTTTTTCTGAAATCGATTTAAGTAAGTAAATAATAATAGAGTAGAAATGTGTTGTACTGTTAAATCTAGCTTAGAGAACAACTTTTCAGAGTTCCCTGTTTCTGAATTTTAAGTGGAGAATTCTGTTCAATTGATTTCCAGGTTGTATACTTGATATAGGTTAAATTCAAGTAATATCTGATATTTAAATCCTCTAAATCAAGTCTGATATGGTGATGCTTGGTATAAATCTTGGGATTGATACTTGATAGTTGATATATGTTCTGTTTCAGTCTCAAGTTAAATTGTAGCAAGTCTGTATGCTGTTGAGTTGCTGAATCTTGAATGCCATTTCAGTTTTGATTTAGGTTTTTCAGTAGCATAGGTTGAAAAAGAATTTGTTCCAGGCACTTAATCCTTATCTTAATTTTGCCATTGAGATTGAGTATCAGTTTTAGTCTTGATGGATGAATTGGCTTATGGTAAATTCGAGATGATTATGAGGTAAGCCTGAGTTTAGTGTAAGTTACTGAGTTAGATGGAATTTGGATGTCAGGTAGCTAATAGCTGAGATTGGTTTGGTTGGCATACTTCCTTCAAACCAGTGGACATTAACAGATACCTTATTGAATCAATATATAATAGCAATCTGTTTAGAACCTTTAGTATTGGATTCAATTCCTGGGAATGTATGCTTTACTATAGGTTATGATACTGATATTAAATATTACAACTGAGAGTGGACTTAGGATGGTAGATTTAGTCGACTGATCTTTAAACCTACTATCTAAAAACTAGGATTTGAATCTTTGAATGGTTTGGATTATTGGACGGGATCTAGAATCCTAGATTTAATCTTGTATCTGTACAATCCCATAGCATGTTATCCTGAGCCAACTCTTGTTTTTAGTTTTTCATTTCTGAGTTTAGTAGCAGTGCAGTGAGAGGCTTAGTGGATTAGCATAATAAGGAGAAACCTGTGATTGATAGGATGATTCTTAACTGGGAAATTAATAATGGGTGTTATGTATTAACTGTTGACTGAACTGGAGGAAAGCAACAGAGCATATCCTGCTGTAATGACAGTAGGTTGGTTGCCTAAGCTAGTTGAGTCGATGTATAGCATGGTTTAGGTTTAAACCAAATTAAGATAGGTAAGTACAACCTGACAGAAACCCTTGTCTAGTGAACAAGTCCAGTACTGTTAAGCTTATACTGTTCGGCTAACCTGTGAGCATTATGATGGTTGTTGATTGAGTGATGTGTAACTTTTGTTAGATTTGGGCATATGTGTTGTGATGGGAAGGACTGTTTGATTAAGGCTCTATGTTTAGTCAGTCCTTGATTTACTCCATCACATGTGCAAATCCTTTCCCTTTTCAATCTGTATTTTCATATCATTTTCCTGCAATGTCTAAACTGAATAATAATTGTCTAGGAAACCTGTTTCCTAGCAAGATGGGTGTCACGACCCGCATCCGTTTTTCGGATACGAAACGTGTCCAAGCCCAGCCTACGCCACAGTGTCGGCGGTAGTACGCTGTCTATACTCAAGTCACGGCAATCGAGAATCACGGGAAAACTATATCTCATCCACAGCAATAATTATGTCACAGTCAAGATCAATGAGAAAGCATAAACTGAATAATAATGAATAAACTGAATATCAAGAATCACTGTCACGTCCGGTGGACACAAAAACACTACCAATAGACGGAAGAAAATAAAAGAATACAAGGAGTAACTAACTGAATAAAAACTGCTATTCTAGACCACCTCAAGTGCAAGCGATGCGATTTGATGCTGGCTCAATCCTCTGGTCTGCTCCTAACTCAAACTCGGCTGACCTGAAGAGATCATCAGGTCCTCAGAGGACTAGCAAGATACATAAAAACGAACCTTTCTAACAGTTTATTATGCATGGAGAAAAGTACAGAATAAACAAGTAAAACGGTGCAATGAATAAAGCACGAATCTATACACTGTCTACACGAAAATAAACGGCTGAACAAGAACTAGAAACTCATGTCAAGATGTCAACGGATAACCGAAACGAATACTCAAACCCTCGTCCTTAGCGTGGACTCGCAGGTTTGAACTACTAATCCTCGTCCCTAGTGTGGACTCGCAGATTAGCATCTACTACTAACCCTCGTCCCTAGTGTGGACTCGCAGGCTAGCATCACCCTCGTCCCTAGTGTGGACTCGCAGGCGTAACCCTATACCGCTAACCCTCGTCCCTAGTGTGGACTCGCACGCTAGCATCTACTACTAACCCTCGTCCCTAATGTGGACTCGCAGGCTAGCATCACCCTCGTCTCTAGTGTGGACTCGCAGGTGTGGACCAATAACTACTAACCCTCGTCCCTATCGTGGACTCGCAGGTTAGCTTCAAGGTTCAAGACACGGAGGCACGACTCAATCAAGGCACGACCAATAAGAAACAAGGCTAACTGTGAGCACTGTCTAAAGCAATGATAAACTTTACAAGCTTGATAGAAAAGATACATGGCAACAATATGAGAAAACTGGATAAAATAATAGACAGTGCATGTAAATAAAGTTGTGTAGAAATGCAAGGTATACTTGCCTTAGGTCCTGAGCTGCTGTCACGGATTTCAACCCGTATGGAGATCCCAATAACCTGTTTATACCATATACATGATGTCAAATACACTACTAATACTGATAAGTAGCCTATCTATTTATTGGTTAGGTTTCTAGGTCATGCTACTCCATTTACCCTCCTAGTAGACCTCTAATATGTTATGTCGTAAACTAGTATCCATCTGAGTATCCTACCATACTACAAACCCACTAGGAATGGTCTGAACCAAGATGTACTTAGCATTGATTAGCAGGGGTTTGGCCTAAGCAAGTAATGGACAACCCAAGCTTTGCATTTGCCTAGGATGAGGGTGAATATATGAAGTTTAACCAATTCTTGGTGATATAGGATAACAAAACACATCATAATGACATGTGTGGCATATAGTACAGTCTTGGTCTCTAATGAAATTTAGACCAAAGCTCTATCTACCATTTCATATTCCAAGTCACAGGAAAACAGCACATATGGAGGTGTTTGTCTACTGTTAGCCTTCAGGTTGGTTGAAACAGGTTAGGATTACATGAGTGCACCCTTGTTCCTGGAAATTTCTGTTAACCCCATCTCCTACCAATACCTGTGTGCCATGGTACCATCCTCAAACAACTAAGTGAAAAGGCTAAAAGATTGGGACTAGCATACATTGGAGTTGGCTTTAAGCAACCTGTCATTACCTGTATCTGGAAGAACTGTTATTATCAGTAGGGTACCATCCACACAAGGCTTGAACATCACCCTATAGGACTGGACCTATTTGGGAAATGCTGGACTTGTCAGTACACGTTCTGCTACTGAAAGATGGGTTGTTCACCAAGGTTACACCTTGTGGTATACACACACTTGAGTGCCCTGTGCCACAGATACACTAGTGTATCCTTGATACAAGAGTCGACCCAGATGATCTTATCTTGCTAGATCACAAGGCCTGTCCTTGTCTCTGCTATGCTCTGTTAGCTGTAGATTCTGATATCAATTGCAGGGGAATAATTCTAAGATAGATTTAATCACTTGTGAATACAGACAAGGGAGTATTGGACTGGACATCTAAAGGATAACTAAGTTAAATCTTACAGGGTGATATTAGCAGTAACTTAAGCCACAAAGTCCCAGGGATCTATATGTGGAGGAACCAACACCTAAGCATTATACCTATTCACAGCAGTTTCAGAGATTGGGAATCCTTTCTCCAGCTATGACTCCTCCCAAAGTTATATGCATTCCTTGTACCTGTATTATACAATGAAGCCTATGATACCTAATAGCCCTTCATTCGAGTCTACAGGAAATGTAAACTGTAACTTAGCTGCATATGAAGTTGACTGATGCAAACATATCTTTCAACTGATATATTATTAGCCTCTCACTCCAATAACTGATACACTCATGCTCAATCAAAGGGCTGAACCAAAGAGATATAAACTGACATGTACACGACTGATACAAGTGTATGAGTCAATGCCTGCAACAAGGGTAAATTGGGGACTGGCCTCACAACTGAACTATTTGGTAGAATTGCATTAAATGATACAGATAAAGGGGTAATCCAGGAACAAATTGGACCAAAGAACTGGATCGATGAACAATGGAAATATTTGGACTGACACCAGGTTATACAGGGACTGCATTGTGTACAGGTGCAAGGATTGAACTACATAGTCTACCTAAGTCTCCCTCTTGTATATACTATCAGCCATCTATCTTATTCTTCCATGAAGTACTCCTCTCTACCCATTTACCTAACCTGCCAGTTCTTTCACTCCTCATACCACTTCCCCAATTATTCACTTAGCCACACATGGATACTGCCCTACTCTATGACTGATGTACTAAATGCACCCCATTGGTGTCGACCTGTGTGGCACTCATGCCCATCAGTCAAGACTAACACTAGGGACACCACTTCTTCCTACGGGAAAGCCCTGTTACTTGCCTTTGTTCATGCAGCCCTAAATTAACCCCTACTTGGTGAATATAGGCCACTTACCTACAGGTACAACTTAATCCCTACCACACTTATGCTTGTAGATGCTACCAGCCTACCAGACAACTCATGTGCTTGCACAACCCTCTGTTCGAGTCTTGGTCAGAGTTTGTACTTGCAAACTCATATTCCATCTATAGTTGCTTTATACTTTGGCATTAAATGCTCTGGTATAGCCAAAGGTTCAAGCAACCATTCCTGGATTTACAAGATTTTCAATTAGCTGAGGCACCACTCCAAGTTATCTCACACCCACCTCACCTTCGAATTTTCCTACAGACTATTGTCATCCCTGGTCTTCCTTCTAGAAGCACTTCCTGTCATTCTCACTCTCTACCTGTCCTTCCAATGGTCTCAACATAGGACCTAGGTTACTAAGGTCTATGTTGTCATGTCCAGTTGGTACAAAAGAAGGTCAAATATCATAAAGATCTATTAGATACAAGGAGGCATCTAACCAGGACAGTTCACGATATCAATATCATCCACACAATGGTGGGTACAGACCTCTATGGTTTCTTGACATTATTCATTGGATTCAAGGAACTGAACTAAACACATCTATATGCATCCATGTGTCAAATAGTACCCCTTAACCCCTCTGTAATTTTATCAACAATAAGCCTCCTAGACATTAACACAAATGCCTATAATGCAGTGTAAATCATGTCAAGGTTTATGTAAGATTCAAAAATCAGGATTTGATTACATGGTCAAGAATTACCTGTTGGGGAAAAACGGGATGTTGTTATTGCTATCACCCTCGATGAGACTGGTGTTTCCTTGCCCCCTTCCTGGTTGAGGAAAATTGGTTGCTAGGGTTTTGGGGACGAGAAGTTTGATCGAGTATTTATATAGGAAATCAAGGGAAGAATAGATAAGGAGAAATCTTGGTTTGAAATTGTTAGTTGATCCTTTCGAACCATCCTACATTAGAGCAGAGGGAAACATTGGCTGGGTTTAGTTTAAAAGGAAAATTTGAATAGAGCTATTTGCATATAGGTCCCTGCAATTTCCCATTTTATCCTTTGGTCCCTCCTTTGGTATTTAAAGTGAAACAAAATAATATCAAGCATAATAATTTTATTTGTGAGACGAATAACAACTAAATAAAAATAAAAAAAATATAGAAGAAAATTTGGTCAAGGGGTTGACAACTCTATCCCCCTTAAACAAATTTCGTCCTCGAAATTTAAGGAGCTGCGGTTTACTAGAAAGAATAGACTAGTACAACTGCTAATGAAGAAGTCCAATTCCTCTTAAACAATTCAAAAAAAAGTATAAGTCTGTCTATACTACTACTGCAAATCTCTACTGAAAGTTTCTGCTATATATTCCTTGTGGTGTCGTCGCATCTTTCGCGATCATGGCAAAGGCTTCTCCTCCTCCTGCGGTTGGTAGAGTGTTCAGTGCAGCGTTGTTGAGAGTCCAAGGAAAATTCTTTAGCCGTTGAAGAAAATTTCAAGCAGGAAGCAATTCAAGGATTCAATAAAATTAAGGACTAGAGACCAATAATGAGTCAAGACATGTGGATGAGATCCTAAGTGTCTATTCCTATTCGCAGGCTCACGATGGTACAGTGACGTAACCGAAGTGATTAACGTAGAGCTGCATGGGCCACCAAAAAAATTTGTCACGACCCGCATCCTCTTTTCGGATACGAAACGTGTCCAAGCCCAGCCTACGCCGCAGTGTCGCGGTAGTATGCTGTCTATACTCAAGTCACAGCAATCTAGAATCACGGGAAAACTATATCTCATCCACAGCAATAATCATGTCACAGTCAAGATCAATGAGAAGACATAAACTGAATAATAATGAATAAACTGAATATCAAGAATCACTGTCACGTCCGGTGGACACAAATCTACTACCAATAGACGGAAGAAAATAAAAGAATACAAGGAGTAACTAACTGAATAAAAACTGCTATTCTAGACCACCTTAAGTGCAAGCGATGCGATCTGATGCTGGCTCAATCCTCTGGTCTGCTCCTAACTCAAACTCGGCTGACATGAAGAGATCATCAGGTCCTCAGAGGACTAGCAAGATATATAAAAATGAGCCTTTCTAACAGTTTATTATGCATGGAAAAAAGTACAAAATAAACAAGTAAAACGGTGCAATGAATAAAGCACGAATCTATACACTGTCTACACGAAAATAAACGGCTGAACAAGAACTAGAAACTCATGTCAAGATGTCAATGGATAACCGAAACGAATACTCAAACCCTCGTCCTTAGCGTGGACTCGCAGGTTTGAACTACTAATCCTCGTCCCTAGTGTGGACTCGCAGATTAGCATCTACTACTAACCCTCGTCCCTAGTGTGGACTCGCAGGCTTGCATCACCCTCGTCCCTAGTATGGACTAGCAGGCATAACCCTATACCGCTAACCCTCGTCCCTAGTGTGGACTCGCAGGCTAGCATCTACTACTAACCCTCGTCCCTAATGTGGACTCGCAGGCTAGCATCACCCTCGTCCCTAGTGTGGACTCGCAGGTGTGGACCAATAACTACTAACCCTCGTCCCTATCGTGGACTCGCAGGTTAGCTTCAAGGTTCAAGACACGGAGGCACGACTAAATCAAGGCACGACCAATAAGAAATAAGGCTAACTGTGAGCACTGTCTAAAGCAATGATAAACTTTACAAGCTGGAAAAGATACATGGCAACAATATGAGAAAACTGGATAAAATAATAGACAGTGCATGTAAATAAAGCTGTGTAGAAAGGCAAGGTATACTTGCCTTAGGTCCTGAGCTGCTGTCACGGATTTCAACCCATATGGAGATCCCAATAACCTGTTTATACCATATACATGATGTCAAATACACTACTAATACTGATAAGTGGCCTATCTATTTATTGGTTAGGTTTCTAGGTCATGCTACTCCATTTACCCTCCTAGTAGGCCTCTAATATGTTATGTCGTAAACTAGTATCCATCAGAGTATCCTACCATACTACCAACCCACTAGGAATGGTCTGAACCAAGATGTACTTAGCATTGATTAGCAGGGGTTTGGCCTAAGCAAGTAATGGACAACCCAAGCTTTGCATTTGCCTAGGATGAGGGTGAATATATGAAGTTTAACCAATTCTTGGTGATATAGGATAACAAAACACATCATAATGACATGTGTGGCATATAGTACAGTCTTGGTCTCTAATGAAATTTAGACCAAAGCTCTATCTACCATTTCATATTCCAAGTCACAGGAAAACAGCACATATGGAGGTGTTTGTCTACTGTTAGCCTTCAGGTTGGTTGAAACAGGTTAGGATTACATGAGTGCACCCTTGTTCCTGGAAATTTCTGTTAACCCCATCTCCTACCAATACCTGTGTGCCATGGTACCATCCTCAAACAACTAAGTGAAAAGGCTAAAAGATTGGGACTAGCATACATTGGAGTTGGCTTTAAGCAACCTGTCATTACCTGTATCTGGAAGAACTGTTATTATCAGTAGGGTACCATCCACACAAGGCTTGAACATCACCCTATAGGACTGGACCTATTTGGGAAATGCTGGACTTGTCAGTACACGTTCTGCTACTGAAAGATGGGTTGTTCACCAAGGTTACACCTTGTGGTATACACACACTTGAGTGCCCTGTGCCACAGATACACTAGTGTATCCTTGATACAAGAGTCGACCCAGATGATCTTATCTTGCTAGATCACAAGGCCTGTCCTTGTCTCTGCTATGCTCTGTTAGCTGTAGATTCTGATATCAATTGCAGGGGAATAATTCTAAGATAGATTTAATCACTTGTGAATACAGACAAGGGAGTATTGGACTGGACATCTAAAGGATAACTAAGTTAAATCTTACAGGGTGATATTAGCAGTAACTTAAGCCACAAAGTCCCAGGGATCTATATGTGGAGGAACCAACACCTAAGCATTATACCTATTCACAGCAGTTTCAGAGATTGGGAATCCTTTCTCCAGCTATGACTCCTCCCAAAGTTATATGCATTCCTTGTACCTGTATTATACAATGAAGCCTATGATACCTAATAGCCCTTCATTCGAGTCTACAGGAAATGTAAACTGTAACTTAGCTGCATATGAAGTTGACTGATGCAAACATATCTTTCAACTGATATATTATTAGCCTCTCACTCCAATAACTGATACACTCATGCTCAATCAAAGGGCTGAACCAAAGAGATATAAACTGACATGTACACGACTGATACAAGTGTATGAGTCAATGCCTGCAACAAGGGTAAATTGGGGACTGGCCTCACAACTGAACTATTTGGTAGAATTGCATTAAATGATACAGATAAAGGGGTAATCCAGGAACAAATTGGACCAAAGAACTGGATCGATGAACAATGGAAATATTTGGACTGACACCAGGTTATACAGGGACTGCATTGTGTACAGGTGCAAGGATTGAACTACATAGTCTACCTAAGTCTCCCTCTTGTATATACTATCAGCCATCTATCTTATTCTTCCATGAAGTACTCCTCTCTACCCATTTACCTAACCTGCCAGTTCTTTCACTCCTCATACCACTTCCCCAATTATTCACTTAGCCACACATGGATACTGCCCTACTCTATGACTGATGTACTAAATGCACCCCATTGGTGTCGACCTGTGTGGCACTCATGCCCATCAGTCAAGACTAACACTAGGGACACCACTTCTTCCTACGGGAAAGCCCTGTTACTTGCCTTTGTTCATGCAGCCCTAGATTAACCCCTACTTGGTGAATATAGGCCACTTACCTACAGGTACAACTTAATCCCTACCACACTTATGCTTGTAGATGCTACCAGCCTACCAGACAACTCATGTGCTTGCACAACCCTCTGTTCGAGTCTTGGTCAGAGTTTGTACTTGCAAACTCATATTCCATCTATAGTTGCTTTATACTTTGGCATTAAATGCTCTGGTATAGCCAAAGGTTCAAGCAACCATTCCTGGATTTACAAGATTTTCAATTAGCTGAGGCACCACTCCAAGTTATCTCACACCCACCTCACCTTCGAATTTTCCTACAGACTATTGTCATCCCTGGTCTTCCTTCTAGAAGCACTTTCTGTCATTCTCACTCTCTACCCGTCCTTCCAATGGTCTCAGCCTAGGACCTAGGTTACTAAGGTCTGTGTTGTCATGTCCAGTTGGTACAAAAGAAGGTCAAATATCATGAAGATCTATTAGATACAAGGACGCATCTAACCAGGACAGTTCACGATATCAATATCATCCACACAATGGTGGGTACAGACCTCTATGGTTTCTTGACATTATTCATTGGATTGAAGGAACTGAACAAAACACATCTATATGTATTCATGTGTCAAATAGTACCCCTTAACCCCTCTGTAATTTCATCAACAATAAGCCTCCTAGACATTAACACAAATGCCTATAATGCAGTGTAAATCATGTCAAGGTTTATGTAAGATTCAAAAATCAGGATTTGATTACATGGTCAAGAATTACCTGTTGGGGAAAAATGGGATGTTGTTATTGCTATCACCCTCGATGAGACTGGTGTTTCCTTGCCCCCTTCCTGGTTGAGGAAAATTGGTTGCTAGGGTTTTGGGGACGAGAAGTTTGATCGAGTATTTATATAGGAAATCAAGGGAAGAATAGATAAGGAGAAATCTTGGTTTGAAATTGTTAGTTGATCCTTTCGAACCCTCCTACATTCGAGCAGAGGGAAACATTGGATGGGTTTAGTTTAAAAGGAAAATTTGAATAGAGCTATTTGCATATAGGTCCCTGCAATTTCCTATTTTATCCTTTGGTCCCTCCTTTGGTATTTAAAGTGAAACCAAATAATATCAAGCATAATAATTTTATTTGTGAGAAAAATAACAACTAAATAAAAATAAAAAAAAAATATAGGAGAAAATTTGGTCAAGGGGTTGACAATGGGTACTGCCTATTAGTCACCTGTAGAAACATGTCAGGTAATACTCTAAATTGTTTAACAAAACTTGAGTGTATGTTAGTTGTTTTGATTGATACCTTTAGATGGTCAAAACTGGGTTGAACAAAGGTACTAATAGGCTGGGTATATGTGTATCTATTCAAATACCTAGTTATACATAGATATTTATAAATTTTACTAGATTAGAGTATAGCTTGTATATTTTATGATAATCTATAGTTAAGCATAATTAGTTATCAAAATCACTAAATTATAATTTGTTCATATGTTAATCAACTTGTACTTAAATTCTAAAACAAGTGGACATCCAGTTTTATATTCTACACTTGATCACCCTGAGTAAGGCAAGTATACTCCTCAGACTTGTCCATTTCTTCATGTCTTGTATTCATGCTTGTATCTCCTTGTTGATACAATGTTTCACGAGATTGTCTTATATCTTGTTCCCTGAGTTTACTTGTGCCCGGGAGGGGAAATACTACAGATGTGTGATCAAACCCGAGTTACTATTCATGTGAATAACTTAGTCCTCGCATCGTGTACGTGGGACCGAAGTCGTACCATTTCATGTTCCCTGAATCTACCCAAAGCGATCATACACTCCGGATGTATTTCGGTATATTGCACATTTCCGGTTCATGGTGTATT
The DNA here is from genome assembly GCA_029216955.1 of Iris pallida. NCBI lineage: Eukaryota > Viridiplantae > Streptophyta > Magnoliopsida > Asparagales > Iridaceae > Iris > Iris pallida. The sequence continues at coordinate 27,103,251 of JANAVB010005598.1, forward strand.
TCATGTTCAAGTTTTATTTTATGTTCCCTGTATTTACTTTTCAGTATTCATGTTCAAGTTTCATGTCATGTTCTCATTTTTCGTACTTTATATTATTCCTGTATTCATTTCCATACCATGATGTTGATGTCCATTTCCTTGGATATACTTAGCTCCGCTCCTGACTAGGATATATTGCAGGTGAGTTGGAGGCTATCTGTGATACTTATTACGGGCAGAAGCCTGGAGGCATCTACGAGCCAGCCGATGTTGCTCTGGACTTAGAGGCTGAGGAGGCCTAGTACCTACCTTTATAGTTCATTTGGACTTTGTATTAGAGACATCAGTTTACTTTTCATTTGTTGGAAATGTAATAACTCTTAGGCTTGTACTTGATTATGGGATTCGATATTAGATGATGTGGTTTATATTCATTATTATCTTGACTTATAGTTTTCCCTAGAGATTGGTACAGCTTACTTCATCGTGTCTAACGACGAAGGCTGGGTGTGTCCGAGTATTCGGGAGTGGGTCATGACAGGATACCCAGATATTCATATGGCAGTATTCAAGAGTAAAGTCATATTATAGTATCTAATGGGTTACCAATATATTCATATGACAGTATCCGTACTGACTTGGTCTTATGGTACGCCTACATGACTTTGCCCTTAGTTCCTGCATATTATATACAAGTAAAAGTGAACCCTCTCCAGTATAAACAGATACTTCTTGTGCCATTTGTCACATGGCATGCTACCCCTATAGTTGTTAGGGTCAGCTCTGCTTCCCTGTAACATTAACTGATATATATCTATATCTTATGGTTTGACATATTAGGATATCCCTCTGATACATTGAGATACATGACACTATTGAACCTGTACACTGAGTAATCAATAAATAGGTGCCTCTGATATCCATATAAAGGATCGGTCCTATCTGCTATGCACAACTTGACTGATATATATTTCAGGGGATCCTCACTTGTTGGTCTCTTCGTGTAAGATACAAGGAAGTTCCTACAGTAGCTTCTTGATGGATACAAAGGTAATTTCATGTCACAGTATCAGAGAAACTCTTATTGCGGTACTTAATGGGTTAGAAAGAAAGATCTCATATCCATATCCTTGTTGTGTCAATTTGGTATACGAAAGGAAAAGTTCACACAGCAGGGTTTTCGAGGGATACAAAGGAATTCTCACATGGCATTATTCATTGGATATGAAGTAAAACCCAATTTGACAGTAGCTATTGGGTATAAGGAGGCCAATCATGGCAGTATCTAGTGGAAATCAACTATGACATTATAGGTTTGATCCTCTTAGCTAAGGTACAGTCTATTTATTCACAACTAACATGCATAAGTAGTATGTCAGATATAACCTATTAGCCTATCTAGGATCTTGCTAGTGTCTCCTGGACTATGGCAGTATCTAATGGTTACCAGGTAAACCCATATTTTCGTATCCTGTAAGTATCATCTGGAAATAAGGAAGGTTCACCTACAAAATCTAATGGGTATTAGGGAAAAGACCATGTCAGAGGGGAGGGCTTGAAGTTCCCTTGTTTCCTTGGGTCTTATGGGTATGCCTATATTGCTGTGACTAATACCTACATTAATCTAGTTCTCATTACTGGCCCTTAACACATACAGGTGACTCGTACCTACTGCTAGATGTATCAATCACATACCCCTTTAAGTCTTAGGGAAGACTCAAGACTTTGCTTAGGGAAGGCTCTATCTGTACTACCATTGAGGTGTACTCCTTCTGTAAAAACCTGCCTTACCCAACATAAGACTCCATGTATCTTAATACGTGGTTCTCGTATCCTTGTATGTACTTCAGAACAGAGGCCCCCCTTACCTCTACCTAGGAGTTACCACAAAAATTTACCATCCCTCTCCTTTCTAGTGTTTGTAAAAAAAATTAGTAACTGACAAACGAATAAGCATCTGAACTTACCTTCTTGGCTTGAAGAAGAACTCGACTGCTCCTTCCTTGCGGCAAGAATGATGCAGGTAGTCCGGGGATTGCAAGGGTTTTGGGGTTGGTTGTAGTCTACGTATATATATATATATATATATATATATATATATATATATATATATATATATATATATATATATATATATTTTTTTTTTTTTTTTTTTTTTTTTAAGCAATGGGTACTTGTGGCGAACTCGCCTCCACTGAGGCTCGAACTCCCGACCACTTGGGCCGCATGCATCTCTCTTAACCACTAGGCTAGAGGTCATTTGCATATATATATATATATATATATATATATATATATATATATATATATATATATATATATATATATATATATATATAGGATTTGGATTGAGCAAACGAGAAGAAGTGATAGAGGAATTTGGATTTAAACCAAGTTTGGATTATCACTTGGTGATTGGGAAATATTTGAATTTGAACAGAGTATAAGCATCTGGAATATGTAGTAGTCGACTTTGATGGAGAGTGTTAGGTTTGAAATATTTGCATAATGGCCCTTGGGAAAATAGTGTTTGCAAAGAAATTATATTTCCTCTATTTGATTGAGTGAAAGATTACACAGAACCCTGAAATTTATTTAACATCCTGGAAAAAATAGAGAAAAAGAAACAAGGACATGTTCAGGGGTTTACATGGAGGTCCGTTGCTTGGGTCTAGCCTTGGAGGAAGATTCGAGCATGATAAAGGCGGTCAATGAGGAGGCATGCCCCGTGCAGGGGGTAGTCCAGGGATTCCGTATAGCTATGGGTGTTGCCAATTTCATAATTACATCGCGGGATGACTTCAAGATGGTGATGGGCATGGATTTTTTTTATCGAGGCTAAGACGATTCCGATGCCCCATTTAGGAGTTTTCGATTTATGGAGGAAGAATCATCATGCATGGTGAAAGCTGTACGAGACAAGGCTTCGAAGGGGAAAGCTATCTTCGCTATTCAGCTCAAGAAGGGTGGCCAAAGGGAGACGATTTACCTAATAGTGCTCGAGATGAAGGAGGGCCTCGAGGAGGAAGACCTTCTATGTGAGACCAAGGGTGTTACAAAGGGGCATCCCGATATATGTAATGTGCTCGTTCCCATCAGAACCCCACTTGTCAAGCCAACCGACAATACTTCCCATCGTCGACCCCACCTTACACAATGCGTCAAAATGGCTCCATACCTCCTTAGCCTCTCACCCTTGGGATAAAACATGATCTATTGTCTCGCAATCTGGCTCCGAGCAACAGTAGCACCGCGACACCAAGCTAAAACCCATCTTATTCAGTACCTTGTTCGAAGGAAGCTTTTTCCTCCTTCCTCGCCACAACAAAATTGACTATTTAGTCTGGATCCAAGCTTGTCAGAACTGCTTGTCCCTGGATATCGGCTGCTTGCTGCATATCTGCTTCTATGCGGAGGCCACAGAGAATGTGCCGGATATAACCGAGGCCCACCTATAACGGTCTAGCACCTCGGAGCAAACCACGAACGCCGCCTTGATACTATCCGCCCCCGCCTCGCCGAATATGACAGTCGCCCTCGGCCTATCCCAATGCCCCTCAGTCGACCATAACATACTGATGGGCGAGTCCACCACAAACGAACAGATCAGGTTGAGCAACCCCACCCATGTCCACCTCTCGAAGAGGAGACTGGAAGCCCCGTTACCCACCAGGGTTCTCCCAACGGTCTGCCACACATGATGCGACGCCAAGTAGCAGATGCTTTACTGTTAGCTACAGCCCTCGAAGGATGGGTGTTCCGACAGTATCTAGCCTTCATAAACTTACACCAAAGAGATGACCAAGTCCGCACCTTCCACCATAACTTAAGAAAAAAGGAATCAATGACATCACTCAAACGCCTCAAATTGAGACCCCCTTCATCAGTAGGGAAAGCCATAGTCTTCCAACTTGCCGAAATCTGCTTCCCAACCTCCTCTTTCTGCCACCAAAGGAAGCTGCTAAAAATGCGCTCAATTATGGTCAAAACCATCTTCGGTGGGTTGTAAGATGCGAACAAATATATAGGCATAGAGCAAAGAATGCTTTGAAGTAAAACGAGCTTACCTCCTGGGGAGAGGGTTTTGTTGTGCCACCCCGCATGCTTCCGTCTGATATTAGACACTAATTTCATGAACATGCCGACATTAGTCCTTCCATATCCCATCGGGCATCCCAGATACTCAAAAGGAGGGTCCTAAACCCTGAATCCCGGTATGCAAGCATACCTCTTAATCTACTCCGTAAAGGTCGAGTGATGAACATAGATGACACTTTATCGGTGCTAACTCTTCACCCCGAGACCTTCATGTATCTAGCAAGTAAATCACACACAGCCGAAACAGACCCAACATCACCGGAAGCAAATATAATGACATCGTCTGCATACGCCAGATGCGTGATGTGCATGCATCCAACAGTAGTGTGAAAGTAATGGAAACCAGGCATACTTCCCATCAGATTAAGGTTCCTACTGAGTGCTTCTGCCATAATGATGAATAAGGCAGGGGAAAGAGGGTCACCTTATCGAATCCTGTGGTGAGACTTGAAGAAGCCCGCCACATGCCCGTTGACCATCGTAGAGAGCTAATAATTCGAAACAGATCTCCAAAGGATGTCGATCCAGATTTTGGAGAATCTGAATGCTCTGAGAGTCTAAATCATACACTGCCAGTCCAACCTGTCATACGCCTTCACCATATCTAGTTTAATTGCAATGTTACCTCTTTTGCCCGGGTATTTGATGCAATTAACTATCTCATGCGCAAGCATGATGCTATCCATAATGGTTCTACCTCTAACAAAACCACTCTGCTCCATGGATATGATCTTCGAAAGAAGCCCCACCTTTCGGTTAGTGATAGTCTTCGATATAATTTTGTTCAGGAATGTGCACATGCTCAATGGTCTGAAGTCATAAAAGGTGGAAGGGTGATCCGATTTCGAGATGAGAACCAGATTAGCACAAGCAATGGCCTTAGGGTAGCTGAGGCCTTGGAAGAAAGCCACCGCGGCATCCAACACATCATGTTGAATAATGTCCCAACAACACCTATAGAAAGAGCCCATAAATCCATCCGGGCCTGCCACACTATCCTTGCTAAGATCCCAAGTCATGCCTTTCAATTCATCCAATCCAACGTAGGGAGCATTACAGGACACTCATTCTCCCTATCAGTAACAATAGAGGGAAAGGAGCTCAAGAAATCTTCGTCAAAATGAATGACTTCTTTTTGGAAAAGAGCCGAGTAGTAAGTGCTAGCAGCCACTTGAATGCCAACATGCACATTTCTGATCATACTGTCTTCATCAACAATCTGGTGGATAGCAAGGTTGTTCCTGCGTCCCCTTACACAAGCGTGAAAGAACTTAGTGTTCTTGTCGCCCTCCTCGTCCCATTCCCTTCTTATTTTCTGTCTCCAAAAGTCCTCCTCAATGACTAGCCTTTGTTTCAGTCTCGCCATAGCCAAATTAAGGGCCTATCTGTTGTTGGTGAAGTGCACAGCCCGATAAGCATCTTCCGCCACCTTAACTATACCCTCCGCCTTTCAAGCCTCCATGAATATGTCCCCAAAGGTCGCACGGCTCCATACCGCCATGGCTCTTCTAGTGGCCTTAAAGCGCCAAGCCATCTGTAGAAGATGTTAGCATAGTCGAACGAGCACCATACATTCTTTACAACATCAGAGAAGGAGCAGTCATTCATCCAAAAATTTAGAAATTTAAAAGGTTTTACCTGGGGAGGGGGGCTCTTCTTTACCTCAACCAACAGCGGAGTATGGTCCAACTATATCGTATTAAGGTGGTTAATCGTTGTAGCAATGTTCAGATTCATCCAATTGTAGTCCACCATCGCTCTGTTGAGCCGCAAGCTTTGTCTTTGTTCTTCAACTTGCTGGTTACACCAAGTGAACATGGTGCCCGGCGAGTTTAGAGTCGAGAGTCCAGCACTCATAGCGAAGTCGAACATAGCAGCAGTAATCGAAGGCCTCCCCCCGACTTCTTCTCCTCATCCATAATCGCGTTAAAATCCCCAATACAAATCCATGGAGGTATGGATTGTTGAAGAAAGAGAAGATAATCCTAAAGATAGTGCCTTTCCCTCCACTCACAGCTGCCATGTATAGCAATGATCAGAGTTTTCTGAGCTAAGAAAGAATGCTCAATACTAACGGTCAAATCCTGATCAGTGTCACTGACCAAGGAGACCAAGTCGTGAAGCTTATAAAAGATCCAGATGTCATGACATCCCGCCACTGCTGCAGAGAATCCCAACTTCATACGGTAAGATTTAATCTTCTTCCTATCCACCTTGGGCTCGATAATAATCAGCATCGAGATTTTATGAAGCTTACATAGCATTTTCACTCTTCTAATCGAAGGCTTATTTGCGATCCCTCTTACATTCCAAGCAATGATGTTATACATTATGATAGGAAGGGAGAGGGGGTCGATCGGTTGCTTCCTTGCCGATCTCAGAAGCATAGGTGATGAGTTCTTTGTTTTCTCTGTTTGCTCCTCTGTCGCCTACTTCTCGTTCTAGGTTTCATAGTTCTCGAAGTACTACGGGATCGATGTTATTCCATGTTTGTTCGCTCTATCTCATTGGTACTAGATCTTCCCTCCTCCTTTGGGTGCATATATTCGATATTGGCCATCTCTGCAAGGATTCCTTTGGCAGCCGACTTGGATGAAGTGGCAGTTTCCTAAACGGCCGAGTCATTCCCCATCTTACTGTGACCAATATCTTCTCCAATCTCAGAAGCTTGAGTGACCCGTATCCCTATACCCTAGACCATGCTCACGAACCATATGTGACCACTCATTGTCCCTACCCAGATACTGATGGAGCGGTTTGCTAGCTTCCACCCTCTCCTCCCCTACCCGCTTCCTATTATTGACGCCCCGGTTGGTCTTCTGCCGTACCTATACCCCAACCACCCTGTACTTCTCCCTACCATGACCCTGGTGCAGGCAGGTCGAACAATATAGAGGAGGCAATTCGTATTCCACCATTTGCCAAAAGCTAAGTCCATCAGGGAGCTCGACTCTAATCTGTTTTTGGAACTCCTTGACGAGGTTTATTTCCACACACAATTTGGCTCTACCAGCCCTGGTGAATTCTATAGTAGACTTATCGAGCATTAACTGTGTACCAATACACTGAGCAATGGCAAACACAGAAGATTTTGTAAATAGGAAGTGACGTAGGCACGGGAAGTAGACCCACACCGGGGCCAGAGGAGTTTCGCAGCTGGGGTTGAAATCCGGAGTACATTTTATATATAAATTTTATATATATATATATATATAAATATATATATATATAAATCCGGAGTACATTTCATATAATATATAAATTTTATATATATATATATATATATATATATATATATATATATATATATATATATATATATACCGCCAAGGCCGGTGGTTGGCCGCCCTCCCCTCTTTCCTCCTTTCGCCCTCCTCTCTTGGTGGCCCCCCTGGGTCCTACCAGGCACTGACACCCCCGACCTCCTCATCGTCCTCGGATAGCAGCCCCTGCCTCCGCCTCGTTTGCCTACCCGTCGCCTTGATACGCCACCCCCTACCGTCTTCCTCGCCCTCCCCGCCGGGTTCCCCCCGCTTCCTTTGCCCCCTTCGGTCTCCCCCTCGTCGGCAACGGCCCAGCTCATCCAGGTGGCCTTGGCCCCTCCCCCCCCTCCGTCGCCGCCCGAGGCCCTCCACCCTCCCCTTCCTTTCCGCTCTCACCCTTCCCCCCAATCTGGTTCGAATTTAAATTCAAACCATCATCTTCCGCCCACCTTTTTTCCCCCAGCGTTTTAAATTCTGTGGGCGCAAGCCACTCCCTGGCGTAACTTGGCGTTAGGCATCCCCTTGGCGCAACCCAGGCCTCCTCCGCCTTCTCGGCTGTGGGCGAAAGCCACTCCCTGGCGCAACCCAGGCCTTCTCTGCCCTCTAGGCATCCCCCGGCACAACCCAGGCCTTCTCCGCCCTCTCGGTTGTGGGTGCAAGCCACTCCCTAGCGCACCTTGGCATTTATGGGTCAAGTCACCCCCCTGACGCTACCCAGACTAGCTCCACCCTCTCGTCCCCGACGAAATTTGGTGTTCATGGCGCACCCCAGCCCACACCCACCCTTCACTGCGGGTCGAACGTCGGCCAGAGTCACAATGGTGACGGAAGCATCCTCTTCGGCAAACTCCGCAGCAGCCTCTACAGGCTCTTTCCCTTTGCCTCGTCCCTTGCCAGCACCGCCACGAGGAGTCTTGGGAGCCATTGCTTGAGAGAAGAAATCTAGGGTTTTTGTGAAAAAGAACTCTAAAAGCAAAAGAAAAGAGAAGAATAACTCTCTCTCTCTCTCTCTCTCTCTCCATCTCATGCCTATTTATAGGCTTGGTCGCACGCGTGAACCGATGAAGTGTGACCTCAGCCGTCGCCTTGGGTTCTGTGAAGAGATAACCGTAAATAAAACCAAAAAGATCATCATTAATCTTTCTTGGTTATCGAGGCGTCATTATTTGCATTAACTGAGCGGAGCATGCGTCCCGTCACTGATGCTTGGAGTATCTATGCGCCCCAACAGTCATGCGCTCCGATCGCCATGCTTCTTATTCGAAGTATTCCAAAACTTGTCCAAAAGTTTTGAAAACTTTGAAGGGGGTCTTGTAGAAGCATAGAATTTCAGGACCAGAAATTCTATGCGCCAGACACTACATGCACCAGAGCTCGGACAGTACTTCACAGCAAAAACAACAAATATGGACATTGAAAGAGGACTTTTTTACATATAAAAGTCTATTACATGTCTAGAAAAGATTGTACAAAGGAGAATTTCTACAAAAGAAAAGATCTTAAGTCTACAGCCAGCAGCCACCATGCGCCCTCAAATAGGCGCAGCAATCACTATGCGCCCCCAGTTAGGCGCATCCCACCATGCGCCCTCAGTAGGGCGCATCCTTTTCAGCAGCTCAGTTATGTGCATCCTTTCGGTAGCTCAGTTATGTGCATCCCTTCAGCAGCCCAGTTATATGCCGCTCTTCCAGCCAGGCTCACCGTCGTCTAAATGCTTCGACTAATGAAGCATTTATTGAGCAGAACGAGGGTGGCAATCAACCCTCTAGCTGGAGGAAGAGCTCCCCAAACCGAGGAAGAGAAAAGCACCGCAAGCCGACCTGTGGCCAGGGGAAGCTTCGAAAGAGCCTCCAAAGGCGAAGGAAGACCGTGATCGAAATCGCGGATAAAGGCGCAGCTTTCAACACAACCAGAATGGGCAACACCCATTTTGAAGGAAGAAAGAGCCCCCAAAGTCGCAGCACCGCCATTCCGATCTACGGCTCTTCCCACATGACGGAGATGAGGCTCGTGCATCCCTATCTTTGGATGCAACAGGCACCTTCCGCCTACCTCGGAAGCCCTCGACTCCGACTTTTGGATGTAACAGTCACCTTCAAGTGCATCAATGAAGACATTGCGTCGCATCTTCACCCTCAGGAGCATCTCATCAACAGAATGTATCCGAGTAAACGAATTCATGTCGGAAGAACGTGAGAGAATGAGAAGCAAACTCTCTCTATGCCACTATTTATAGGCCGGGCAAATCAAACCCATGCGCCAAGTGGATGACTCTCTGAATTTCGTGCAATGAATTTGCATTAAATGGATGAACCGGACGCTTCGAATTCAGCTAAGTCAAAACAGCTATTTAAAGCACTCGAAGATCGTAACAGTCGTACCATTAAAGACGTGTCACGAAGCAGATGTGCCGGCCAGACCGTGCATCACACAGACGCGCACTTCAATATCAAGCGCATCACACAGACGCGCCCTTCAGTACCAAACACATCACAGGGATGTGCCCCCCATGCGTCCCCATACGCCTAGTAGAACGCCAACCGATGCGCCCACTCAGCTGTCCATCGAATATCACAAACATTAAATACTGAACTGACAGAGTTGGCAGTACGCCTCCCGAAGTCTGAACAGTTCAGAAGACGAAGCGTCGCCAACGTCAGCATCATCATTACTTTCCTCCGACGGCTGCTGCCACGTGGCCACTCAACCACTCGCATGAGCCTCTGCAGCCATGCGCCTAAATCTGCATGCACCTCAAAAGCCATGCACCTCAGACTTTTCACTGATCCCTAAAGACAGAAGGAAAGTCACTATTAATGCTCTGCATGCGCCTCAAAAGCCATGTGCCCCAGACTTCTCTCTAATCCCGAAAGACAGGAGTTAAGTCATTACTGAAGTCTCGTATGCGCCTCAAAAGCAATGCGCCCTGAATGGTTCGTGACTCCTAAAGGTTACGAGCCAAAGCCTCCTCCTGCGCCCAATCCTAGGCGCATCCTACCAGATCATTTCCCACCAAATCAGAGATCTCCGAGCCATGGGTCGATGACACGTGTCCTTTGACTCGATTCACCCAAGATCTCAGCAACAGAAAGATCTTCTCCTCTGCTACGTGCCGGTCCACAATAGCAGCATGAAGAATTTAACCCTTCGATCAGGGCACATCGTTCATATTCCTCCATCAGCAATCACCACGTGGCATCCCCACGACCAGGCACATCCTACATATGTGCACATGAGAAGCCAGCCTGCAGACGATATAAATAGAGGGATCATTTCCTTCTTCCAGACCGACACACACAGGAACGGAAAAACGAACAAACACACCACCAGAGAGGCAGATACAGACACTCAACGTCTCCCTCCTCTCAGCAAGCTCCAGCATCCAGAGTAATCCAGACCTTCAGAGAATCGATAACCGTCGTCAGATCGTCAACGGAGTCAACGCATTACCACCCACTCCATCGACATAAGGGACCCAGATAAACAAAAGTGTACTCCTAGGACTACATCTAAGTCCTATATTGTAACACTGTTCTGTTTGTATTGAAATTTGCAATAAAAGAATTTTAATGGCAAACAAGCTGGCGACTCTGCTGGAGACCTCTTTCTCCTCCACCGAGAAAGCTGTGTCGCAATCCGACGATGTGAAGGTGGGCTCCTCCCACAAGACGCTGGTCGTATGCCTCTATCAACAGGCGTATGAGGAGTTCATCTCTGAAGGCAGTACGAGTCCTTCGAAGCGGCTGCCGAAGCCGAAGAAGACCTACCGAGTCTGGGTACGCAAGGTCGACGCCTCGGGCACCTCTACCGAATGGGATGCGCCGATCCACCCTTTCCTTCCTGCTGACGTTCTCAGCAACCAAGATACGCCCACTGGTGCAGCACATCTCTCGGGAAAACGTGCGACTGACCACATTCCCCAGTCATCTCCCTCTCAGGCGAGGAAGATGCATCGATGGAGCAAGGGCGCAGCCAATGCCCCGTGCATCACCTCTGATGCGCCACAGAAGGTCTCTGTCTTTGACAGACTCACTCGCTGTAGTGGCGAGGAGAATTTGGATTCTGAGTACTACGCGTCCCAGCGGCCTGGTACGAAGAAGTCCAAGGCAGCACGGGCCATGCGCCCCAAACGTGCCATGCTAGCAGCAAACCAGAAGCATGCGCTCACAATCATGCGCGCTGCTGATGGTAAGCTGTATAAGGTCGACTCAGGTGCTTCTGTGCCAGAAACGAGCCAACCTTCAAAGTCCTTGTCTCACTTGGGCGCATCTATTGCGTGCACAACTAAGTTGAGTAAGGAAAATCCAGTGGTCTTGAACTCCCGCGCCTCCTCTGGTTCTGCGTCTGAGGTCCGTTCAAGTCACTTCAAATGTTGTTCTTCCACTACTGATCGGGATGCCTGTTTGGTGTTAGATCAGGGGGTGCAGCATTCACCGGACCACCCCGGCGCTTGGCCTTGCCATGCACCTGAAGGGAGTGTGAAGGTGGCACTCTCATCCAATGATTTGTGCAACATGATCACTCACAAGTGCCGATCAGGAGAGCCGATCGACAAGTACGATGCGCCCCTCACAGGGAACACTTGTGCTGTGGTCACTATCAACTGCTGTTGCAAGACGCCGCCAAGGCAGTCAGTATTCCAGCGGCTGTAATCATCGACACCCCTCCGACGTCGCCTCGGGAAGAAGGTGTCAACAACAGAAGAGCGAAGGGTTGCTTCATGCAACGTGGTCTCTAACTCCTCGTCAGTCCAAAAGACGACTGGCAATTCTTCGTCCTCGTCCAAGAGCTAGCTGAGGAAAACCAAGGCAAATGTCTCGTCCTTTGGAGTGTTTCAAGGCACTCGGGGGAGAAAGAAGATCTTGGAGGAAAATGGGGGTAGTCAGACCCTTGTCGAGCCTCCTTCCGAAGACGAAGCTGTCTTCCAAAGCACAGTTGAGGCTGATCTTCTAGAAGTCAACCTGCCGGACATGGCCGAGGGTCATCTAGCCTCTGTCCTTCAAGACGAGGGTGTCCCCCAAAACACAGTCGGGGGTAGTCTAGCCCCCACGAATTCGAGTCTCGGCGACGAATAAGTCCTTCAAGACGGAACCAAGGGTACTCAGGCTCTTGCAGATGCTTCCGTCGAGAATGTTCTCCAGAACATAGCTGGGGGTGGCCAGGACGAAGCTCCAGGAGAGGCAACTCCCCTACAAGAGAGTGAAGCTGAGAGCGAAGCATCAACCGATCCATCCACTTCCAGCCGCATCATGACAGTATACATGGCTGGGGGTGATTCCGAGTCTGATGTGCCGCCACCAGACCTCGTCCAGCGCATGGACACCTTAGAGGGAGGACTCAAAACCCTCTCTGCCTCCATGCAAACACTGACTCAAGCAGTATTTGAGATACGATCAGCTTTGGCCAAGACGCCTTCTACCGGTCTTGACCCAGGGGCCAATGGAGAATCAAGTGTAGTACCCCTTCAACGGGTATCCTTGGATACGGATCGTCGAGAAGCATCTCGGACATCGGAGCCCTCAAATGTTCAACTGCAGGTGGTACCACCTTCCCCGACTCCCAGCTCCATGGAAGACGTGGTCGAGATGATCAGGGATTTGCGCGAGCGCTTTGAGTCCAAGACGAGACAAGAGGAGCGCCAAAAGATGGGAATTCTCCAACCTTATCCCCTCGAGTGGAACAAAGTGGTTTATCCTCCTAAGTATAAACCACAAACACTGACGCCATACGACGGAAAGGACTCTCCTCGTCGCTATCTGACGTACTTCCAGTCTCAGACGGGACATCTTCCGAAGGAGGACGCGCTACTCACCAGCATATTTATCGGAGCACTGAAGGGAGTGGCGTACGACTGGTACTGCAGCTTCCCCGACAATTCCATATCCTCCTTCGACGACCTGACGCGCCTTTTTCTCGACCGTTTCTACGACGGCAAAAAGGACATGACAATGGCGTCCCTTATAGAGATACGCCAGAAGGAGAAGGAAACGGTTCGAGTGTTCATCGAACATTTCCGACAGGCCTGCTTCAGACTGCCCCCGGGCATGCCAGAACATGCGCTCCTCTCCTCCTGCAGCATGAACATGCTGCCTGCAGTCAAACTCTGGCTCAACTCTACTCCTCCTCCCGACTGGAGCTCCTTGATCATTGAAGCAGAAGCCGCAGAAAAGAAGGCGGCCAATGCTCGTCTTCTGGGAGTCAGTTTCCCTGCCTTTGAGGACAAGGGAAAATGGCCTGCAGCCAACAACCCCGGATGAGACACGAAGGAGAAACAGGCATTGACTATCAATGCCTCAAAAGGTGCGCCAGCACCTACTCAGAAGCCTCCACCTGCACCAAGGCCAAAGGAGGTTTATTCGTTCAACGACGAAGACACCCTGCAACTCTTTGAGATACTGAAGCAGGGTGACAAGATCAAGTTGTCGGACCCGAAGCGTCCCGACAAGGTTGGGAAAGTGGACAACCCGAGGTACTGTCACTACCATCGGTTTGTCGGACATCCAACCAAGGACTGCTATGTCCTCAAGAATTACATCCAGCACATGATTAATGCGGATGTAATCTCCGTCGACTACAAAGAGAAGACGGTGTCAGCCAACGTGGTGTCACTCCAGTTTGGTACCCTGCCGCCGACTACAACACAAGATGTCGTCGTTCCCATCCCTAAGGAGATAATGGAGGTGGTTAACTTACCACCTACTCGTGACAACGTGAGTGGACTCATCCCACTCAACCGGAGGTACGCCCTACCTCCAAATCCAAAGGCATGAAGATCAAGTCTTACCGCATGGTCTCTTCTTCAGCGGAAGAGGCACTTCCTGTACAGACGTATTCACAACAGAACGCCCAACCCGACGAAGCTGCCATCGAGGTGGTGCCTCCTTGTACCATCCTTGCTGTCCAGGAGGAGGGCCCGTCTAAGCCCCCAGCAGCCAATAAACAGAAGCAGATAGAGGCCCGCTTCGATAGGCCTCTGCGAAAGGAGAATGCTTCAGGGTTAGCCAAGCCCCACAACTTCGACATACTGGCACAACTGGACAGTACTCCCGCCCGTCTATCTCTGTTTGAGCTCCTCCGTCTTTCCAAAGACTCCCGAGAAGCTCTCTGTGAAGCTCTGAAGGATGCTGAATCCTTTCTCAGTCAGGTCAACCAGCCTGAAGATCTCCCGACTGTATGCACACACTGTCACTGTGCGGATCAGGTTATCCCCAATATAACCTTTACCCAATAGGATATGCTGCTCAAGCACAACCGACACAACAGGTCGTTGTATTATACAGGGTATATCGGTTCAGTCAAGGTGAAGCGGATTCAGATCGATCTGGGGTCTTCCCTCAGCATCATCCCGAAGACGCTGCTCTCAACGTTGGGGATCCCAATGTACCGGTTAGCACCTTCCAATACAACTATCAGTGGCTTCAACGCCAGCAAAAGCGAGCTGCTAGGCAAAATACGACTAAAGTGCCATATCGGTAATCGCAGAACCGAGGTCACTTGTTATGTCGTGGATGCCGAAGTCAACTACAACCTGCTGTTGGGTCGCCCATGGCTGCATGAGTACATGGTGGTGCCATCCATGCTCCACCAATATATGAAGTACGTGTCCACCAACAACGTTATCCGGACGGAGTTCGCGGACATCGATCCTTTCAAAGGGATCGAAGCTTACTTTACGGATTCTGACTTGTACAAATCATCTGACGAGGAGGAAGCCAATGATGCTGATGACGAAGCAGAGGCGGCAGCAGAGCCGGACATGGAGCCTGAGGTCACTTCTGACGCTCCTTTGAAGATCCGACTCAAAGGCAAACCGTCTCAGAAGTTGCCTCCCATGAGCATTAAGCTGTTCGGGAAGGCACCAGCTGTTCCTGAAGCTTCCCTGAAGATACGGCTCAAGGGAAAGCCGTCTCAAACATCGGTGCCCCTTGTGGCGAAACTACAGGGGAAGGCGCCAATCACCGGAGGCACAGTGGAGGCACCTCTGAAGGTGCATTTTAAAGGAAAGCCGCCGCCATCCAAGCTGCCAGAAAAGGCCTGCATAGTCCTCTCGGACTCCAAGACCAACGCTGTGGTGGACTCTCCCAATCCTACTCCACTACTCACAGATGAAGAGCTAGGGGAATATATCTCTGCTGATGTAGATGCCCCCTCTCTGGACAATGTAATCCCGCGGGATAAAATCTCATATTTCATCAATAATAGAGTATATTTTAATTATTCTATTCTTCCACATTGGAATACCATGTATACATTAGATAACGCTCTACGGTCGTTGCAAACACAAATAACGACCGTCCATCATATAAATCGAGTAGTCCCGTCCCAAGGGGTCTATTACATAGTCCCGCCACGGAATCGAGACGAAGAATCCATCATCTTCGGCAAAGTCGAGTGTCATCAAGACCTCCCGCCACTCGAGCCAGAACCAGATACCGACAGAATGCAAGTCTATCAGTACACGGACAAGGCAAAGTACCTCATCCAAAAGATGGGTTACGACCTAAAAAGCGACAAAGGCCTGAACTACGGCAAGGGTCGACGTCTCCCCCTCCGGCTTCCGACACCTAAGAGAAAGCCGCAGGACTACTACAATAAAACTCGATGGAAGGTAGGCTATGTCATGCCGCCGTCAACTCCAGAGAGTTCAGACGTAGAAGAGGTAAAGCATTATCACTCGTCCGAAGCATCGACTTAGGATTTTAATACCAGCATCGGATCAGTCTTCAAGAAAGTGTTGTCAGCCAACATGACGTCAGCACAACCTCAAGAAGATGAAGGCCAAACGCCAGAATTCTTTGAAGAAGAACCTTGGGCTCAACGCCTGGGAGAACAGTGGGAGTCCCATTTTGAACTACGTGAACCTCCCACCGAAGATGAGGTCGAGCAGATCGACCTTGGGGATGGATCTCCTTCCAAACCCATCTTCGTCAGCAAAAGCCTAAAAGGAGAAGATCGAGAATCTTTAATCCAGCTGGCTAAAGAGTATGTCGACGTCTTCGTCTGGAGTTACGAAGATATGCCGGGGCTTGACCCCCAGATCGCGATGCATAGGCTGAACATCTTACCTGATGCCAAGCCTATCAAACAACAACAGCGACGCTTCCGTCCGGACATCATGAACGCCATCGATCAGGAGGTGGACAAGCTCTTGACCAGCGGCTTCATCCGTGAAGAACAACACCCAGATTGGGTAGCCAACGTCGTCCCCGTCACCAAGAAGAATAGAAAGATATGAGTTTGTATCTACTTCAGGGACCTCAACTCTGCCTGCCCGAAGGACGAGTTCTCGCTTCCAATCGCCGACGTGATGATCGATAACACATGTGGCTTCGAGCGCATGTCTTTTATGGACGGGTATTCGGGCTACAACCAGATCAAGATGTTCCCCGATGACGCAAAACACACGTCATTCAGGACTCCGAAGGGTGTTTTCTGTTACACAATGGTGCCCTTCAGCTTGAAGAACGCTGGTGCAACATACCAACGAGCTATGAGCACCATTTTCTGTCAACATCTTTGTAAAACAGTCGAATGCTATGTTGACGACATCGCAGTCAAGAGCCATCTCAAAGGAGATCACCTGCAAGACCTGAAGACAGTCTTCGATCTCATGCGGGCGCACCAGCTCGAGCTGAACCCTGCTAAATCCTTTCTAGGGGTTTCTAGCGGAAAGTTTTTGGGCTTCATCATCACGGCGAAAGGCATTCATGCCGATCCCGAGAAGACCAAAGCCATCCTCGATATGGACCCTCCGAAGAACCTTCGAGAACTTCGAGGCCTACAAGGATGTCTGGCATATATTCGGAGGTTCATAGCAAACCTTTCTAGCAAATGTCAACCCTTCACTCGGCTCATGAAGAAGGGAGTCTCTTACGTCTGGACAGAGAAGTGCCAAAAGGCTTTCGATGACATCAAAGCTTATCTGACAAGCCCGCCAGTCCTGGTGGCACCCGTCACCGACAAAATATTCCTCCTCTACGTCTATGCCATGGATCATTCCCTCGGTGCTCTGCTAGCTCGGAACAGCGATACAGGCTATGAGCAAGCAATCTACTACCTCAGTCGAACTCTGATCGGGGCCGAACACCGGTACAACCCCGTTGAAAAAGAGTGCTTGGTGTTGGTGTTTGCCATTCAGAAGACTCGCCATTATGTCTCGGGCCAGACGATTCATGTCATCTCCTGAGTCAATCCACTCAGAGTTCTCATGACGAAGCCAGGATCCTTGAATTCCCGGCTACCTACGTGGGCGATCCTGCTAACACCATACAACATGGTGTTCATTCTACAAAAAGCCATCAAGGGTCAGGCTCTGGCCGACTTTTTAGCGGCACACCCCATCTCGGAATCCTCCAGACTCTATGAAGACATCCCCGATGAGGTCCAAGAATCTAACAACACCGAAGAAAGCTCCGTCTGGCGGATGTTTTTCGATGGCGCTTCAAGAACAGGCCCCAAAGGCCAAATCATCACTGGAGTAGGGGTGGTATTAGTCTCCCCCGATCAGCTGGTCATCCAGCATGCTTACTCCCTTTCAAAGCCGTGTTCCAACAATGTTGCTGAGTACAACGCGCTCATTATGGGACTCCAGCTGGCGTAACAGATGGGGGTGAATCATCTGGAAGCCTACGGTGACTCAAAACTCGTCGTAAACCAGATCAGAGGACAATACGAAGTTCGCCATAAAGATCTGATCCTTTACCATGAAGTTGCATTGAACATCATTTCAACCTTCACTGAGTTCTTCATCGAACACGTACCTCGTCTACAAAATCTGGAGGCTGATGCCTTGGCTGGTCTCGCAGCCTCATTGGCATCACCCCTCGGGACTCAACACTACTAAAATGCTGTATCAACGCTCCTACGATGGACTTCTCCTTCGATGTTTGTCTAACGAAGAAGCAGCCGAAGCCCTTCGAGAAGCTCACGATGGAACCTGCGGGGCCCATCAACTTAGCCCTAAGTTGCAGGACCGACTGCAACGCATGGGCTACTACTGGCCAACCATGGCCGCTGACGCTGTTGAATATGCTAAGAAGTGCCATGCGTGTCAGCTTCACGCAGACTTCATTCATACGCCGTCAGAACCACTACATCCTACATTCGCCTCCTAGCCCTTCGAAGCTTAGGGCATGGACATTGTGGGACCAATCACCCCTCCTTCATCAAGAGGACACCGCTTTATCCTATCCATCACTGACTACTTCTCCAAATGGGCAGAAGCAGTTCCACTGGCAGAAGTGAAAAGCTCCATGGTGATCAGCTTCACCAAACACCACGTCATATACCGTTTCGGAGTACCCCGAAGGATCATCCACGATAATGGTCCTCAGTTCATCAGCCATGTTTTAAACAGATTCTGTGACAAAAATCGTATTTAAAATGTGGCATCAACCGCCTACAATCCGACAGCAAACGGATTGGCCGAGGCGTTCAACAAGACTATCGTCAGGCTACTCAAAAAGGTCGTGTCATCCAACAAATGCGACTGGGACGAAAAGCTCGACGAATGCCTTTGGGCCTACCACACGACGGTACGGACACCGACAGGTAACACACCATTCTCCTTGGTCTACGGGAGCGAAGCGATACTACCTCTCGAGATCCAGATACCCTTTCTCCGTGTAGCGATCACAAACCAACTCACAGAAAAGGACAATCAACGTCGTCGTCTGCGGGAACTGAAGCCACTTGACGAAAAGTGTCTCCTAGCTCAACAACGTATCAAACTCTACCAAGCCCGTATATCACAGGCTTTCAACAAAAAGGTCAAGCAGAGGACTTTCCAAGTAGGCAACCTGGTTCTGGCAGTTAGGAGGCCGATGTTGTTGACTCACAAGACACCAGGAAAGTTCGAGCCCAAGTGGAAAGGACCTTTCATCATAGAGATGGTATACTCAAACGGTGCTTACCGCCTCGCCAAACCCAATGGGGACTTGTTCATGATGCCCATCAACGGCAAGTTCCTAAAGAAGTACTACTCTTGACATCTTTCAGACATGTGCTTCCACCAGGGGATCTGTGGACCCAATCATCAGGGCTCACAGACAATTCTCGTCCAACAAAATCTTACGCTTCCGGAACCCAGCTGTTCCATAGCATCCTCCAGTAGAAGGGCAACCACGTCTACATCACCTCTGATTTGTCCTCCTACACCATACAAAGCGGAATCTTGCATCCCATAAGACTATGCTATCCATCATGTTTACCACATCCACATTACCTCTGAGTAAATATCACGTACAGACAACCCCTGCGTTGCCGTACATTAATTGCAGAACTTCTGCGTCCACATTACCTCTGAGTAGTTTTGCGTGTCCTCTAGAATCATTCCTACCACGTCCATAACACCTCTGAGTGGGAAGATTCTATCATTTTGAATCCCATATTTGCCACGTCCACATTACCTCTGAGCAAACATGTTGGTTCTTTCAAACTTATTATCTGTACCTAAAAACCAAGGTACGCAAAAGATAATAGGTCCACACAAAACATCAAAGTTCATGACAGCAAAAATGAACACATTACAGAAAATTGTGCACTTCTTTATTTTCTAAAAAAAGAGAGTAAAGGATTACACTATCCCCAGCAAAAGTTGCAAATACACAAAAAGAGGAGACTCCAAACCCTAAGCATCCCCAAGGTTGGCTGAAAGCTCTTCAATTCGATGTCTCAAGTCTGCCGCCCGAGTCTCCACAGTCGCCAAGACTCGATGTTCAGCTTCTTGACACATCGCTTCAATAGCCTCAGGAGAAGTATCATTTTCATGCTTTTCATCCAGTTGCTGCCGCTGCTGAGCCAAAGTAAGAGCCCGGCAGGTGAAAGCTGCCTCCTCCTTCTTGAATACTACGTGTTCAGCCTGGACACGTTCGGCGTCTAATTGAAGTCGGGCCCGTTGATCCTCAAGGCGGTGGATCTAGACATCAATCTTCGCGATACTAGCGTCCAACACAGCTCGTGCCTCCACCGTCTCCCTTGTAGACTGAGACAACCACTCCACTGCAGCTTCAGTCTCAGCCACTTCGCGTTCCCAGACACTCACGGTGGCCAGGTAAGAAGACTCAGTCTCGGCGATCAGCTTCTTCTTCTCCGCATCTATCAGGACGGAGAGGTCGTTTCGCTGGATGTGCTGCAATTCGGAAAGCCGCTGGTCCAACTCAACCACTGAGGCTTCTAGAATGTCGGCCATATGATCATGGCCCTGATGAAGACGGATCAGGTTAATATGAGGCATTGCCAGAGTTCTTACCGTCGCAAAACTCCTATTGGCGTCCATCACGGCTGATACACCCCTCTGCAGCATTTTGTACACTGCCTCAATGATGAATTTCACATATTCATCTGCATTCGCTAGTACCTGCTGCGTCATAGCAGGAGTCGGAGGAGCTGCTTTAGCAGACGGACCACAAGAAGGCCCGCCTGCCTCAATTCGCGAGGCTGGACCCTCGGTATCGACATGCTCTTCATCAACAGGGGCTGGACTACTAGCCCGAGGAGCCAAAGGAACAGAAGAAGCCGGGACAGGCATCGAGATAGTACCCTAAGTCGAAGGAGCAACAGAGGGTTCCATCAAACCCTTACCCTTCCCAAACTCGAAAGAACCACCAACATCAGTAGCCACCTCATCAGCCCCTAACTTGCTATCAGCAGCCAGTACCTCCCCTGGCAGAACGGGGAGATCAACACTTGTCTCCTGACTCGCCCCTAAAGTCAGGACCGCCAGACGAGTCTCCTCATTAAATCCCTCTACAGGGACAGGATCTGTCGCTACCTCCTGATCGGTAGCCACCTCAGCTTCCGCTGCTGAGTCTGGGGTTGGGCTCGAAAATGATGCAGCCGACCTCCCCTTATTATAACAAGGAGGGGAATCAACCCTCTCCTCTGTTCCAACCATATCTGTTGCCCCCGCAATAGACTCTTGCAACTCTGGAGCAACGTCATCTGAAGACGACGAACTCTACTCCACTTCATCATCACGAAGCCCCGTGTCCGCTGGACCCTCAGCGTCCAAGGCTTCCACGGCAGCTGGCACCATCCCGGAAGTTGCTGCAACCTCCGCATCTCTTTTAACAAAGTCTGGAGATACTAAAACCTCCGCAGGAACAACATCTTCCGGATTCTCCTCCATTGGAGACATTACCATCGGAGGAATGCGCTTGTCTGAAGAGCTTGCCACCTCCTTCGATTTATTGACACCCGATTTCGGAATACGGGTCTTCTTCTTTGGTGATCCCTACAAGAAGAAAAGCACAAGTCACCAAAATGACAAGATGAGCCAAAATTACGGAGGACTCTTTACCTCAGCAAGAGCTGATTCCTCTGGCATTACAGACGGCATTCCCGTAGCCTTTGGAGTCGTGGCTTTTCTCGGCCTTTTTGGTACAGACGAACCGGCTTCTGCGTCGGCCCGTCTCTTCCCAACAGAGGAATCTCTCATTGATGCTGCAGCAGCAGTCCAATATCCCGCCAATTCCGGTAGACGATATGACCGAGCTGCTATCAACATATTCGCCGTAGCCTCCAGCTGAGTTCCAATGATGAAACTAGTCTCCCTATCATAACCAGGAGACACAGTATTCATAGTGCAATAAAGCTTAGCTGCCGAATACAGGATCTATGGTCGAGGGTTGCGGACGGGCATAGTAAACTGAACTCTAGTGCACCCGACATTGTAATATTGCCAGCCCAGGCTCCATCCAGCAAGCTCCCGATGAACCCCAGACTGTTATTGGGATTCCGTAGCATTAGCTGGGTATAGCCAAACTGGCGAGCAAACCGGCTGGACAGATATGGCTCCAGATAAGAACTATTTTGGTTCCGATAGACCAAGTGAGAAGGCCGAATACTTTGCAACCAACGAAAACCCCATTTCGGCAGAGTAATCGCATCTTCACCTGAGTCGTCTAAATCTTGGTCAGCCTCGAAATCTTTAAAGATGGGGCCGACCTTGACAATCTTCCACCCCTGAAGGTAGGACAAAACTCTCCTGCAAACGGGGACGCCAATGTGTAACCACTTCCTCTTGTAGAAGCGGCGGATAAAGGCATCACCTTCAACATGATCCTCCTCCGGACCTGGACTAATCATGTTCGGATGATGCAGAATCAACCATCCCATAAGATAATGGAATGGTAGTTCGGTCCGAAGAAAATTATCGTTTCTACCTCTCCCATGGATCACATCCTCAGCAAAGGTCCTCAAACCCCGCAACAGGTTACACACCATCACAGGGAGGAGAGCTAGAGGACGACCAAAGACCAATTTCACGGCAGACAAAATGAGGTTCTGGTGTACCCTCTCCACGGCACCAGATCCGCCCGCAAACACATAATCCCGGAGCTATATCATCAAGTATGCCGTTAATACCGCCTTAGATGACATCCGGTGCGCACAGTGCCAGAAGTAGCTATACGCATTCTCGCCACTCTCATTTGAATGGGGGGCCCTCTCATCTAGCCGGCTCACCTCGGAAGTTACTTTCGTGGGTTTCAGCCCTTGCGGAGTCGTAAAACGGATCTTCGAGGAATCTGCCAGATCCTGCTTGAAGACGTAATCCCTCCAAGCGATCACATAAGGCTGAGTCTTGTCTTTGTCCTTCCGTTGCATCAGATAATGATGGCTCGCCACCTCTTTGAAGACAGCCATCATCTCCGGGTCCTTATCTTCCAGAACAAGGATCTCTTCGTTCGACGGGAAGTATTCCTCGTACGATTTCGAGCCCCAAAGAAGCTTGGACACTTCGTACATCTCATGGAGGGCTAACCCCAATTCCTCCACCGGAGTAAAGAAGGTGCCAGTCTGAGCATTGAACAATTCCAAGAGTACAAGGAACATTGGCTTATTGAGGTCCACGCCAGCCTGCGTGGCACGGATAGCGGTTGTCAGCCCAATTTCCTTAAGCTCAGCCTTGAACTTCGAAAGCACCCAAATGGTCAACTCGTCCCACTTCGGCATGTGATGACACCAACCTTCAACCCTAAAGCCATATTTCGGATACGTGACCCTCGATGTCAGCATCCGACTTGTTAAGGTTGAGGCACTGAAGGCAAAAGTGTTATTAGGGACTTCAATGTAGAGGCTCCCAGGACGCAAAGTTCGGCAACTAAATAAGGGACCGGTTCGTGAAGCGGCCAGGGTATCCCTCTGATTCGAGGTAGCATCAATCGAAAGAGCACCTCCCAAGGCCCCTCCTTGAGAAGGAGTAAGCTCCCAGGGCATCCTTCTCTTGGAAGCTAAACGGTAGAAGGCCGTCAGCGGCAACTGGCGGTCAAGTTGTCGTATGTACAGCACCATGCCTTTTGCAGAGAAGAACCAGTCTTCTTTGACCTTCAGTATCTTTGGCTCAGTGGAGATCAGGCAGTCACCGAACAAAAAGTCAGGTTTTAAGAAGGTCACATCCTCGAATTTACCAGATTTCAGTTTTTCGCTCTCCATCATACTCGGAAGGAAAATCGACAATTGATTCTGGATTTGCAGCATTCTCTCAGGAGGTTGATTCTGTAAGATAGCATCCTTCACAGGGTTGATTACCGTCTCGTCAAAATCAACTCCCATTTGACAAAGAGAAGCATCCAGAAGGACTTCATTTAGCAAAGGGATTGTCATCAACACTGACACAACAAAAACAAAAGTCAGGCAAAGAAGACAAAGTGTGTCGAGCAACCTGGCGCATCATCAGGGTGTAAACCCACGTTCGCCAGCAAAAGCTTCGGCGCATCATCAGGGTGTGAACCCATACGCGTCAGCAGAGGCTTCGGCGCATCATCAGGGCGCAAACCCATGCGCTTCAGCAGAGAGGCTTCGGCGCATCATCAGGGTGTAAACCCATGCGCGTCAGCAGAGGCTTCGACGCATCATCAGGGTGTAAACCCATGCACGTTAGCAATTAAACCTCGGTGCACAATGAAGGCCTAAACCTATGCACATCAGCAGGATAAAACCTCGGCGCATCATCAGGACAGAAGTCCATCCGCGTCGGCAACGGAGTGTTAGGGCACACCGACTCAGCCGTATGATCTAAAGCTCGTCTGAACAAAGAAAATAGTGGAAGAGACGACACCCACCCGTCACTGCGGGTCGAACGTCGGCCGGAGTCACAATGGTGACGGAAGCATCCTCTTCGGAAAACTCCGCAGCAGCCTCTACAGGCTCTTTCCCTTTGCCTCGTCCTTTGCTAGCACCGCCATGAGGAGTCTTGGGAGCCATTGCTTGAGAGAAGAAAGCTAGGGTTTTTGTGAAAAAGAACTCTAAAAGCAAAAGAAAAGAGAAGAAGAACTCTCTCTCTATCTCACGCCTATTTATAGGCTTGGTCGCACGCGTGAACCGATGAAGTGTGACCTCAGCCGTCGCCTTGGATTCTGTGAAGAGATAACCGCAAATAAAACCAAAAAGATCATCATTAATCTTTCTTGGTTATCGAGGCGTCATCATTTACATTAACTGAGCGGAGCATGCGCCCCGTCACTGATGCTCGGAGTATCTATGCGTCCCAACAGTCATACGCTCCGACCGCCATGCTTCTTATTCAAAGTATTCCAAAACTTGTCCAAAAGTTTTGAAAACTTTGACGGGGTCTTGTAGAAGCATGGAATTTCAGGACCAGAAATCCTATGCACCAGACACTATATGCGCCAGAGCTCGGACAGAGTACTTCACAGCAAAAACAATAAATATGGACATTGAAAGAGGACTTTTTATTACATATAAAAGTCTATTACATGTCTAGAAAAGATTGTACAAAGAAGAATTTCTACAAAAGAAAAGATCCTAAGTCTACAGCCAGCAGCCACCATGCGCCCTCAAATAGGCGCAGCAATCACCATGCGCCCCCAGTTAGGCGCATCCCACCATGCGCCCTCAGCGGGACGCATCCTTTTCAGTAGCTCAGTTATGTACATCCTTTCGGCAGCTCAGTTATGTGCATCCCTTCAGCAGCCCAGTTATGTGCCGCTCTTCCAGCCTGGCTCACCGCCGTCTAAATGCTTCGACTAATGAAGCATTTATTGAGCAGATCGAGGGTAGCAATCAACCCTCTAGCTGGAGGAAGAGCTCCCCAAACCGAGGAAGAGAAGAGCACCGCAAGCCGACCTGTGGCCAGGGGAGGCTTCGAAAGAGCCTCCAAAGGCGAAGGAAGACCGTGATCGAAATCGCGGCTAAAGGAGCAGCTTTCAACACAACCAGAATGGGCAACACCCATTTTGAAGGAAGAAAGAGCCCCCAAAGCCGCAGCACCGCCATTCCGATCTATGGCTCTTCCCACATGACGGAGACGAGGCTCGTGTATCCCTATCTTTGGATGCAGCAGGCACCTTCCGCCTACCTCGGAAGCCCTCGACTCCGACTTTTGGATGTAACAGTCACCTTCAAGTGCATCAATGAAGACATTGCGTCGCATCTTCACCCTCGGGAGCATCTCATCAACAGAATGCATCCGAGTAAACGAATTCATGTCGGAAGAACGTGAGAGAACGAGAAGCAAACTCTCTCTATGCCACTATTTATAGGCCGGGCAAATCAAACCCATGCGCCAAGTTGATGGCTCTCCGAATTTCGTGCAATAAATTTGCATTAAATGGATGAACCGGACGCTTCAAATTCAGCTAAGTCAAAACAGCTATTTAAAGCACTCGAAGATCGTAACAGTCGCACCATTAAAGACGTGTCACGAAGCAGATGCGTCGGCCAGACCGTGCATCACACAGACGTGCCCTTCAGTACCAAGCACATTATAGGGATACGACCCCATGCGTCCCCATACGCCTAGTGGAACGCCAACCGACGCGCCCACTCAGCTGTCCATCGAATGTCACAAACATTAAATGCTGAACTAACAGAGTTGGCAGCACGCCTCCCGAAGTCTGAACAGTTCAGAAGACGAAGCGTCACCAACGTCAGCATCATCATTACTTTCCTCCGACGGCTACTGCCACGTGGCCACTCAACCACTCGCATGCGCCTCTGCAGCCATGCACCCAAATCTGTATGCACCTCAAAAGCCATGCGCCTCAGACTTTTTACTGATCCCTAAAGACAGAAGAAAAGTCACCATTAAAGCTTTGCATGCGCCTCAAAAGCCATGCACCCCAGACTTCTCTCTGATCCCGAAAGACAGGAGTTAAGTCATTACTGAAGCCTTGCATGCGCCTCAAAAGCCATGCGCCCTGAATGGTTCGTGACTCCTAAAGGTTACGAGCCAAAGCCTCCTCCTGCGCCCAATCCTAGGCGCATCCTACCAGATCATTCTCCACCAAATCAGAGATTTTTGAGCCATGGGTCGATGACACGTGTTCTTTGACTCGACTCACCCAAGATCTCAGCAACAGAAAGATCTTCTCCTCTGCTACGTGCCGGTCTACAACAGCAGCATGAAGAATTCAACCCCTCGATCAGGGCGCATCATTCATACGCCTCCATCAGCAATCACCACGTGGCGTCCCCACGACCAGGCGCATCCTACATATGCGTGCATGAGCAGCCAGCCTGCAGACGATATAAATAGAGGGATTATTTTCTTCTTCCAGACCGACACACATACAGGAACGGAAAAACGAACAAACACACCACTAGAGAGGCAGATAAAAATACTCAACGTCTCCCTCCTCTCAGCAAGCTCCAGCACCCAGAGCAATCCAGACCTTCAGAGAACCGATAACCGTCGTTAGATCGTCAACGGAGTCAACGCATTACCACTCACTCCATCGGCACAAGGGACCCAGATAAACAAAAGTGTACTCCTAGGACTATATCTAAGTCCTATATTGTAACACTGTTCTGTTTGTATTGAAATTTTCAATAAAAGAATTTTAATGGCAAACAGCCGCCCGCACCCTGCTTGGGCCGGAGCACGCCCCCTTCGCCGGCACCGCCGATGCCTTCCTTCGCCGACAAGCTTCGCCCTGACAGGGCGCCCACGCAGGGGCTCCTGGTTTCGGACGTCCCCTACTCGAAGTCGAGTATCCACTGGCATCTCCTATGCCGATGGTGCCCTTCACCGACCAGGAACTCTCCTCTCTGGCCACCTCCTTTCCCTACTTCTTCGTCCTCAAATTCTCATCAGGCTGCCCTAAACTCGCCCGGGTCCAGGAGGTTATTGCCAGTTGGCAGCTCTCGGTAGCATACAGGGTAGCTCCACTCGACCCGAGGCATATTCTGCTCCATCTCTCCTCTTACCTTGACCATAGGACAGTGTGGTCCAAAGGCACCAGTAGGATCGACTCCCACCAGATGAAGATAATTAAGTGGTCCACGAACTTTAATACCAAGGAAGACACAGCGACGGTCGTCGCCTGGGTGACCCTTTCCAATCTCCCCCTTATTTGTTTCGTTCTGGTGGCTTAGGCGTATAGCCAACTCTTTCGGGACCTACGTGGCCACTGTTGTAGAAACCCACAACCTGACCAAAGTCCACTACGCCAAGATATATGTAAAACTCGACCTCACCAAAGATCCCTCTAATCATATCCTCATCTTCTGCTCACACTGCCATATACGCGATCACCTCTAAAAGTATTGCTTCCGTCTCCATCCGGAGCTTAAGAAGAAACCGGAAACCCCACCCCAAAGGGAACCAGCATCAAAAACCTTTCCAACCCCCTGCTTCCTCTACCAAACTCCCACACCAGATTCAACTCCAGTGAAGGCAAATCCGACAGAGGCGCCTTCTCAGATAAAGCAGTGATCCCTACCACCCACCAAACCTGCACCTTTCCAACCAGTTTGATGCCCTCGCTTCAGAAGCGATCGACTCCTCCCAGGAGATAGCCTTCCCTACAGACTCATTTATGGCCCCCAGAACGGACTTTGAGGACCTCAGCGGCTCCCCCCCAGAGGACGCAGAGGAGACCTTCCCAGAGCTTTCGAACGCCACAGACCACCAAACCTCCCTCAGAGTCGCAACCATAGACGTCCTTGCTATTCTAGCGCCAGAGCAGGCCCTAAGAGGTATTCAGGTCCTTACTACTAGATTCCCGCTCCAGTCGGAAGGCGACCAGATTGGAATCACCGACGACACCCTTCTCATCCTATCGGAGAAAGCTGACCTAGACTCCGATAAAGAAATGGTCGTACCCCCCGAAGACACCCTCTAAAACTGCCCCGAGGACTCTATCCTCGGCTCATCTACCAAGATGGCAGGGGAAGCATCTACCACAACCAGAAATCTGATAATAAAAGGGCCGCAAAGTCCCCGACCATGCACACCAAGTCCACAGCAAAGCGGACCAACCAACCCCCCAAGCTCCATTAATGCTGAACATTCTCTTCTGGAATGTCCGCGGTCTGGCGAACAAACCTACTATGAGGAGAATCACCAGCCTTAAGAAGACTCATAAGATCGACATCTTGATCATCCTTGAACCCAAAATCCTATATAAGAGACTCAAATCCATTCAACTCCAGTTAGGCTTTCACTCGATCATTGCAGGCAGACACGACATTTAGATCCTCTGCTCCAAGGACGTCAAAATCAGAGTCATCCAAGACTCTAGGCAAGCCCTTTCTTGCTGGATGGAACACCATTTGATCCCCAAGCACGCGATCCTTTCTGCGGTTCATGGCAGCTGTGACATCGCGGATCGCAAACACCTCTGGAACGACCTCATGGACATCCACCAACACCACCATAACCTTCCGTAGCTTTGCCTAGGGGACTTCAATGCTATCAATTGCAGAGAAGAGAAGATTGGCGGCCACCCTCCCCCTCATTCTGCCATGCAAGACTTCAACAACTTCATCTTCAACTCTCACCTCACCTCTCTTCCGTTCACTGGAAACACCTTCACCTAGTGCAACATACAGGAAGGCGACCGTAGGCAATTCTTCCGCCTCGACAGGGCCTTAACGAATACCCACTGGCAATGGGGACGAGTTCCAAGCTATCTCACCTTAATGCCACCGAATCTGACCACACTCTCCTGCAAGTAAGAATAACTAGCATCTTCAGCCAGTCCAAAAAGAGTTTTCGCTTCCTGGACTTCTGGAGCGAGCACCCCCAATTCTTGAGCATCGTCACGAAAGCTTGGAACAACATGGACTCCCCCGAACCTCTCAACCAGGTGGCCAACAAGCTCAAGGCCACGAGGAAAGCCCGAGCGGCCTGGAGAAAGCAAGCTTATGGAAATATTTTTCAAGCCATTCATGAGACTGAGGATGATGTTACACGTGCCGAAGCCAAGTATATGACCGACTATTCGCCAACTACCAGGAAGGCCCTGAACCTCACCAAAGCCATCCTCAAATTCAGGCTGAATGTTGAGACCGATTTCTGGAAGCAGAAAGCGAGGCTTAAATGGGACAGCGAGGAGGATATAAACTCGAGCTACTTCCACGCCTGCATCAATGGTCGCAGACAGAAACTCACTCTCCATCAGATTGTTGATGATAACGGGACTAACATTGGCGATTAAAAGGGTATCCAAGTAGCGGTCGCAAAGTTCTATTCCCGTCTATTCTCCAGAGAAACGGTCCTCAAAGATAACACCTTCCTGGACGAGGTTCCCCACCTTATTAGCGACACAAACAATATCAAGCTAGAATAGCCCCCTTCAGAGGAAGAGGTGAAAGATGTCGTCTGGGCCGTTGACGAACACAGTGCGCCTTGACCAGACATGTTTTTGGGAGTTTTCTTCCACACATGCTGGGACATCATCAAGGTGGACATCCACAATGCGGTCTCCGCCTTCCTCCAGGGAGCTACTTACCCGAGAGCCATCTCGAGCACCAACCTGATCCTCATTCCGAAGAAAGACAACCCGGAGACATTCTGCGACTTTTGCCCCATCAGTCTTTGTACCTTCACCAACAAGATCATATCCAAGATCATCGTCTCTCGTATGGCTGGCCTACTTTCCAAGATCATCTCAGAGGAGCAGAGTGGCTTTGTCCGGGAGAGAAATATCCAAGATAACATCATGTTATCCTACACTACAACAAAAAACCCTTTTAATGACGGCTAAAAAGCGTCATTAATGACGAACCATGACACTTTTTTTTTCCACAGCAACCGTTATGAAAACGGGTGTTATAAATGTCTTTTAAAAGCGTCATAAAATAACCGTCATGAAAAGTTTCTATAAAAGCGTTATAAATAGTTAATATATAGTGCACAATTCAGAACAATTTTAAAATGTCATGAATAGATAATATGTACAGGCTCAATGCAGCACATTTATAACACTTTATACTATTCAAATTAGCACATTTATAATGCTCTATACTGCACAGTATATATTACATTCCAAAAACTTAACATTATATATCACCATCTTTATTACATTTTTCAAAATAGAGTACATATCAACATCTTCATTACATTGAATATCCAAATACAGAATGTACCCAAAAAATAGGAATAAATCTCTCTTTTGCTAACCAAATTATTAGAAATATTTACTTATGTAGATTCTGACCATGAATCTTCTCTCTGCCATCTCTTGAAGATATCGAGAGTCCCAAAGAGAAGTAGTGTCGCAGCTGAGCGACGACTTGGTGCTGCTGCAGCCGGCACAGTCGTGGGAGAGCCTCATCCTCTGATCCCTTACTCTCGCCTGAACCCTCACCAGCGCCATCAGTACATCTACTACAGATGGCAACTAACTCCTCTTGGCCAGCATCTCCACAGATATCACAGACTTTGACCTACAACCATATTGCATTTGGAATGTCACACTTCAAATAGGAATAGCATCATGAAAGGGTAGAAAATTAAGTTGCATACACTACTCTGCAAGCTGGAAGACAGATGGAGAAATCACCATTATCAGAGGATTAAGGTATAATAAAGTAGCTTACAATAAAGTAAGGAACCTGCAGGGGCTTTTCCCACCAACTGCAAATAGATATCTCATACAGCTGCAAAGTGCAGCAAAAACCAGTAGCAAACAATGAACTTCCAATAGTCCTCCGTTGTAATGACAAATGAACTTAACCCACTTATGTAACAGAATAATGACGAAACCTTCAAAAATCTTTAATAAGTCCTTTACTTGCTAGAGTAGCTTAATAAGAGAGAAGGAAAAATGACAAAGGAAAAAAGAAAAGAGAAAAAAATCTGCAACTGGAACCAGAAAAACTAATAGACGACTAGTCTTTAAGACCTTGATGTGCCAAATGATAAACTTAAGTAATCCAAGCTCAACTTGCTGAACAAATTGTCAAACAATATCAAATTTTCAAGCCAAACTTGAAGCTAGTTATGGACCACTCACTTTGCTTACAGCTATAACTGAAAAAATAGTAAAGAAATTACCTTTGAACCTTTAAGATCTTCTCGCTTCAGTTCATTGGCCTGAAAATGATAACATAAGCAGAGAAAATGATAACATAAATAGCTCCAAGAGGTACATAAATTAGCGAGAAGAGGCTCAGATTCAGCTTCAGTCCATGATTACTCACTCACAATTGGAGGTGGACCCCCACTCTCATCATCCCTTCTTCCAACAAATGGCTGTAATGTAGCTGCCTCGCCATCTGAAGGAGCAGCCAAATCATCATTGCCAAAAAAAATTCTTATTCTTCTTCTTTTTCTTTTTTCTTTTCCTTTTTTTCCTCTCCTCTCCTCTCCTCTCCTTAATTCTAATTCCCCTGACAAGTAATGGCTGCACTATGTGCCTCGTCATTGGCCGAGGAAGAAAAACAGAGAAGAAATTGAAGGATAAATGAGAATACAAGACGAGAAAAAATGGTAGTCTAAAGTATGAATTCAGATATCATATAATACAATGTTAATTTTCTCTATAGTTAGCAAAAAGTAAAAGATTAATGGCACCAGCTCCACAGCAAGTTGCAAATGAATGGGAACTCATCAATTTCTACTAAAACAGTTTTACTTGCCACAAACCTTAAAAGAATCAAGAAGGGATAAAGGAGAAAGTACACTTTCTTTGTTTAGTTGTCATCGTCGCCTAAGGGGAGCTATACACTCATTCAATTTAATGGAAGATCTATCAAGATTGTTGGCTCGATATACCTATAATGCTTAACCGAGTTTTGCAGCATACAATGCTTAACCGAGTTTTGCAGCATATCTATCTCGGAATTTTCCCAAAGTCACAAGCTCATGGATTGCTGATATATATAGGGAAGAAAATGAGAATTTTGCAGCAGAGGGGGGGTGGTAAGTGTATGTTACATGTTCTTATGGTCGATGGATCGGCCATGAACAACAGAAGATGCAACCAATGGATCATAACATCTTCTTCATCTCCAAAATTTTGAACATCAGAAGATGACCACAGAACCTCTCTCCATGCAGCTTAACCAATACCAATACATATACCTGCAGTACCAAAACCAATATCCTTCTTCTTTATCGCCAGGACACTGACACGACTGGTGTCCAAATCCGATACTGACACTACACATAGTATCCTAGCGCATTTACAAGGCACAGACATGGCACCCAATGCCAGGGCTTCTCTGCTAGAAATCTTCAAATTTCAACCGATATAGCTCAAAAAAGAGGGTAGTAAGTAATTACCAGAACTTGAACTCGGGAAGGCGGCGCATGAAGGGCTTGAACTCGTCGGACCCCCTCGTCGGCAGCGAGGCCCCGTCTAGTCCCTCAAACTCCGGATCCACGACCGGCGAGAGGAAGCCGATCAAGAGGTTGAGCAAGTAGATCCCCAATCCGTAGGAGACGACATAGAACCCCTGGATCAAGTAGACCCTGAGCGCGTAGAGGGACGCGATCGCGAGGGTCCCCATCCACCTCCCCACGGGATGGAGGGTCGACCGATCGAGGTAGTGCTGGAAGCGACGGGAGAAGTCCGATCTCTATTTCGCGAATGGGGGAGGTGGATGCGTCGATCGGTGATGTCTCCATTTTTTCCTTTTTCGGGGGAGGGATGGGTGGGGTTAGGGTTAGAGTTTTGAGCTCATTTGTGGATCGAAGTGGGGGAATGAGGGAGAAGAAGGGGAATCGACGACCAGTGGAAGCCAAGAAGATAACTGCTTGGCGGATCCCACTAAACCTGATCCGAAGCCGACCCGCGCCGCCAGCTCCCTCCCCATCTCCTCCTCCCTTTCTAAATAGGTTTAGGATTTTGTATCTAGGGTTAGAGTTTTGAAGTTGGAAAAAGGAAGGAGAAGAAGAGGAGGATAGGAGGGTGTTGCTAAACTAGGGTTAGGGTTTTGGATCTATGGGATTTTGGAGTTGGAGGAGAGGAGGGAGAAGAAAGGATCGGAGAAGGAGAAGACCAGAACCAGAGGGAGAGAAAAAAATTTGTTGAAGCGCGAGATTTTGTCAAAAAATGAACTTAAAAAATATTACAAGTTTGCCACCGCTCTAAACTATTAATAACGCTTTGTTTTATAAACGTTATAAAAAGCCCAGAATTAGCCCAAACCGTTATAGAAAAAAGTTATTTTTCAACTTAATAACGCTTATGTATCAGCCATCATTAAAACTCCTTGTCGAGCGTCATTAAAAGGGTTTTTTGTTGTAGTGCCAAGAGTTAATTACCTGCATGAAGCTTCCAGCAAGAGGGGGCAATATAGCCATCAAATTGGACATGGGAAAGCTTACGACAGATTGGATTGGCAATACATGATCTAGGTCATCAGAGCCTTCGGATTTTCCGAAACCTGGACCAACATCATATGGAGATCGATCAGCAACTCGTGGTTCTCAACGGTTATCAACAGTCAGACGGACGATTTCTTTAAATCGAGTCATGGGGTTAGGCAAGGAGATCCTCTATCTTCCACCATCTTCATCATTATGGCATATGCATTGAGTAGAAACCTTAATAAGATGGCGAGCACATCCAACTTCCAGCACTATCATACCGCCAACGGTTGCCCGATCATCACCCACCTGGCTTTTGCAGACGATATCCTCATATTCTATTCTAGGGACGTCGGTTCGGTGGAAGTTGTCCACAATACGCTTCAGAGATACGCCGGGTGCTCGGGCCAGAAGGTCAACTCGAAAAAAAGTGTTATCTATACCCACCACAAAATCAAGAGAAAGCAAGCAGCCATCCTCTCCATCACCACCTTCTTCCCCATCAAGCATCCTCCATTCCACTACCTTGGATGCCCCATCGTGTACGGTAAATCCAACGCCGGTATCTTCGAGAACCTGATCAATCGTATCAGAAAAAAAACTCGAGGCCTGGCATAACGCTATCATATCCCCAGGAGGCAAGATGATCATCATCAATCACGTCCTCACATTCATTCTCATCTACACCCTGGCAGCATGCTCCCTCCAAGAAAGTCCTATCTTCCATCAAGATTATCGTCAGCAACTTTCTCTGGGGGCACAATGGCGGCAATGACAAGCACCATTAGGCTAGTTGGGATACCATGGCTTATTCTACCGGGGAGGAGGGTCTGGGTTTCACAAAACTTTCCCACATCGTTAATGCCTTTTCGATGAAATTATGGTAGACGCTCTGCACGAATCAGAACTTATGGACCAGGTTCATGAAGGCCAGATACTTCAAGCACATCCACCCATCGATGGCCATCTCTAACAGCAGATCCTCAGCGGCTTGGCGTCGCATCCTCATCGGGCGGTCTCTTGCCGAACCAGCGATTCGCCTACGTATGGGCAACGGCGATTCATCGCCATTTTTGGAGTGCTGGGTTGGAGACATCTTGCTTCCCAACCTTTTAGCTGCCCCTAGGAATAGCACTATCAAGGACTTGTGGGACCCCTCTGATAACAACTGGAATTAGAACAAAATTCGAGACTGGATAGGGG
The DNA here is from genome assembly GCA_029216955.1 of Iris pallida. Classification (NCBI taxonomy): domain Eukaryota; kingdom Viridiplantae; phylum Streptophyta; class Magnoliopsida; order Asparagales; family Iridaceae; genus Iris; species Iris pallida. The sequence goes on from JANAVB010005598.1 coordinate 27,138,297, forward strand.
CAGAGGCGGTCGATCGCATCCGCCGTAGCAGAATGAAGATTGGGTCAGAAGTAGATAAGCTCGAGTGGTCGCCCGCAGTTGCTGGAGCATTCTCGGTTAGATCGGCCAGAAGAGTGAACCTAGGCAATGCAGCGCCATCTCCAACCATTGCATCCTTCGGGCAGACATGCATCCCCAAGAAGTGGTCCTTCCTCATTTGGAGAGCCCTACGCAATATCCTATCCACTGATGACACTCTCAACACTATCGGGTTCAGCCTTGCGTCAGCGTGCATATGCTGCGCCGACGGTCAATGGAAAACAGTCAACCACATCCTCAGTCAAGGGGACCTCCCGGTCAAGGTCTGGAGAGTACTTTTCTAGCGTTACAGAATGCCTCATGGGGGAAACTATAGAAATCCTAGGGGGGTGAATATGGTCAAGCTAACTAATCAAGCACTTAGCACAAGCTAATGGACAATTTAAAAATATAAGTGCAAGAGAAGAAGCAATAACAATACCGATTCACGATATATCCTGGTATCCTCCCAAGAGGCACTCCAGTCCCGAAACTCTCTCCGGTTTTAATCCACTATTTGAGTAAATAGTTACATACGAGTTTGGATCCGAAGAACTCGCCAACTTCTTACACGAGAGCTTTAATCCGAAGGCCTCTCCGACTTCAACCGAGAGTTTGGATACGAAGACTCTCCAACTTCAACCTTTCACAATAGGTTTTGATCTCCTTATACAACAAGATAAAGATCTTACTTTTCAACTCAATAACTCTAACACAATTTGTGGATGGCAAATGAAAGCTTTGTAGAGTTATTTATGGATAGGCTTTGGTGGTTTAGAAATTTTTAGGCTTAAAGCATCAACCTTGAATGAATGGGTTCAAGGCTATTTATAACCAAAGCATTGAAAAGAGCTCAAGGCAACTTTTCAGTCTGCAAACCGGTATACCGTCGGTATGGACCGGTATACCGTCGGTATGCCGGTCTGGAATTATAACGTCTAGAAATATAGCCGTTGGGATCATTAAATGCTCGAAATTCGACCGTTGGAATTTCAACGTTACTGAACCGGTATACCGCCGGTATGAACCGGTATACCGTTGGTATGCCGATTTTGTAGACAGAAAATATTTTGTGAACAAAATTGGTATACCGTCGGTATAGACCGATATACCGTCGGTATGCCGGTTTTCATCCGAAAATAATCCGGGGCTAGTTTCTACCCTAACTTTCGATTTTGCCATCCATTTCTTGTGTTTACAATTATTCCTAAGACTTATTATAGGCTCCAGATATACTATAGCCGGTGTAGGCTTCTTCAGAGTCTTGAAATGATGATAGCATGGCTTGGCGTCTTCCTTTGATAGGTATTGGCTTTTTCTCTTGGCGGCAGCTGTCCAAAGATATCCAGTTTGTGCAAACTGAATACCTTTCGGGGGCTTCGCCCCCGAACCCCCGACGAGGGGTGCTGCCCCCTCGACCCTCGTCCGTTGATCGGGCAGCGGAACCCCCGAGTGCGTGGCTCCGGAGATGTCGTCGGGTGGTTCATAGAAATCTTGTGGGATCTGTCGTCTTTGGCCCATCATGATTTTTTCATTGGATATGTCTACATTGATCTTGCTTATTGCTTTTTTGTATGTACATGTTAGACGAACAAAGCAATATACATATAAGCAAGTATGATAAGTTTAATGCACATTGGAACAATGCTGAGTTTAAGTATAAGTGCTAAGGTGATAGCATAAAAGTTAGTAATATCATAATGATTAAAATTAATTGAATAACCAAAATCAAAAACATAGTTCTGATTTTGGCACCCAATTAAATTTAAGATAGATAAGCTCGTATCAATAATATGTAAATCAATAGGCACATATCACCAAGGATATAAGTATAAGTAGAAATACTATAGCGATAGTATGAAGATTAGTGATAATAAAATGCTAAACTTAACAGATTAACCATATTCAAAAATATGATACAATCATTGGGCCAACAATCTCCCCTTTTTTTATTATGGCAAATCGGTTAAGTTTAGTATGGACACAATAGATGCATGTATCACTAATATACAAAAGATATAAGCAATATCACTGAAAACATACTACTTCGATTACTTATAAAAACAAACTTAAACTTACTTCTCCCCCTTTGACATGATCAAAAATAGGCTCTCCCGTACTAAGAGATAAAAGGAAATTAATCTTAAGTACATAAATCAGAGCATGAGGAAGGCATGGACAATCATGATCAAGAAATACTAAATGAAGAACAATGGGAGAAGTGTGTAAAGATAAGTATAGAAACTACATATCAAATGTAGAGTACCAAATAGAAAATAGCTTGTCAAAACACAATACAGTTGGTAGAACTAAAAGTATTTGAAAATAATCAATAGATAGTTTACCAACATGAAATCTAAGAAAAAATCTAAAACATAATATGAAATAAAATATAATCTAGTTTTGGAAGAGAATTATGACATAAAAGATTTTAGTCAAAAGCCATGAGAATTAGATAATTGCAAAGTAATTGATATAGAATAATCTCATTATTTGCAAAATCTATTTTCTTACCCAAGTTAATGCATTTGAACTCAATTACCTTATCATGCTATGTGAATATCCTTTAGATAAACATGAAGGTAAAGGAGAAAAATACTTGAGAAAGAGACATTCAGTCGACTTGAATGCTCCCCCTCAAAGTATTACCAATATAGATAAATAAGAATTTTAGGTAAGTCCTCAATAAGAAAAGCCAAATCAATTAAGCATATAAGGAAAGCCAAAGCAATGAAAGCACAATAGTCATCAAAATAAGATATGAAAGTTAATATTAACAAGATGACTTATTTTATCCATATAAAAGAGAGATACTATGATGAAGACAATTTCATACACTCTCATAAATCCTTCACAAATAAAAATATCATGACCTCAATCAATAGGATATGAAATAGAAGAAAATATGGGTCCATGATGAACTAGGTATACGACATATTAGAGGATATACATGAATTGGACCAATTAATTTGCTCTCCCTCAAAATATGCGTATCTAGTTCCAAAGCACTTATAGCATAAAATAGATAAATACAAGATCTAGGGATAAATCAACTATAGTTTTCTTTCCCTTTCTCAATGCATATAAGGCTCTAACGTCGTCATAAGACGAATAATATCATCTTTAGTCAAGAAGAGATATCCAATTAATAGCCACTAAAGATGAACGATCAAAAGAATATTCTAACTAAGCACATTTAATCAAAAGTTGACATACATTTATCTATATAGAAGGATCTCATATTTAAATATGATATATCAATGTATGTTATCCTTTGAGAAAAAGTCATCATGAAAAAGAATAAAGTCAATTAAGAACAATCATGATGATATACAGAATATAGCTCAAAAATAAAATAAAAATTTAAACTCAAATATCATGTCCATGATTATCTAATTAAGAAAGAATCAACCAATTTATTACTTTACATGGACTAGGCATGTTTTATCACATATGTACCCATCAACCGGATAATATCCAAACTTTGCTACTGGTAAATAATAAACCATAAAGTTCAAATAGCAAAGGCCCATATATGGCAATCCATGAGTAGTCAAAGTAGAGTAATAAATTAGTTTGATAATCATATAATAAGATAATATAGGACTACTCAACCATTAAAATCTTTTATCAATAAAAATAAACAAATTAAACATGATCCAACAAATCTCATAAAAAAATCCCAAATCCATATTTATGATAAAATCTCATAAAACAATAAAAAATATGGAAAAGAGTCATTCTCATTTAAATGATTACAAACATAATCATGAAGAGATGTAAATGATAATACGATAAAATTATGACTCAAAAGTGAGAGAAATTTAAGAGATACATGCTAATGACTAGTAAGGAAGGAGACTTAAAGAAATGAATCACAAACCTCCAAGAGAAACAAGATCTAATCAAGAATTTGTAAAACTAGTTTTAGAGAACAAACATATGTATCTAAAATAGGATACAAATTACATTTAGAAGAATCACAGATCTTGTTTATGTAAACCAGCATATCATATATAGATTGAAAAGAAAAACAATAGCTAGATGAGTGAAAGTGAGCCAAATTATATAGCTTAACAATATATCATAAATAAGCAAGCTACATAACAAATAAGAATTAATGAGGTAGGCCATTAACAAGATAAATGTGATCATTTAATCTTAAGTCACTAACACTAAAGATACTTGCTCAAGCGTAGAGTTCACAAAGAGGGCAATACATTTTGAAAGAACAAAATGATTTAGACTCTTTACTAAGCAAGGGTAAGAGCATAAGATGACAAATAAAAGAATTAATCTCTTATCAAGTATAGGCCAAAAGAGATATTCATGAAAACATAATAAAATAAATTTCTTTGCCAAGTATTGAGATTAATCCAAGATAATGAAATGATAGATCGATCTAGAGAATGCAAAATACTATAGCCATTATAAAAAATGTGTATTCTCTAGATATGAAAAAATCTCAACACAAAAGCTCAAACCATAGTAGCTAAAGTCATAAGAAATATGATGTATCAATTACATGTATTCTCATGTGCTACAAAAACTATTGGGCAACAATAATTCAAAAAGAAGTATAAACCCAAGGAACGAGCAAAGAAAGATCATTAAGATCAAGAAGGCCAAATGCTAAAGATATCAAGAAGTATATTTTTCAAAGAGCTTTTATAGTGCACCATAGTAAAATATAAAAATATAAACTAGAAAAAGTGCACTAATTAAGGAGGTGAATTTAACAAGCAAGATAAAGCACAAAACCATGTGATCCTTAAAAAAATTCCATAAATAGTCATGAACAAGACACTAATATACATGAAATAGTAGTGATATATAGAATAAAGAAAATATCGTACGTGCACGTAAATTAGGAAAAATAGAAATGGCATAAACATGAGAAGCGGTAACCTAGTTTGACTGAAAAGAACAAAAATATAAAAATACATAAAAATACTGTACAGTAGGCAAGGTATACTTGCCTGAGGTTGTGTGCAAAACGACAGCATCCAGTAGCTCAAATCATCAGATCCGTGAAGCAATAAAAAGTTAAATCCCTCAAACGCCCTCGGATGCTGAAATAAACATCATAAAAAAAATTAGTAAAAAAGAAATTTCTAAAAATGCCTACCCAAAAGTCTAATTCTGGATGCAGGGGCAAAATCATAATTTCTGGTTAAAACGATGTCCGTTGTTGGACCCACTTTGCATCGAAAAGCATGTCAGTACCTACAGTCTCTAAAGTTATCAAACTATATTTTTACATGTCTGATTTGACGATATAAACCCAACCGTATGTCCAAAGATGGATTACGATGGGCCGTGCACAAATTCGCTCGTTGGATCGGGTTACGGGCCCGCCAAAATAGCATTCTGGTCGACATTTTCAGAATCGAACCAAACTTGGTGCACAGGACCAGAACAATTACACAATCCTGATGGCGCAAGTTTCGTCTCAAGATGATGAACATGCACAAAGTTATAGGCTAGTTTGCAAAGGAATAGATATGGGGTATCTCGACCGATACGTCTCGATTTCGTCGCGCACACACAACAAAATCGAGTTCTGTCGAATTCCACACGTTGATAACATCTATACGTGTCTTTCATGCTCATGAGTTGCGACCATGTCGTTCTGTTTGTCGGGGCGACAAATTTTCTAAAAATCTACACGGTTTTGAAATTTGTTTTACTTGATTTTTTTGAAAGATATTTTCTTGGCATTTACTCGATGAAATTGAATTCTGCAAGAAGAGTTTTAATCTTGTATATGTTTTCTATAAATATGTTCAATTAGAATTTGATTACACTCATTAACATGTCTAATATTTACCTTCCAAACAAGTGTTTGGGAACAGTTTTGGATCTGTTTGCATATTTTGAAAACTAGTTTTTTTCGAGTTTTGGAACTCGATTCACCGTTAATCTAGAATGTTTTCGAGGTGATCTATTTGACAGATAATGAAGAAGTTTAGTTTAGGTTCTAACCTGTGAAATCAGTTTGAAGGATGATCGAGCGAGGAGTCCTCGCTACGAAGTCAGCCTCACAGGGGCCTGCTGATGTTGTAACGACAGATAGTTGTTGTCGTACGGACGGAGCTGGTCGCAGCTTCAGTGGTCGTCCAGCCGATGGCAACGCAGCTGGACAGGGCGCTGGGATCGGACGGTAGTTGGGAGAGGTCCGTGGGACGTCAGGGCACAATGAGGTTACACACGAGAGAGAATTTCTCGAAGAATACAAGGAATATGGTTATAGATATCTAATGATTTCTTATAGGATTTAGGGGATTTCAGTTTAGATTAGGATAAGAGATTTAATAGGATTTGTTGGAATTTAAACCAAGGATTTAAAATTTCCTTGAGTCACAGAGAATTTGATTCTCTATGGTAGTGGGGGGGCCGCCCAAACACAGGTCTTGAATTTGCATCCCCTCTCAGACGGCTGGGTGACTTATAGCCATGACCGGACTTGGAGAAATGACACATCAAACAAATAGGGGCTCGGGTTCTTTTAGGTAAGAGATGGTGAACAGTGCATGCGTGCACTGTTCCCCTGTGTTTAATTCCTTTTTTATAATTAAAAATAGTTTAAAACCTTTAAATAATTACCAAAAATCCTCCAAATTAATTTTTTTAAAAAATAAAAATACTAAAATGTTTTTGTAGCACTTTTTGCTAGGTTAGAAGCAGTTACATATATACACATTAAAATCATTTACGAGTATTATTTTTTTAAATATAAATAATAATTATTATTATATAATAACAGTAATAACATAATAGTAATAATAATTATAATTATAATTATAATATCAACAACCAAATAATAGGGGTCTCATAAGTTTGGGGTGAGTACACTTCTATTATTATTACCATTACATAAATATTAAATTCAAAAACCTATTTATTTTTAAATATTAAAATTTGAAAGATAACCAAAATATGATTTAATAGAATTTAATCATCAGATTGTTAAAATAAATGAATCTAGTAACGTCTACAGCTAATGTGCTAGTCATGGCACATGACTGCACTAGCCATGCCAAGATGTCTAGCTAATGTGCATAACAAATATCGCTATGACTAAGACTATATTTTAAATAATAAAAATAATTCCAAAATAGTTTCTTAAGTAATACAAAATATTTGAAAAAAATTAGGGGTTTACAGATGGCGAGGTGGCTCGATCAGCTGGAATTGATGGCCGCAGCGGCAAAGGTGTTCAAAAAATAGAGCTGGAGTTGTAGGTGGCGATGATGATGGTGGTGGTCATGAAAGAAGGTGAGCAGGGGATTGAAGTTGGCCGGGGTGGCCGCTAGCGAGGCAGTCGAACTGGCTGTGGGTTGAAAACAAAACCGGGAGGTCAGGGAGTAATAAAGAACTTAGGACAGGAAGGAGAGAGACAGGAGGAGGAGAGACAGAGCTGGGTGTAGAGATGGCCGGTTATGGTGGTGGCTTGTAGAAGTTATGGTGATGATGGTGAAGTTGCACGGTGAGGGAGTTCACCGGAATCCGCTGGCGCTGGGTGAGGCTTGGCTGGACAGAGAGTAGTTGAGTGAAGTGAGAGAAAGAGAGAAATGATCAGTAATAAAACATATTAGGAGTCCCCATATTTTAGTGAAGGAAGTGGAGTATTCTCTAAGCAAGGATGGCACAATAGTAATATATAATAGACTAAGGACTTTTAATGAAAGCTAATAACTAATTTTTATCTACTTAGCAACTAATTTTTAACTAATTACCTAATTAACAACTAGTCAATAATTAAGACTAAACAATCAATTTAGTTAATCAAACAATTAGCTTTTCTCTAAATCAAAATCTATAAGTGCCCACAATCCAAGCTCATAGGCAAATAGGATGGCTAGCCCACAATCCAAGCCCAAGGCTTGGTAGGCTCTTACTAATTAATTAATTAATAATTCTAAAATAAAATTAACTATTTAATAATAATAATATTCAAAATTAGTAATAATATATAATAAACCTAAAAATTGATTTTATAAATTATGACATTGATTTCAAAAAAAATAGGATTTTAAATCTAGGAAATGATTTTATAATTCAAAAATTACTTCAAAATTTTCAAGGTTAGAAATCTGAATTCTAGGTATGTCACTCCCGTTTTCGGTTATACGTATTTTCAGTATACGTGTACTGATTTCTGATATTTGCCCGGTGGCCCGCATTTTGACTTGTCTTGTCAAGCCTAGTCTTGGTTTAGTCTTGATTTGGTTTGGTTTGGTTCACCTTGGTTCATCCTGGCATGTTAACTTGGCTTGGCTTAGTTTGTTTTGGTTTGGGTTGAGATGATAGGTTGGTATATAAACCAACTTCTTCTCTCTTCTCTATTATTTCTCATTAACTCTTCTTCTTCTCCATTCTCCTCCCACCTACCAAGCTCTAGGCTAGTGCAACTTGCTTCATGATGGATCTCAAGTCTCTTTGTTCCATTCTCTTCTTTACTCGATTCTAAGCCTCTTTAGAACTTAGCATTTTTGGTTTTGTTGGGTACATTTTTATAGATCTAAGTTTTGATCCTTTTTTTGGTTTTGATCTACAAAATCTTAGTATTTTCAAAAACTAGTTGCCTCATGTTGTAGGAAATCTCGTTCTACCCAGTTTAGACCCTTGGAAGTCCCGATTTCGATTTATTTTGAGGAAGTTATGGCATTTTGAAGCCATGGGTTCCTTAAGCAACTCTCGGTCTGTTAGAGAAGATGAGCAGTCGCGCACGCGCGCTAATATGCACCAGGCTATCTCAGTCGTACGTGCAATCTTTAGCCTTGCACCTATCAGTATGCGCCACTTGGTGCCGCACCTATCCGTGCGCGCCACTTGGTGCCACACCTATCAGCGCGTGCTACTTGGTGCTGCACCTATTAGTGGACGCCACTTGGTGACGCACCTATCAGTGTGCGCCACTTGGTGGCACGCTTATCAGTGCATGCCACTTGGTGTTGTGCCATCTCTCAGTGTACGCCACTTGGTGTCGTGCCACCCCTGGCCCAGCGCCACTTGGCCTGGCACCACCCAGCCCTACTTGGCACCCGCGCCACCTGTTACTCTCACTTTCTAGGCACACGACTTGCCTTATGTTGTAGGAAATCTTGTTCTACCTAGTTTAGACCCTTAGAAGTCTTGATTCTGACTTGTTTTGAGGAAGTTATGGCATTTTGAAGCCACGGGTTCCTTAAGCAACTCTTGGTCTGTTGGAGAAGATGAGCAGTCGTGTATGCGTCGATTGGCTTCGTGCCATCTCAGTCGTACGTGCGCTCTTTAGCACCGCACCTATCAGTGCGTGCCACTTGGTGCCGCACCTATCCATGCGCGCCACTTGGTGTCGTGCCTATCAGTGCGTGCCACTTGGTGTCGCACCTATCAGTGCGTGCCACTTGGTACCGTATCTATTAGTGCACGCCACTTGGTGTCGTGCCTATCAGTGCACGCCACTTGGTATTGTGCAATCTCTCAGCGTGCGGCACTTGGGGCCGCGCCTCCCCTGGCCCAGTGCCACTTGGCCTGGTGCCACCCAACCCTACTTGGCGCCCCGTGCCACATGTTACTCTCACTTGCAAGGCACCACCTGTCACCTTCCTGGCGCCACCTGACCAGCGCCACTTGGTTGCCTTAATACCCTATTGTCCTTACCCCCATGTATGTTCTCTTAGTTCTTATTATAAATGCTTGTGATCTTGCATGTGTCTTGTACTTGGCCTAACTTGCTACGACCCAACTTGATAACTTGTTGAGCATGAGTATGACATGCTAGTATTGATCTTGACTTGAACATGATAACATGACCCCGTCCTGACATGACATGATAGTGGCCCGTCGAGGTGCACCCTTGACAAGTAATAAATAACCTTGATATGACATGTATAAACTTGATAGTGGCCCGTCAAGGCGCACTCCTGACAAGTACTCTCGACATGACAAGTATACATGACATATATAATCTTGATTGCTATTGCGAGGCTATTCCTGTCTTGCTAGTGTAACTCTTGCCTTGATCCCGTGGTTGATTTGTGCCTGTACAAGCTATATGTATGGTCTTGCATCATGTCTAGGACATGAATTTTTGGTTACCACGATCAGGGATTCATAATGAATCTGACTAGGTTAATAACTAGATTGATCAAGTAGTTCATATAGAGAGATTTACCAGTTACAGGCGATCTCGTTATCCCGGCCACACCTTGGACTTGTAGCCTGCCGACGAGTAGGATACATTTCCAGCACACTGTCATGTGTTGCACTTCTTGAATCATAAGCACTGAAGTACACCAGTAATCTTGATAACTCTTGTGACCCTCACCTAGACAACGTGGATAGTCTGCAGGGCTTGTGACTGCGAAAACATATCAATTGCATCTAGTTAGTAACTAGGCATGTGACAACTCTAGTTAGCTAATGCTAGCAAGACGTAGGACTTGATTGGCCATGCATGATCGATTGTCTCATGATTCACATGGGAATTATATTCTACCTCTTATTTCTCTAATGCAAGCTAGCATCCCCCTTTAACTTGTCTTTCATGTTATTTAATTATGTTTATTTATCATTTCTTATGGTTATTATATGCTGGTTTTAGTTCCTAAGTGGAGCCTCCCTTGTGGAACTTGCTCTTTCTGGGGTCTGACCCAGCTAGTTTTCGTTAGGGTTATATACTAAAAGCATCAGTTTTGTAGTAACCTTATTTCCTAAAATTTTGAATGAGAATCATATGGACAAATGTTTGCATATTGTATTTGTTGCAAGTGTTAATGCAAATGTCTGATATTCTATATTGTAGATAATATGGTGTGTGGTGTCACACAGAAGATCATATTATCAGTTTTCTATGGAGTATATAAATAGTTCACAACCTAGATGGACTTGGACAATCTATTGGAAAGGTTGTAGTGTAATCTGGTATTAGTCTATCTTGACTATAGGTTTACACTAGTACACTTTGTGTGTATTGAACAGGACCACTTGAGGTTGTTCTCTTTGTACTGACTACATAAGAGAACAAACACCTCTGTTATTATGGATGCTTGTGCTCTTAATCTGGATATAATAATGGATATGTATATGCAGTGTGCATTACTTTGACTCATAAAAGAGTGAGATCCATTATGGATCAACAACCTCTATGAATTGGGTAATAACATTGTATGTATGATGGGCTGTTGATTATAAATGGAATCCATCTCCCGATACATCGGGTTGATGATGTCCCTTAAGGAGCCTATAAGTATTGTCATGTAAACCCTGCAGGTGGATTATATCTGACATGACAAATAAAGTTGAGCGGTACTACTTAAGGATAAAAGATGTCGAATCAATATAGTTGTCAGTAACTTAATTTGATCGACGAACATACGATATCTTAACATGGGGAGCCAAACAAGCATATAATAAAAGGAGCCCACAAACATAATTTGGGATTAGGGAGGTAGTGCAACAATAGCTCATTAGTGGACCGAGCTATTGTTAATGGGCCTGGATTGTGGGTTCGGGCTGAACACGGGATATCCAGATCCGTTAGGAGGCCTAACCCTAATTTCTCCTCATGGTCCCTGCCGTAGCCTATATATATCCTCTATTCTCTGGCCACCAGATTACTAATCATAAATCTGAAACTTTCTCTAAATTCGTGATTCATGTAAGGAGAGAAAGAGAGGGCTGCCAAGGAGAAGAAAAGGTTGGAAGATCGTCGCCCACACGACGTCCAACTCGAGGAAGGAATACGTGCAGAAGATCTTGTGGTCGTCCGCTCGAGATTGCCAGGAATTACTTGTCTCCTTTCCGCCGCAGGTATAATTCGTTAACCCTGTAGAAGCATGGAAAATACTAAAGAAAATGACTCAAGCGGCCAAAGGACCCAATGCGGCTCAGAAAGCCCAAGCGGCTCGGAGAGTCATGCGGCATAAGGGGCTATGCAGTCCAAGACATCCCATACGGCTCAGAAAGACATGTGGCAGGACAGCCCTCTCCTCTGCCCTCTCGCATTAATTGCTTGACGGCTGACAACTCTGAAAAAGTGACAGCCCTGACACAGAAAGAAGTAATTATGACTCTGTCATAATGACGAATCTCTAGGAAAGAGAAAAAAGATCTCTGACACAAATCACCCGAGAGCCATAAAAAATGCCACGTGGCCTTGCCACGTGGGCGTTCTTATGCGGCTCACTTCTCATGCGGTTCAGAGTGAATCCGTCCTATGCGGCTCAGGCCGAGAAAGTCTCATGCGGATCGAGCAAAGCACTTCTCATGCGGTTCAGAGTGAATCCGTCCTATGCGGCTCAGGCTGAGAAAGCCTCATGCGGCTCGAGCAAAGCACTTCTCATGCGGTTCAGAGTGAATCCGTCCTATGCGGCTTAGGCCGAGGAAGCCTCATGCGGCTCAAGTAAAAACTTCTCATGCGGTTCAAGAGGATCATCTCCATGCGGCTCAGGTGGATGTATCCCTATGCGACTCACAATGATTACCTCCCTGTGGTTCAAAGGCTCAAGGGAGGGCCACTACCCAGACAGCCCTGACACGTGGCCTTAACCTTATGCATATGCGGCTCACTCGTCATATGGTTCAGATTCCCCAGTGGCTTCTAGGACACGTGTCCTAAGCCGATTAATTTCTCAGAATTACTGCCATCAAAGATTGGGTCAAATCCTAATAATCTGGGACACGTGGCAGGAGAATAAATTTAATTTATTAGAAGACATCAGAAGATCATTATGAGGAAGATTTATTCCAATCAGCATTAATTGCTAATAGGATTTGGTGTAATCTACACTCGATGGCTCGGATTCGTCACAATCAAAACTGAACGGCCTGGATTGACCAATCTACGGGCCGCCGCCATCTCCAAGAGCTAATCATTGGCAACCCTAATGATCACATCCCACTATTATAAATAGCAAGGTGCCATTCCCTTGTAAAAAGGGACAATATCAGAGAAAAATATGCATATACAGAGAGACTCCCCAATAATCAGAGAGAAAAATACACAGAGAGAGAGAGAAGCTAGAAGAATAATAGAGGGAGATCAAGAAGAGCATTTCTTCATCAACGCCAACCATCCCTTCACAGGAGCCAAGGCTGCATACCGATCGTCCAAGGAGTAAGACAGGGCTGCCGTCGCCTTCCTGAGCCTCTATCGTCACCCCCCAGAATCTAAAATAAACAATTGTACTTAGACTGCTGTACCTAGGTTTTTGTCCCTAGGCTTTCTTTGTACAAGCGAGTTTGTAACGTGAAGTAAAAGTCCGGTCCTCCGATAATTGTTCTGTTCTTTTATATTTTATGGCAAACACGATGGAGACTCTGCTGGGGACTAACTTCTCCACGGCTGAGGAGTTGGTGACACAGTCGGATGCAGCCAAACTTGGCTCCACGTAACAGAAGGTGGTCGCCCGGTTCGACCAACAGGCGTTCGAAAAAATGCTCTCCGACAAGAGCGCTGGCCCGGTCCAGAAGCGAGCCCGCACAAAGAAGGCCCGCAAGGAGTGGAGACCCCGATTCTTTATTCCTACTGAAGCTCTTGCAGAAATACCCTCTATTGCTCAAGACGGCGAGAAAGACTCTCCTGCGGCCCCACTTCAGACCATAGACAACTCTGCTGTCCCCAAGTCCGGCAGAAGAAAATACTATGATGCTGGACTTGTAGGGGCAAAGAGGAACTCTATGAGATCCGAACCGCATAAGGGTATTAGCCGCAGGAAGAAAGCTCATGCGGCTACATCCGCCAGCCGCATGGAGAAAACTCATGCGGCCACATCTGTCAGCCGCATAGCTTATGCGGCTACAGTCGCCAACCATATGGATGAAACTCATACGGCTAAGAAAGTCGATCGCTTGCAGAAAACCCATGCGGCCATAATTGCCAACCGCATGCGGCCAGCCTACACGGTCGTGACTCCTAGCCGCATAAAAATAACTCATCCAACGGCAGAAAACAACCGCATGCAGACAGCCTGCACGGCACCTAATTCTAGCCGCATAGCGACCGTTCCACGTTTCTCTCGATCAGTCTTCGACCGTCTCTCATGCGGTCCTGACTCTGATGGTTCTCTGGATGATAAGCCAGACTCTGTGGTGTTCAACTTGGACTCCTCCTATTACGCACCCGTAAGTGCTGAAAGGAGGAAGTCTTGGGCAGCGCGGGCTCACCAAGCCCAGGCAGCTGTCCCAACCTCTAACTATCGGGGCGTCCCGTTGATTATCACATGAGCCTCTGATGGAAAGTTGTATAGAACCGCTCGAGTCCAGCCCCCGGCGGCAAAAGGACAAAGTGGTTCCTCTGACCTGCGTGAGGCGATCCTCCACAAGCGCAAGGAAAGAGAAGGAGCCTCGGTGTGCAAAGAGTCCTCGCTTGGACATCACTGCACCCAAATCATCGTCAACTGCTGTTGTAACAACGCGGCAGCAATGGAAGACCGGTCGTCCGTCTTCCAAAGACTACGGCATCCGAGCTCAGAAGATGAGGCACCTCCTGTTGTCTCCTGTAATTCCACTCAGAAAATCTCCGCCAAGGGGAGAGGAAAGAAGACAAGCATCTCCAGCCCTAAGATATCAACCACTACAGCTAAGAAACCATCGTCTAAACGGCTGTCCTCCACCGGAATATTCCAACACACCCGTTGAAAGACAAAATCTGCTGCAATGTGGAATTCATCATCCATATCGCTGGGGGTCGTGGGAACTGGGGGTAGCACTCCTCTGAACATACACAACAATCTGATGTTTCAAGGAGCCGAGCCCGGGGAAACCACCCTCCTATCAGGTACAACAGACGCTGATGTCCCCGAGGATATCCATGGCTCTCAAGACGAAGCAAGCTCCGAGGCTGGGGATACCGTTCCCTCCGAGTCCGAGCCCGAAGAGAATATTCCTATCTACCCCGATGACTTCTCGGTGCATGGGTATGACTCGGAGAGCACATCCTCCACCGTTCCTTCCATCACTCCTCATGTAAGGACGGTATTCATGACGGACAGCAACCAAGGTGGTTCCAGCGATCGCCAACGCATCGACACTTTGGAGGCTATACTGCAGGCCTTGGTCAAGTCTGTAGATGAAATCAAAGCCGCTCTTCCAACTCTGTAAGGAGGAACGCCTGGCCAAACAAGCACGGGTCTCGCGGTCAATGCGGACTCGAACTTAACGGCACCAAACCCGGGCAATAATCCTCCCGAAATAACAGCCCCTACCACGACAGATGAGGCCCGAGAAGTAAGAAGAGAGGTCCAGGAGCTCCGAGCCATGTTCCATACCCGAAAAAATGCTCAAGACCTCAGAATGCGACAACCATACCTTGCCGAATGGAGGGATGTTCCATTCCCACCAAAATATAAGTCGTTCAATATCAACCCTTATGATGGCAAGACCTCAGCAAGTCGGTACATCACTTACTTTGAGGTCACCATCGACCATCTGCCCCATGATGATGCTATCCTCACGCGATTATTCATTGGGGCATTGGAAGGAGTCGCTTTCGATTGGTATCGCAATCTGCCAGACAACATCCACTCCTTCGCCAGCTTCAAGCGCCTGTTCTTGGAGAGATTCTACGAAGTAGGGCAGGACGTCACCATGTCCACCCTCATGGACGTCGTCCAAGGGAAGAAGGAGTTGACAAGGAACTATATTGAGCGGTTCCGCCAAACCGCCATGAAGCTGCCCTCCGGAAATTCAGATTCCTCTTTGATTGAAATTTGCCAAAAGAGACTGCTTCCAACGATCAGTCTCTGGATGGGCGAGAGTCAATTCAAGGACTGGAAGGCATTTATCATCAGTGCCACAAGTGCCGAAGAACGACTGAAGAAGGCTCGCCAACTGGGATTGCACATCTCAGAAGGAGAAAGCAAGGGCAAGCGTCCCAACAACGATAATGGGGGTAACCCCTCCAACAATCGGGACAGCAAGGGAAAGCAGGCTTTAGTGGCCGATACAACACAAAAACCTGAGCCGAAGCCCGTAGACAAACAATGACCGCAAATCACTTACTCCTTCGAAGACAATCACGTCAAGCCCATCTTGGACTTGCTCATACAAGGGGACAGAATTCAACTTCCTCCACCAAGACGGGAACCGCGGCCGGCAGAGATGGAGAATCCAAAGTACTGCCATTATCATCGCTATGTTCATCATGCTACACATGATTGCTACCAGCTGAAACGGTACATCCAGAACTTCATCGATTCGAACGCTCTGGCCATCGATTTCGAAGAGGTAACCGTGGCGGCCAATATGGTATCCGTACAATTCGGCAGCTTTCCTCCGACGGAGACTCAAGACGGGGTGGTCCCCGTCCCTCTAGCGACAATGGAGATTACCAATCTTCTACCTCCCCGAGATCAGGCTGCCGGTCTAGTACCCCTCACCACATCACGAGGGGAGGTCATGTGGATCCATCCAGACTTGGTGTCAGAAGTGACTCGGCCTACACCATCTTCCACTAACAAAAAGAAAGCAGAAAAGTCAGGACCTGCCACACAATCTCGGCAGACAACGAGGAAGCTACAGCTGTCGTCACGCGGTCCGGAGTATAATTCCAACCTGTGGTTGACAATCCAGCCGAAAATCATCAACCCACTAAAACTGACGCTCCGGGACCGGCTCAGCCTTCGACGACCGACAAGCCTAGGCCGAGGGAGACTCACTTCGACAAATCCCTCCGAAAAGAGGCATGCCCCAAAGATGAATTCCCCCTTCCTATCACAGACATCATGATCGAAAATATCTGCGGCTTCGAACGTATGTCATTCATGGACGGCTTCTCGGGGTACAACCAAATCAAGATGTCTCCTGACGACGAAAAGCATACATCGTTTCGAACACCGATTGGCACATACTGTTACACAGTTATGCCTTTCGGCTTAAAGAATGCTGGCGCCACATATCAACGAGCTATGAGTATCATCTTCAGAGAACACCTACACAAGACGGTGGAATGCTATGTCGATGACATCGCCGTCAAAAGTCGCTGTAAAGGAGACCATATACAAGACCTAAGGAAGGTATTCGACCTGATGCGAGCCCACAATTTGAAAATAAACCCTACGAAATCTTTCTTGGGGGTATCCAGCGAAAAGTTCTTGGGTTTCATTATCACCGCCCAGGGTATTCATGTAGACCCCGAGAAAACAAAGGCAATCATGGAGATGGGTTCCCCGAGAAATCTTCGCGAACTCAGAGGCCTCCAAGGGAGGCTAGCTTACATCAGGAGGTTCATTTCTAACCTCTCCGGGCGATGCCGACCGTTCACGCACCTTATGAATAAAGGAGTCTCATTCGTATGGGACGAGGAATGTCAACGTGCTTTCGACAGCATCAAAGAATATTTGTCAAATTCCCCAGTTTTGGTGGCCCCGGTTCCTGGAAAACCATTCCTGCTCTATGTACGAGCAATAGAACACTCCCTTGGGGCTCTGCTGGCACAGAACAACGACGCAGGCCATGAACAGGCCATATATTATCTCAGCCGAATGATGATTGGACCAGAGCACCGATACACCGCTGTGGAGAAGGAATGCCTCGCCCTGGTGTTCGCCATTCAGAAAACGCGATACTATGTCACCGGACAAACGATACATGTGATCTCACGAGTCAATCCTCTTAGAGTCCTCATGACTAAACCAGGGGCACTCAGCTCCCGCCTCGCTACATGGGCAATACTGCTGTCCCCTTATCATATGATTTTTGTCCCCCAAAAGGCAGTCAAAGGTCAAGCCCTGGCAGACTTCTTAGCAGCCCACCCAGGCTCGGAGTCCTCCAGAATATATGAAGAGATTCCAGATGAGGTTGCCAACTCGCATACAACCTCTCACGAGGCTATATGGCGAATGTTCTTCGACGGTGCTTCGAGGACCGGACCTAAAGGCAATATAGTCGTCGGGGTAGTACTGATCTCTCCTTCCGGATTGGTGATTAACCACGCTTATTCCCTCACCGAGCCCTTCTCTAACAATGTGGCCGAGTACAACGCTCTGGTCATTGGCCTCCAACTCGCAAGAGAGCTGGGGGTAGAATACCTGAAGCATACGGCGATTTTCAACTAATCGTCAATCAGATCCGGGGCTCATACGAAGTCCGCCACGAAGACATGATCCCTTATCACCAAATAGCGATTGACATCATCTCGTCATTCGAAGGGTTCTTTATTGAACATGTCCCCAGACTCCGAAATATCGAAGCTGATGCCCTAGCTGGTCTCGCTGCTTCCCTAGCAGTTCCGAACTATGATCGCCAATCAGTGGATGTGATAGGCCATGAACTGGTCTGTCCCAAGAACAATGTGTAATTCGTGGCGAGTTATTCCGCACAGACGATCGATGATGCCCCAGATTGGAGACAACCATTCATCGACTTCGTCGTCTATGACATCCTGCCCGAGAACCCAAAGGAAGCCACCTTCATCAGACGGCGTTCTCTCAGATTCTTCTACGATAAAGAGACGAAAATGCTGTATCGCCGCTCCTACGATGGATTACTGCTTCGGTTCTGTTAAATAAAGAAGCCAAAGAAGCCGTACGAGAAGCTCATGACGGTGTCTGCGGGGCCCACGAGCTCGGCCCAAAATTGCAAGATCGCCTTCGACGAATGGGCTACTATTGGCCCACGATGGTGGCAGATGCGATAGATTATGCCAGAAAATGCAAAGCCTACCAAGTCCACGCGGACTTCATTCACCAACCATCCGAGTTTCTACATCCGACAGTGGCGTCCTGGCCATTCGAAGCATGGGGAATGGATATCATTGGTCCAATCACCCTACCTTCCTCCTGAGGACATCGCTTCATACTTGCGATCACTGATTACTTCTCCAAATGGACGGAAGCTGTCCCACTCGCAGAAGTTAAGACTTCAAACGTGATCAGCTTCCTTAAGCATCACGTCATCTACCGCTTTGGACTGCCCCGAAGGATCATCCATGATAATGGTCCGCAGTTTGCAAGCCACGCATTCTATCGGTTTTGCGATAAGCACCGTATTCAGAATGTCGCTTCGACACCGTACAACCCGGCAGCAAACGGGTTAGCAGAGGCATTCAACAAAATAATCATCAAACTCCTGAAGAAGTTTGTCTCCTCCAACAAATACGACTGGAATGAGAAGCTCAGCAAATGCTTATGGGCTTATCGCACCACAGTTCGAACAGCCACCGGGAATACGCCATTCTCCCTAGTGTACGGGAGTGAGGCAGTTCTTCCATTAGAGACTCAAATACCCTCACTCCGCGTCACCCTCACTTATCAATTGACGATGGATGACAACTACCGACATCGACTACAAGAGTTGGAGGCCTTAGATAAAAAGCGCCTCCTAG
This sequence comes from Iris pallida, assembly GCA_029216955.1. Taxonomy (NCBI): domain Eukaryota; kingdom Viridiplantae; phylum Streptophyta; class Magnoliopsida; order Asparagales; family Iridaceae; genus Iris; species Iris pallida. The sequence continues at coordinate 27,157,666 of JANAVB010005598.1, forward strand.
CTCAGCAAAGGATCGAGCTATACCAAGCACGCATCTTAGAAGCCTTCAACAAGAAGGTCAAAATTAGAACATTCCAAGTGGGCGATCTTGTTCTGGCAGTACGGAGGCCAATGGTCATGACTCACAAGACCGCCGGCAAGTTCCAGCCAAAATAGGAAGGTTCATTTATTATCGAGGCCGTGTTCTCCAACGGTGCTTACCGCCTTGCTAAGCAAAACGTAGACTTGCTCATGTTGCCCGTCAACGGCAAGTTCCTGAAGAAATATTATGTCTAAACAACATCCCAGATTATCGAGTCATGTACCCGCTGGTACCTCTGAACTCACCATCACAACATTCCAGATTTTTGAATCATGTACCCGCTGGTACCACTGAACTCACCCTCATAGTTTTCCAGATTATCGAGTCATGTACTTGCTGGTACCACTGAACTCACCCTCATAGTTTTCCAGATTATCGAGTCATGTACCCGCTGGTACCACTGAACTCACCCTCATAGTTTTCCAGATTTTCGAGTCATGTACCCGCTGGTACCACTGAACTCACCCTCATAGTTTTTCAGATTATTGAGTCATGTACCCGCTGGTACCACTGAACTCACCCTCATAGTTTCCCAGATTTTCAAAATCATGTACCCGTCGGTACCGTCGAATTCACGTTCACCATTCTCCAGATTCTCGAGTCATATACCCGCTGGTACCTCTGAACTCACATCTCTGTCACTCTTCCAGGTAGCAAGTCATGTATAATCATACCTCTGAACTTTCTTCTTGAAGGAGATCCTCCCTCATGATCTAATACCCGCACTCCCAGTACACAAAAAGGGTAATCGATCCACAAATTTCTAAAACGGCCATGTCCTCATTACATCTGAGTCGTTCCACTTCCGCCAAAAACAAATCGTCTCTCACATAGAACTTCCATGTCCTCATTACCTCTGAGTCGTTCTATGTGCCCTCCTTCATTGAGCCCACTCCTGTCATGTCCTCATTACCTCTGAATGGGAAGGCTCCGTCGAAGAAACCTTCATACTTGCCATGTCCTCATTACCTCTGAGTAAGTATGATGATCCCCTTTCGACCTATTATCTGTACCCACAACCGGAGTACGCCAAGGGTAATAGGTCCACAAATGTCCTCTGTTGACCACAAATGTCCTCTGTTGACCACAAATGTCCTCTGTTGACCATCAATATCCTCCGTCGAGTTCACTCCTGCCATGTTCTCATTACCTCTGAGTAGGAAGACCCTACATTTAAAAAACCTTCCTACTTACCATGTCCTCGTTACCTCTGAGCAAGTATGTCGGTTCCCCTTCATCCTATTATCCGTATCCTAAACCAGGGTATGCCAAGGATAATAGGCCCACAAATATCCTCAGCTAAATTTCTCAGCACAAACCTATCACCTCATTAGGCCCCAGGAGCCCAGCTGCTCTACGGCATTCCTTTTCTCAATACCAAGAGCACCCATGACCACTTCGCTATGGCTGCTTTAGGTACCCTGACCAAAACTTGTTACCTCTACCTAAAACCAAGGTACGCCATGGGTAACAGGTCCACAAATATATTCCCTATGCGGGGGAAAATATCACCACAATATCACAGGCGCAGCAGGCAATACAAATGAAGGGTAGAATTGAAAGTACTCTTTATTTGAAGAAAGAAAAAGCATTACATATTTCGGGATCATGTCCCCTTCAGAAAGAGAGAAAACAGAAACAAAACAAGAAGAAAAGCTCGACTATATTTCAATATTGCACAACTCCAAGAGACGATTTTTCACCAAGGCAGTCCCCCGATCAAGCCTCTGCTTAGCCCGACGCTCGACCTCTTGGGATAACTGCTCTGCGTTATTCAAATAAATATACGCCTGCCAGTCGTTCTCCATCTTCTTTAGGGCAAGCTCTAGATTAGCAGAAGCCCTACTGTACTTATCAGCCTCCTGAATAACAATCCCTTTCTCGATACGAGCAGCCTCAAGCTCTGACTCCAGGAAGGCCAATTTTCTCTGGAGCTCGAGGATCTGTTCTCGGGCATCAGTTACCCCACAGGAAGCATCTGCCTCCCGAGTTGTGCAATCTTCAGTTCGACGGCTCCATTGGTCATGCAACCGAGTCAGATCCCGACGGTCCTTCAATATAGCCGGTTTAAGCGATTCTCGGGCAGCCATCACCTTCTCCACCGCAATAATGAGGAAGTTGCGCTCTTGATTTATGACCGCAGGTAAATCAGTCTGTTGCAACAAGCGAAACTGGGCCACGAGACGATCAGCTTCTAATAGCTTCGGCTCCAAAAGTGCAGCCAATTCCCCTCCTCCAGGGAGTGTCTTAAGGATGTTAATCTGGCCACCGGCACATCGACGGGCCAGAGTAAAGAGAGTCCCCCTTTCCACTGCTGCCTCGACCCCTCTCTTCAAGTGACGATGGAAACTGGTAACCACATCCTGTAACGCATCATCCAAGACCTCCGTAGAGGATTGCGTCAGAGGGAGAGTGGCAGACGATACCGGAGGAGCAGCTTCAGAAGTTACTGCACCCGCCACCAAGAAAGCAAATTCCGTACGGAAAGATGCTTGGATGGCGGCTAACTCCTCTTCCGCCACCCGAAGAGCCTGGATGCTCGGCAGGGAGGAAAGGTTAACCCCCAAAACTACATTCGCAGAGGAGGACACAGGGGGCATCGTCTCTTGTCCCAGTTGCACTGCTACCCGGGACCCCGAGCTCGACCCAGACGAAGGTCCCTCAACACAGAGAGGTTCTGTCCGGCCCTCTCCGGTAGGGTACGATCCAGCAACATCAATCACTGGCAATGAAGGGCTGGGATCTGAACATCCAAAGCAACTATTAGTCGACATAATCTGAAAGAAAAGATGACAAGAACACAGGCTTATTCACGAGCTATGGTTCGATTTGTATTACCAGGGGAAGAGCGTGGGAATGACGGCTCGTTCACAGCCGGCGTAGTTTCCCCACCCACAGAGTCATCATGTTGGGGTTCGGATGTCTCAGGGACGGGCGCGGTAAAGCCCCCGTCCTCCTGGATTGAGGTTCCAGCAAGGTAGGAATCCTCAGCCGCAACCGAAAGCACCCCAGCCGCAATGATGGCGGTGCACACATCACTGACTAAGTGAGACAGGACCGAACCAGCCTCGGTAATCAGGTCCTGAGGAGCGAGCTCACCCGACGCCTATAAAGAGCAAAAGAAACAAGTAATTAGGCCATAACATAGAAGAAGAAGAAGAAAGAAAATAAAGAAGCCTTCTCTCTCTTCAAAACTCCTCCTATTTATCGGAAGACGGGAGAAGGAGGACACGTGGGCCAATGACCGACTCATGAAGAACGAAACCGACTCCTTGGGTTTCGTCTCCAAGATTCACCCAAGGCGTCAAATTCGAAAGATTTAATGAGCTGACCATTGGGATTCCTCCCTACAAAGACGGCGCTGAAACAAATTTAAGGCAATTAAAGACCCGCACACGTGGCGAGAAGCTATGCGGCTGAACAGTCCCCTGCGGCTGAACCACCTATGCGGCTGAACAACCTATGCGGCCAAGATCTCTATGCTGTCAGGGTTTCATATGCGGCTAGAAGAACACAGCCATGCTTCTTATTCAAAGTATTTCAATTTTGCAAATTGAAAACTTTGAAGGGGGTCTTGTAGAAGCATAGAAAATACTAAAGAAAATGACTCATGCGGCCAAAGAACCCCATGCGGCTCAGAAAGCCCATGCGGCTCGGAGAGTCATACGGCATAAGGGGCTATGCGGTCCAAGACATCCCATACGGCTCAGAAAGATACGTGGCAGGACAGCCCTCTCCTCTGCCCTCTCGCATTAATTGCTTGACGGCTGACAACTCTGAAAAAGTGACAGCCCTGACACAGAAAGAAGTAATTATGACTCTGTCATAATGACGAATCTCTAGGAAAGAGAAAAGAGATCTCTGTCATAAATCACCCGAGAGCCATAAAAAATGCCACGTGGCCTTGCCACGTGGGTGTTCTTATGCGGCTCACTTCTCATGCGGTTCAGAGTGATGCCACGTGGCCTTGCCACGTGGGTGTTCTTATGCGGCTCACTTCTCATGCGGCTCGAGCAAAGCATGCGGCTCAGGTCGAGAAAGCCTCATACGGCTCGAGCAAAGAACTTCTTATGCGGTTCAGAGTGAATCCGTCCTATGCGGCTCAGGCCGAGAAAGCCTCATACGGCTCGAGCAAAGACTTCTCATGCGGTTCAGAGTGAATCCGTCCTATGCGGCTCAGGCCGAGGAAGCCTCATGCGGCTCAAATAAAAACTTCTCATGCGGTTCAAGAGGATCATCTCCATGCGGCTCAGGTGGATGTATCCCTATGCGGCTCACAATGATTACCTCCATGTGGTTCAAAGGCTCAAGGGAGGGCCACTACCATGACAGCCCTGACACGTGGCCTTAACCTTATGCATATGCGGCTCACTCGTCATATGGTTCAGATTCTCCAGTGGCTTCTAGGACACGTGTCCTAAGCCGATTAATTTCTCAGAATTACTGCCATCAAAGATTGGATCAAATCCCAATAATCTGGGACACGTGGTAGGAGAATAAATTTAATTTATTCGCAGACATCAGAAGATCATTATGAGGAAGATTTATTCCAATCAGCATTAATTGCTAATGGGATTTGGTATAATCTACACTCGATGGCTCAGATTCGTCACAATCAAAACTGAACGGCCTGGATTGACCAATCTACGGGCCGTCGCCATCTCCAAGAGCTAATCATTGGCAACCCTAATGATCATATCCTACTATTATAAATAGCAAGGTGCCATTCCCTTGTAAAAAGGGACAATATCAGAGAAAAATACGCATATACAGAGAGACTCCCCAATAATCAGAGAGAAAAATACACAGAGAGAGAGAGAAGCCAGAAGAATAATAGAGGGAGATCAGGAAGAGCATTTCTTTATCAACGCCAACCATCTCTTCACAGGAGCCAAGGCTGCATACCGATCGTCCAAGGAGTAAGGCAGGGCTGCCGTCGCCTTCCCGAGCCTCTATCGTCACCCTCCAGAATCTAAAATAAACAATTATACTTAGACTGCTGTACCTAGGTTTTCGTCCCTAGGCCTTCTTTGTACAAGCGAGTTTGTAACGTGAAGTAAAAGTTCGGTCCTCCGATAATTGTTCTGTTCTTTTATATTTTATGGCAAACAAACCCTAGTTTCCGTCTATGAAGGATTAGAACACGTATTAGATCTGTTTAACTTTCTATCGATCAATACGCACACCAAAGAAAGGGTCCTGGGAATCCCCAGTTCCATCAGTTTTGCATGGCCAAATTTTGGAGATGCACCCGAGGATCTACCTGCTTTCCAGCCAGATGGTAAACACCAGACGTAATCCTGGCAACGAGTAGATTTCTTATTTTGCTCTTCCACTCTATTATAAATTATTCTTTTGAGGCATTTAGCCGCCGAGCAAGTGTTAGCTCGTGTTGAAACTTAATTTCTGTTTGCCTAAGTGCTGTAACATGATTGACAAATCCTAGGATTGATCATGTATAACTTAACTCTTGCTAGTCTTTACATTTTGTACGACTAGCTTCATGATCATCTAAATACGTAATGTTTGGGACATCTTACGTTGTATGTCTGATAATCTAACATCTTGTAACATTTACTTACTTTCTTGAGATCGAGACACTAGGTTTGTTTTTGACCATAAGAGACTGGTGGCTTGTAGATAAACCCTCATGCATCTTGGCAGCCGTGACCATATTGGCTTCACTTTAATGTACGTAGCTGGCTGTGTCTGTCTCCCGCTCTCCAGTATTCTGTGTAGGACCGTTAAGCACCTCTAGAGGGGGGTGAATAGAGTGAGTGCGAGTGCAGCAGAAAATAATCACCAATTTAAAAAATTAAATAGATAACTATGGCAGTAAATAAGAGACAGTAAACAAATATAGCAAGAGATAGAAAGATCAAACTCAGTGACACAGCGATGTATACTGGTATCCCTCTGAGAGGACTAATCTAGACTCGAGTACTCTTGGTCAAAGTTAATCCACTAAGGAACAACCTAATTGAGAGCTTGCAGTCTCTAACAACACCGTGCTTGGTGACAAGTGCACGACCAACTTCACAACACCGTGCTTAGTGACGAGCGCACGACCGGCTCCACAACAGAGATAATTTTTGTACTTTTAACAACCTCTTTACAACTCTTGAGAACCAAAAGACTCTAGATCAAAATAGATATTACTGGCTTTTGGCTAAGAGGAGTGTAGGTGTGATACGAAAACTTTTGATCAGGTAAAAACAATTATTGAATAGAGAAGAGAAGATGAAGAATGAATGAGTGATTTGAAATGAAAAACTCTTTTCTATTTATAGGTGTTTTCTGGAACAGAACTCGAGCAGAGTTCTGATACAAATATTTTGCGTATGAACATTGCATGCAGATTTGGAGGCAACAAATATTTGAATTTTAACAGACTGAACTCCAGCAGAGTTCGGACCGAACTCGGGCCGAACTCGGTTTGAGTTCTGTCTAGGAAAAATATTGAATATTTGTCAAATTCTGTTGCAAAAAAGGATTTGAACTTTTTGGTGGATGGAGTATGAATAGGTAGGCTTTATAGAAAAGTGGACTAAGATTAACCTAAGCCAGTATTTCCTAGTCGATCTTACAATTTATATCCTAGACTCAATAAAGATAAAATACATAATAAATTGTAAAATGACTCGGACTGGATTTCAATGAAAGTAAGCTTCAGACTGATGATTTACGTGCTTGATGATGAAGTAGTACGCTTGTTGATATTGATTTCACAATTCCTGAAATGATTAGCAGCAGTTCGTATATTTTGTGTATTGACTTAAGTTGATGTCGATTATTAAAATCGGATGTGACCATGGAATGGGCCAACAATCTCTCCCATTTTGATAATTGACAAACTTGAGTCTATACCAAAATATATCTAAAATAGAACAAATAAAACTACCTCAAAAAAATGGTAGAAATGGTAGATGGTAGTCTTTCATTGAATTGTTGATTTTAGTATTTGTACTCTTTCTCCCCCTTTGTCAATAAAAAATGGATTTGGCTTCCCCGTAATGAGTGAAGAAAACAATGTTCATCAAACAGACAAAGTGATACTAAAGAGATAACCAAATAACAACAGTTTCACAAAGTATATAAAATAACTAGTACTGAAAATGTCATGCATAAAAAGAAAGATACAATCATCATCATCACAAAAAGTGCTAATAAAATATCTAACTGAAAAGTTTAGACATAAAAGAAAACTACATCATAGATCATCATCTATTAGCCCTATCCAAAATCTACTAGCTCAAGTCTGCATCACATAGGAGTATCGTCACCGCCAGGAGCATCCGGAGGAAAATATGCAGCAGTAGGATCAAAGTGAAAAAAAGTCGTCTCATCTTCGAACATGGGTCCTGGGAAGCCGGGGTGAGGAAGTATGGTCACTGGATGTGATGGATCATGGGAGAGACTCTAGTGGAGATCAGCAATGCTATTCCGTAACACCTGAGCCTGGGTGATGTGGCGAAACTCTGAGTCAAGATAGCTCTGATGACGTTGCACAGAGAGGGCAACAAAGTCATTAAAATGCTGATAAAATCTAGGGCCAAAACCCGGAGCAGGGGCTGGAGCAGCAACATCAAGAGGAGGAGCCTCAGGGTCAGCATATAGAACAGGCTCAGCACTAGGAGGCAGAGGAGGAGTAGGGTATAGCCTAGACCAACTAAGCTCTATGGCTGTGGAGGAATAAGAACAGGTTTGAAGATCGATTTCAAACCTTCAAAAGATAGAGGCCAAATGCATGGGATAGACGAGGTTGCGTCCTACATTTCTGCAGTTTAGCATCCAAGCCATCATGGTCTTGGGAACAGAAAAAGAAATGCCAAAGTGAATATGATACATGGCGGATAACTCCAATAAAGTAATCTCAACATAGGATCCTTTCTTTGGAAGAAGAAAAGAGAAAATAAACCTGTGTAGTTCATAGAAGTTTTGGTTAAGATGTTTAGAATAGACTCTTCTAGGAACAGGTCTGGGATGGCAAAGAAGTTCTTTGAAGGAATCGAGAGTGACACCTTCATGGAATTGGATGTGATGATATCCACTAATGCTTCACCTACATCAGGAACATGGAAGTATTCACTGATGTCGGTGGCGCTAAATTTTAGGTCTTGCCCAGCAACACAAGAATAGAAATTTCCGTTAGGTTTTACTTACAAGTTGCAGTGAAACATACGGACAGCGTTATCATAGATATTCTCGGCTACTTCAAAAAAGTCACGAAAGCCGAGACGGTTGAATGTGGAAGCATATTCAAAAAATATAGTAAAGTTCACACATGCTCCAGCACATATTCTACGACTAGAAAAGGAATCAAACCAAAGGTCCGAAAATTCTTTGTCAGAAAAAAAAACCAGAATCAAAATCATCGAATCCTATGGGTCTAGCTGGACTGAATACATTAGTGGGGACATAGTCAGAAGAGGAAGATCCTGCATGTAAGGAATCCACCTTTCTTTTTTGACTCTTGGGTGCCATAGATGAGAGGAAGGAGATAATGGAGTACCTTGACAAAAGGAGGAAGAAGATGGAGAGGAACAGTCCACAAACTCCTGAGAAGCTTGAAATGAAGGAGAAGAAAGAGCTCTTGGCTGTAAAGGAGGCTAATTCTCGGTTTGGTTATGAGAAAAAGTGGAAGGAAGAAGGGGTATTAATAGGGTTAGGGCCGGCTGTTTGGTTCTGGAAGTTGAACAGCACCGATCGAACTCGGTCCGAACTCGGTCAGAGTTCGGTCCGAGTTCGGCTGCTTGTATTTCCAATGCCATAAATGTAGTATTGGTTTTAAAATTTTAATTTATGACTGTTGACTTCTTCATTTAATAATGTCTATTACTTTAGGTTAGCTGTAGGTGCCGGATCCCAGCTAGCGGTAGTCCGAAGACTAGTGCACCGTGTTGCTTCAGGCTATTTACACATGTATGACAGAAGGACCCTTTCGGTTTGTACCCAAAATATTTTTTGTTAAATAAATTATGAAGTTTTGAGTCAAAAAAAATTAATTACCATACTACACTATGAATTTGAAAATTCAAGTATGCCGAGCTCTCGCCTCATTATGTTAAATCGGTCTTCAGCCAGTGGTTTTATGAAAATGTCTGCTAGTTGATAATCTGTGTCAATAAACTCTAGGCAGATATCCCCGTGTTGTTGGTGATCACGTAAAAAGTGATGATGAATCTCAATGTATTTTGTGCGTGAGTGACATACAGGATTCTTAGTCAGGTTAATGGTGCTAGTATTATCATAATAAATAGGAATCTTAGTGTAGTACAGATTGTAGTCTTCTAGGGTTTGCTTCATCCATAAAATTTGAGCACAGCAACGTCCTGCGGTGATATACTCAGCCTCAGTAGTTGATAATGCTACAGAATTTTGCTTTTAGCTAACCCAAGAGACTAAGGCCTTTCCTAGGAAATGACACGTACCGTTGGTACTTTTACGGTATACTTTGCATCCTGTAAAATCTGCATCCGAGTAACCTATCAGGTCAAAGAATTTGGTTTTAGGATACCACAAGCCAACTGTAGAAGTTTCTTTAAGGTATCGAAAGATACGCTTAACGGCACTTAGATGTGATTCCTAAGGATTTGCCTGCTATCGTGCACAGATGCAAACACTGAACATAATATCAGAGCGACTAGCAGTTAAATATAATAAGCTACCAATCATACCTCGATACTTATGCTGGTCGACAGACTTTTATCAGTATCAAGCTTTGTGCATGTAGCCATTGGAGTTCCGATAGGCTTTATATTATCGAAGTCATTTTCAGTATGTCCTTGTATACTTGGCTTGATTGATGAATGTTCCCTTTGAGTGTTGTCTGATCTGGAGTCCTAGGAAGAAGTTCAGCTCTCCTATCATACTCATCTCAAATTCACTCTGCATGTACTTAGCAAACTCTTGACAAAGTTTTTCATTAGTAGAACCAAATATAATGTCATCAACGTATATTTGCACAAGAAGAATGTCATCATTTGAAGATTTGATTGTTTGCAAAAACAAAAGTCTTTATTTCACAAACTTTGTAAGAAGATTATAATTGAATTCTGGGAAAGTACAACTATAGGAATCTGATCTGAAGACGATCGCTTTATCCCTTGGACGATGTGAACTTTGAAGACGATAACCTCTGAAGAATGCAGCAGCACTTGGACAAGAACTCCTGATCTCTGATGATAATAACGATCTGATCCCCTTTAATAAAGGACTTGAAACTCTATTTATAAAGTTTTAGAAATAACTAATTTGTAGTTATTTTGGATTGCGCAGGCTGGATTGCACAGGTACTGGACTGCACAGGCTACCAGTTACGCTGGCAGTTACTCGATCATGGGCTAACCGTATTTAGATGCGTGGCATTGTTTGATTGAAATATGCTTGGTCGTGTATAGGAAGCTGCCACGTGTTGAGCAATTGATGGCATATAAGCCACATAATGAATGTCAGTTATCTTGATGGATCGTGCTACTTGAACAACACTAGCTTTAGACTGCGCTTCCTTCTAGTTACTGGAAAGTACTGGATTTAGGCTTGGTCAAACTGTGCTGCTGTTGGACTGACAGTTTGTGCTGCAGTTGTACAGCTATTCTCAAGCGCTGTGCTGCACAAAAAACGAACAGACTCCTTGTTTTTTGGGCTGTCAGGCTGTCAGAAGATCCGATCTTTGTCAGGTAATGATGGCATTGCCACGTCAGCGTAGCGCGCTCTGGTGGTAGCGCAGTTCAGTTTGCACGTTCGGTTTGTAGTGCAATCTATTTTCTGTGCAGTCCATTTCAAGGGTGCGCAGTTGAGACATCTCTTCCTATTTGATAGATGTAACTTGATTCTGTTTTCTGCGCAGTCCATTTCAAGGGTGCGCAGTTGAGACATCTCTTCCTATTTGATAGATGTAACTTGATTTTTAGGACATACAAGACCCCCTTCAAAGTTTTCAAAATTTGAAAATATTCAAAGTTTCGAAATACTTTGAATTTTAAATTTAAAATCAAGTTGCGCAAGTGGCGCTTTGATTGCGTGTTCGGAGGAATTTGCTCCGTCTTTTGTGGCGCAATTGGGGGTGACTGTTACACTTCTGAAACTATAAATAGTTTCACTTTTCTTTCTTTCAATTTTTACTTGCATTCAAATTCCCCAGAGACAGAAGCTTATTCTCTACTCCGACTTCTCCTTCATCCTCTCGTCGACGACAGAAATGGCTCCCAAGCGATCTGCTGCCGAGAAGGGAAAGGCCTCCGCAGAATCCTCGACTCGTATTGCGCCACGAGTATCTCGTCATGAGATGGGTCATCCAGCGCTTCAAGGTAGACGAACCATAATCGAAACCCTTTTTAGGGTTTTTGATGTTTTCAGATCTTCATACCTCTCTCTTTTTAGAGATTGATGGTATTTGTGCCACCCTGTTTAGGGTTTCGACTGTACTTGCAATAGTTTTCATTTTTATGAAAACTATACTCTTGTGCAATCGGTTGGAAAGCGCTGACGAAATATTCGGCGCAATCCATCGATTTGCGCAAGTTGGTTGTGCCAGCGCAAACTGATGTCTTGTGCAAGTATGTTAGCGCAACCTGACGTCTTGCGTACATTGGCTATGCTGGTGCAACCAGATAACTTGTGCAGACTGATTGTGCTGGCACAATCTGATAACTTGCGCAGACTGATTGTGCTGGCGCAATCTGATAACTTGTGCAAGCTGACTGTGCTGGCGCAATCTGATAACTTTTTTTACACATAACAAATTTGATGATCTTTTGAAGAAACTTTTTGATTTTGCATATATTGATCTTTGCCTTCTTTATTGATGCAGTTAACCTCCGGGAAGATCCTAACTATGAGGTTTTTACAGGATCCCTGTCTGAACCTGAATACAAGAAAGATCTGTCGCACGTGACATTTCCTCAGTATGCCCTACCATCCTCTCGGCAGGCTATTCTGACTGCACAAGATAATGACACTTTACTGTGTCTGATGAACGGGCAGCCTCTTCAGACTGCTGATGCAGTCACCCATAAGAAGCCTCTTTTCTTATTTGGTGAGGCTCTTGACAAGAATTCTCAACCGTGACCTCACATAGAACAGAGGATTTTCTAGAGAGGTGAGAAGACAATACTTCTGCCTGAGATCTCCAGATGCCTTTCTTTGTCCCGATATGCTTTCGTGAGTTATCCCAGAAGAATGGAATGGGACATAACTTCGCTGCAGCAAGCCCGAACGGGAAACATCTATGTTAAGAAGGGACCGGACCACAAGGATATGTTCTACAGTTCCTCTGAGCGTCATTGCTCCTTACTCAGAGGATTAAAACCCGGTTGCATCCCGCCAGAAGATTCTTCACTATTGGTCCCAGTGAGAACTCCGATATTCGTAAATGAGTTTGCAAAGGTAGAGGGAAGGTATCCGGACCAAGATCTGCGGCTGACAGGTCTTGTGAATCCAGATAATAAGAGATGGATCTGCATAACCAATTGGATATTAGTTCAATTTGAAGCTCGGCTCAAGGAGATTGATCTGTACCATGCAGTATACGCCACTGTTTATGGCTTCCCTCCTAATCCTTATCTATTCCTTGCATTGGCGGAGCGATACAACTACAGGACCGAAACTTTCATGACACCACGTAGAGAGATTGGATTAGCTTTGCACGAGATGAAGTATATCTCTTACCTGACAATAGGGGATATCCCCTATGAAGAGTTTGTCCCAACAAACTATGAATTGGACAAACTGTGCCAAGAGAATGCCGATATGGTAGCCGTCTTTGAAGAACTCCTCTGCCACTACAAGATATGCTCTCTATATTACAAGAGTGGCACGGCCGGTGTAACGCCTGTTGTTCGTATTACGTATTTAAGAATATGTGTACGTATTTTATCTCGTATTGGCCATGGTTCATCTTGGTTTGGGTTGGCTTGGGTTGGTTCGGCTAGGCTTGATTAGCCTTGGTTCATCATGAACCAAGGGTGAACCCCCTACCTACCACAACAAACCCTATTTATTAACCTCTTCCTATTCTCTCTCCTCATTATTTCCTTTCTTCTTCATTACTCTCCACCACCAACCAAGAAAACCCTAGCCTAGGCAAGTGCAATCTTGCTTTATGAAGAAACCCACCATTTTTATTGTTCTAACCTCTTCTTTGCAACTTTCTAATCCACATTAGAACTTGTCATTTTCTATTTTGAAGCTTAAATTTTTGTAGATCTAGAATTTAGTCATTTTTAGATTTTCATAGTTTTGATCTATTAAATTCCCTTGTTTTCAAGTTTTGATGGTTTCATGTGGTAGAGAATTTCCTTCTACCCAATTTTGACCTTTGGAAAGTTGGATTTGGACTTGTTTTGACCAAGTTATGGACTTTGGAAGCTTAGGATTCAACCATGGAGTTCCTGCTGTTTGGAGAAGACAGTGAGCAGTGCGCGAGCTTTTTAGCTTGCGTCACTGAGCTGTGTGCGCTCTTTAGCGCAGCACAGTAGAGTCCATACGCTGCCTTTTGGAAGCGTATGACTCGCATACGCTCGCTTGCTTGACAAGGAGTCGTATAGAGTCCATACGCTGCCTTTTGGAAGCGTATGACTTGCATACGCTCACTCGAATAGCCATGAGTCGTATGGAGTCCATACGCTGCCTTTTGGAGGCGTATGAGTCGCATACGCTCGCTTGTGTGACAAGGAGTCGTATGAAGTTCATACGCTGCCTTTTTGGAGCGTATGTCTTGCATACGCTCACTTGTGTGACAAGGGGTCGTATGGACCTCATACGCTGCCCTTTGTGAGCGTACGCTTACCTGAGCATAGGCTTACCTGAGCGTAGGCTTACCTGAGCGTAGCTTGACTTAAGCGTAGCATGACCTGAGCGTATGACTTTTGCACTGAGCGCATGGCCTTGGCTGACTTGGTCTTATGTCAGCATGTCACTTTGGTTTTATTTTCCTTAAGCTTGACTCTTCTATAGCCCTGTATATTGATATTTTATTAGATATTTTACGTCCATTTTATATCCTTACGTCTTTTGTCATGAACTTGATAATCATGAATTTATTTAATAGGTTTGTTAATAATAATTGAACACGGTATGGCAGGACAAGCATACCTGACATGATTATCTCGAATTGTTGTTGCAACGGCTAACGTGACATGACATGACAAGAATGACTAACCTGGACACCGTGGATGATTACGTTTGTACAATAAACCAGTATTGTCTTGCATCATGTCTAGGATGGGATCCCTGAGTATCACGGTCAGGGATACCTACTGTAATTAACTAAGAGTAATAAACTAGAATAATTCAGTAGACATGAAGAGATTCCTAGCTACAGGCAATCCCATTATCTGGGCGCATTAAGTGGACTTGTAGCCTACCGACGAGTAGGGCACACTTCCAGCACACAGTCATGTGGTGCATCCTTCATAAATAGACATTCGACCTGGATAACTTGGATGGTCTGCAGGGCTTGTGGCTGTTGAAATAATCTCATTGTATCTTGTTAGTAACTAGGCCTGTGATAACCCTAGCTAGTTAAAGTATCAAGCCGTACTTTTGATTGGCCGTGATTGATTGGATGAAGTTATTCCAGCTTAGTCTTATCCTGATCCTGTGCAAGATCGTGACAAGACACGATTATTGATGCTTGCCTTAACAATAACGATCGGGAGACCAGTTCTGTTCAGGCGAAGGGTTACAACCCCGGTCCTTGTTTGGTTTAAGGGTTGTAACCTGGCTCCCGGAGCAGTTCTGTGTCTTCCCTTCGGTTATTGTCTTATTTGTACCCCGTGCCATGCTTGTCATATTCTATCTTACTTCAGCAACATGATTATCTATAATGGCCTTAACAATAAAGATCAGGAGTCCAGTTCTGTTCAGGCGAAGGGTTACAACCCCGGTCCTTGTTTGGTTTAAGGATTGTAACCTGGCTCCCGGAGCAGTTCTGTGTCTTCTGTTCGTTTATTGTCTTATTACCTTATCCATAGTATTTGAGACGGATTTCCATTCAGGTGAAGGATTGCAACCCCGGTCCTTGTTTGGTTTAAGGGTTGTAGTATGGCTACTTGAATGGTTTCCTCGTACTCAATTATTGTTGTTATTTCTGATAATTTAACTTTAATGTTCCTTACTATATGCTGGTTTTAGTTTCTAAGTGAAGCCTCTTTTGTGGCACTTGCTCTTTCTGGGATCTGACCCAGCTGGTTTTGTGTGGCCAGATATCGGAGCAGCTCTAGAGGATCCACCTAACTTCCAGCCAGATGGTGACCACCAGGCGTAACCCTGGCAACGAGTGGGTTTCTTTTTGTCCTCCCACTTTATTGTAAAATTATTCTTTTAAGGCGTTTAGCCGGCGAGCACGTGTTAGCTCGATTGCATCTTTATTTACTGTCTGCCTACGGGCTGTAACATGATTGACAGATCCTAGGGTTGATCATGTATGACTGAACTCTTGCTAGTCCTGGCATTTTGTACGACTAGCTTCATGATCATCCAATATGTAATGTATGGGATGCCTTGCTATTATATATTTGGTGCTCTGACATCTTGTAATTACTATTGCTTGCTTGTGATTGAGACAATAGGCTTGTTCATGACCTTAGGAGACTGCTGGCTTGTAGTTAAACCCTCATGTATCTAGACAGCCGTGACCGTATAGTGAGATGGATTCCATTTCATATACGTAGCTGGCTATGTCTGCCCCCGCTCTCCAGTATTCTGGTTCTGGGGCGTGACATGGTTTAAGTGGTGGCCCATGCAGGTCTTGTAAATCAAGATATGTGAGGGTTTACCGAATAGATGTCTCAATCAGTATTCGTCCTTGATCTCTGCTCGTATCTTCTGAATCCCTGGATTCTTGTCCTGATCATATGCTTGTATCGTTGATCTGTCCTGGTCCTTCCTTATTGTTCCCTATGTCGTCTTCTTCAGTGGCATTGTTCGTGGTCCTACTGACCAGCAAGGCGAAGCACCTCCCGCGGACCAGCAGCAACCTGGAGATCAAGCCCAGCATTCCGGAGTAGCCTCTCGAGTCGTGCCTTCTGGCGGAGAGCCACCAGTCCAGCCAGTTCAACCAGTAAAACATGATGACGGCACTTTGGTAGGACTCGTCAGGACCTTGATAGCTTCCCAAGACCGGCGTAGAGATGCCTTGCACCAGGCAGTGACGGATGCTTTGACCCGGGGTGGTCATCAGGGTAACAGTACGACCAACAGCTTCAAGCGCCTGAACCCTCCATTCTTCGACGGCAGCGAAGATGCGATCGCCGCGGATGCTTGGCTTCAGGATACCGAAGTGATTCTAGAAGCAGCCAGGACTCCAGAAAACGAGAAGGTGGCCGTAGTGCGCCTGCAGTTGTTAGAACTTGCCCGCAGTTGGTGGGCGGCGCAGGCCGAGGGATTAGTGGCACCCATTGCTTGGGCAGTATTCAGAGAGAGATTCCAGACGAAGTATTTTGATGTTGTGGCTCGGTATGACTTGCAGACGAGGTTTACCAACCTAAAGCAAGGAGGCAGAACAGTCGATGGTTATGCATCTGAGTTTTCTAGACTCAGTAGGTTTGCCTCCACCTTGGTGGCAACCGAGTTTGATAGGGCCCAGCGGTTCCAGCAGGGGCTGCATTTGGAGATTTTACTAGCAGTTGAGCAGTTCGAACACCAGACGTTCGATGCAGTATTGAGGGCGGCTAGGAGGCATGAGTACACCTTCCAGCTGATCGTGGATAGGACCGGAGGTAGGAAGCGGTCCCACAGTCAGATGCACCAATCATCAGCTCCAGTCCCGGCAGCTAGAGGTTTAACTATTGGAACTCCGAGGCGGGCGGCCTCGGTGACGTCGGTTCAGCATTCTACCCCGACGCACCCTCAGCAACAGAAGCAGTAGCAGTTTTCTGCAGTGGGATGTTCACACTGCAGGAAGCCAGGGCATGTGGTGTCAGAGTGTCACAGAACACAGGGATTGTGCTTGGTTTGTGGTGCCCCGAACCACAGGGTTGGGAATTGCCCGAACAGGGGGAGTTCATCAGCTTTCTCTGGTCCTTCAGTTAGAGGACCAGCGCCAGTCCAGCAGCAGCAGTAGTTGCAGTACCCGCTCCCGAGACCATTGCTGATGCAGGTCCAGGCATTCCAGCAGCAGAGACCGCAGCAGTATGCTCAGGCCCAAGCCCTGATCCAGAGCAGGCAGAAGAATTTTCAGCAGAGGGGACCTGCCCCTAGAGGACATGGTCAAGTGCTGGCCTTGACCATGGAAGAAGAAGGAGTAACACCAGGTGAGGTAGTGGCAGGTACTATTCTCGTCATTACCTTTCCAGCTTCAGCTTTATTTGATTCTGGTGCATCGCATTCATTTATGTCTGCACGATTCGCAATACGGATAGGATTGGAGCCCGAGTCGTTATCAGTAAGGCTCAATATACTCACTGGTAACGGACTTATGGGAGTCGATAGAGTATTTTCCTCGTGTCGAATCGTAGTTAGCAGTAGAGAGTTTCCCGCTAGATTGATAGAATTCCCGATGGCCGATTATGATGTAGTCTTAGGGATGGATTGGTTGAGGGACCAGTATGCTAGGATAGACTGCCACATTGGCAGGGTTGTTTTTAGCATTCCAGGAGAGCCAGAGTTTTCTTTCTCTCGAGGCGAGGTTGAGCCTTCACCTCCAGTATTACGGATGGCAGTAGCAGCAGTTCAATTGCCCAGGATAGTGGATGAGTTCCCAGATGTTTTTCCAGAAGAGCTTCCAGGTATGCCGCCAGAGCGGGAGATTGAGTTCACCATAGACTTGATTCCCGGGATAGCCCCGGTGTTAGAGAGAGTCTACAGGATGGCGCCATCAGAGTTGGAGATCTTGTACAAGATAATTGAAGAGCTTAGAACCAAGGGATTCATTCGTGCTAGTGGATCGCCTTGGGGAGCCCCGATGCTTCTTATGAAAAAGAAGGATGGTACGTCCAGATTATGTGTAGATTATCGTACCTTGAACTCAGTGACAATCAAGAACAGATACCCTCTCCCGAGGATAGATGACTTGTTTGATCAACTTAAAGGGGCAGCTGTATTCTCGAAGATTGACTTGCGCTCAGGATATCATCAGATCAGAGTTAGAGAGCAGGACATCCCGAAGACAGCTTTCAGATCGAGATACGGGCATTGGGAGTTCCTTGTTATGCCATTTGGAGCAACCAATGTACCGGCAGTATTCATAGACCTCATGAATCGCATTTTCATGCCTTACTTGGATCAGTTTGTGATCGTATTCCTAGACGACATTCTGGTCTACAGCAAGAATGAGGCGGAGCATGAGCAGCATCTCAGGGTTGTTCTTCAGATACTCAGGGAGCACCAGTTATATGCCAAGTTCAGTAAATGTGAGTTCTGGCTCGATCGTATTTCCTACTTGGGTCATATCATCACCAGAGGAGGAGTAGAAGTGGATCCCCAGAAGATCGTGGCCATTGAGTCATGGCCAGTGCCCAGCACAGTTGCAGAGGTTCGTAGTTTTCTTGGATTGGCTGGCTACTACCGGCGATTTGTTTCGGACTTCGCTCGGATTTCGGCACCGCTGACCCAGTTGATCCGCAAGGATGCACAATTTGCTTGGA
The DNA here is from genome assembly GCA_029216955.1 of Iris pallida. Lineage (NCBI taxonomy): Eukaryota > Viridiplantae > Streptophyta > Magnoliopsida > Asparagales > Iridaceae > Iris > Iris pallida. Next base: position 27,176,334 of record JANAVB010005598.1, read on the forward strand.
CAGCAGAGTGCCAGGAATCTTTTGAGAAGTTAAAGCATGGCTTAATGACGGCTCCTATTCTCACGCTTCCTGATGGGACCGGAGGATTTTTGGTATACTGTGACGCTTCAGACAGAGGTTTAGGATGTGTTCTGATGCAGCATGGGAAGGTAATAGCTTATGCATCACGGCAACTTTGTGATCATGAGAGGAATTACCCAACCCATGACTTGGAGCTGGCAGCTGTGGTGTTTGCACTCAAGTTGTGGAGGCACTATTTGTATGGAGATAGGGTGGAGATCTTCACCGACCACAAGAGCCTGAAATATGTTTTCACCCAGAAAGATCTTAACATGCGTCAGAGGAGATGGCTGGAGCTACTTGTGGATTATGATGTCAACCTGCAGTATCATCCTGGAAAGGCCAATGTTGTTGCAGATGCATTGAGCAGGAGAGCGGGAGTTTATTTTCTAACAGCGCAACCAGAGTTGTTAGCAAATCTTCAGAAAATGGATATTGAAGTTGTTCTCCCTTCCAGTGTGGCCTTGATGGCCAGTATACAAGTTTAGTCCACTATAGTCGAGAGGATCCGGATGGCGCAGTCGACAAATTCCAAGCTTCAGCGACTCAGAGCAGAGTGTGAGGCGGAACGAAGACCAGAGTTATGCGTTCATGAGGATGGTACACTTCGACATGGTAAGCATCTTTGTGTACCCAGCGGAGATATCCGGCAGGAGGTTATGGCAGAAGCTCATAGTTCGCAGTATTCCATCCATCCGGGCAGTACGAAGATGTACCGTGATATCCGGCAGCATTTCTGGTGGAATGGCATGAAGCGGGAGATAGCTCGGTTTGTCTCTCGGTGTTTGGTTTGCCAACAAGTTAAAGCTGAACATCAGAGACCAGCAGGACTGCTTCAGCCCTTGTCGATTCCAGAGTGGAAGTGGAAGCATGTGACCATAGATTTCGTGACTGGATTACCTAGATCCCCAGCTGGTAGAGATGCTATTTGGGTTATAGTTGACCGGCTCACGAAAGTGGCTCACTTTCTTCCATTCAGAGTTGGTCAGTCGACGACTCAGCTAGCGGCGATGTATCTTAGACAGATTGTCAGATTGCACGGTGTGCCAGTTAGCATCACCTCGGACCGAGATTCCAGATTTACATTGCACTTTTGGCATAGCCTGCAGGCGAGTTTAGGGACTCATCTCCAGTTCAGTTCAGCATATCATCCGCAGACAGATGGTCAGTCAGAGCGCACGATCCAGACTCTTGAAGACATGTTGCAGTCTTGCACACTTGACTTCGGTGGTTCATGGGAAGATCACTTGCACCTGGTGGAATTCTCGTACAACAATAGTTTCCAGGCCAGTATCCAGATGGCCCCGTTCGAGGTACTGTATGGCAGGAAATGCAGATCCTCGCTATCCTGGGATGATGTTGGAGAAAGACAGATGCTTGGTCCCGAATTGATTGCTCAGACCATTGAAGTGGTCAGAAGGGTCAGAGATCATCTTCGAGTTGCCCAAGATCGCCAGCGTCATTGGGCCGATTCTCATCGGCGCCCTCTCGAGTTTTCGATCGGCGATCATGTATTCCTGAGAATTTCGTCCAACCGTGGCGTCATTCGTTTTGGCGTACGGGGAAAGCTTAGTCCTAGGTATATAGGGCCGTTCGATATCCTAGAACGAGTAGGAGATGTATCCTATCGTCTCGCTCTTCCGCCGTCGCTAAGCGAGGTGCATGACGTGTTCCATGTATCCCAATTACGACGGTATATTCCGGACCTGAGCCACATCCTGGATCATTCGGAATTGGTTGTTGGTACCAACCTTTCGTATGAGGAGAGGCCCGTGTCTATATTGGACCGGAGAGAGAAGATCCTCAAGAACAAGACTATCAAGTTAGTCCGAGTTGCTTGGGGTCATCACTCTTTGGGGGAGTCAACGTGGGAGCGTGAGGAAGATATCCGATCGCGGTATTCCGACTTGTTTGACTCATGAGGTATAATGTCTTCCTTATGCCTCATGTCTTCGATTCCTTGCTTGAATGAGTGATTGCTTGTCTAGTTATAGTTTGCATGTAATTAGTATAGCTTGTTCTAGTCTCTCTAACATCTTAATTAAATTTCGAGGATGGAATTCTTTTAAGGTGGGTAGAGTTGTAATACCTGTTGTTCGTATTACGTATTTAAGAATACGTGTACGTATTTTATCTCGTATTGGCCATGGTTCATCTTGGTTTGGGTTGGCTTGGGTTGGTTCGGCTAGGCTTGATTAGCCTTGGTTCATCATGAACCAAGGGTGAACCCCCTACCTACCACAACCAACCCCATTTATTAACCTCTTCCCATTCTCTCTCCTCATTATTTTCTTTCTTCTTCATTACTCTCCACCACCAACCAAGAAAACCCTAGCCTAGGCAAGTACAATCTTGCTTTATGAAGAAACCCACCATTTTTATTGTTCTAACCTCTTCTTTGCAACTTTCTAATCCACATTAGAACTTGTCATTTTCTATTTTGAAGCTTGGATTTTTGTAGATCTAGAATGTAGTCATTTTCGGATTTTCATGGTTTTGATCTATTAAATTCCCTTGTTTTCAAGTTTTGATGGTTCCATGTGGTAGAGAATTTCCTTCTACCCAATTTTAACCTTTGGAAAGTTGGATTTGGAGTTGTTTTGACCAAGTTATGGACTTTAGAAGCTTAGGGTTCAACCATGGAGTTCCTGCTATTTGGAGAAGATAGTGAGCAGTGCGCGAGCTTTTTAGCTTACGTCACTGAGCTGTGCGCGCTCTTTAGCGTAGCGCAGTAGAGTCCATACGCTGCCTTTTGGAAGCGTATGACTCGCATACGCTCGCTTGCTTGACAAGGAGTCGTATGGAGTCCATACGCTGCCTTTTGGAAGCGTATGACTTGCATACGCTCACTTGGATAGCCATGAGTCGTATGGAGTCCATACGCTGCCTTTTGGAGGCGTATGACTCGCATACGCTCGCTTGTGTGACAAGGAGTCGTATGAAGTTCATACGCTGCCTTTTTGGAGCGTATGTCTTGCATACGCTCACTTGTGTGACAAGGGGTCGTATGGACCTCATACGCTGTCCTTTGTGAGCGTACGCTTACCTGAGCGTAGGCTTACCTGAGCGTAGGCTTACCTGAGCGTAGCTTGACTTAAGCGTAGCATGACCTGAGCGTATGACTTTTGCACTGAGCGCATGGCCTTGGCTGACTTGGTCTTATGTCAGCATGTCACTTTGGTTTTATTTTTCTTAAGCTTGGCTCTTCTATAGCCCTGTATATTAATATTTTATTAGATATTTTACGCCCATTTTATATCCTTACGCCTTTTGTTATGAACTTGATAATCATGAATTTATTTAATAGGTTTGTTAATAATAATTGAACACGGCATGGCAGGACAAGCATACCTGACATGATTATCTCGAATTGCTGTTGCAACGGCTAACGTGACATGACCTGACAAGAATGACTAACCTGGACACCGTGGATGATTGTATTTGCACAATAAACCAGTATTGTCTTGCATCATGTCTAGGATGGGATCCCTGAGTACCACGGTCAGGGATACCTACTGTAATTAACTAAGAGTAATAAACTAGAATAATTCAGTAGACATAAAGAGATTCCCAGCTACAGGCAATCCCGTTATCTGGGTCCATTAAGTGGACTTGTAGCCTACCGACGAGTAGGGCACACTTCCAGCACACAGTCATGTGGTGCATCGTTCATAAATGGACATTCGACCTGGATAACTTGGATGGTCTGCATGGCTTGTGGCTGTTGAAATAATCTCATTACATCTTGCTAGTAACTAGGCCTGTGATAACCCTAGCTAGTTAAAGTATCAAGCCGTACTTTTGATTGGCCGTGATTGATTGGATGAAGTTATTCCAGCTTAGTCTTATCCTGATCCTGTGCAAGATCGTGACAAGACACGATTATTGATGCTTGCCTTAACAATAACGATCGGGGGACCAGTTCTGTTCAGGCGAAGGGTTACAACCCCGGTCCTTGTTTGGTTTAAGGGTTGTAACCTGGCTCCCGGAGCAGTTCTGTGTCTTCCCTTCGGTTATTCTCTTATTTGTACCCCGTGCCATGCTTGTCATATTCTATCTTACTTCAGCAACATGATTATCTATAATGGCCTTAACAATAAAGATCAGGAGTCCAGTTCTGTTCAGGCGAAGGGTTACAACCCCGGTCCTTGTTTGGTTTAAGGATTGTAACCTGGCTCCCGGAGCAGTTCTGTGTCTTCTCTTCGTTTATTGTCTCATTACCTTATCCATAGTATTTGAGACGGATTTCCATTCAGGTGAAGGATTGCAACCCCAGTCCTTGTTTGGTTTAAGGGTTGTAGTCTGGCTACTTGAATGGTTTCCTCGTACTCAATTATTGTTGTTATTTCTGATAATTTAACTTTAATGTTCCTTACTATATGCTGGTTTTAGTTTCTAAGTGAAGCCTTCTTTGTGGCACTTGCTCTTTCTGGGGTCTGACCCAGCTGGTTTTGTGTGGCCAGATATCGGAGCAGCTCCAGAGGATCCACCTAACTTCCAGCCAGATGGTGACCACCAGACGTAATCCTGGCAACGAGTGGGTTTCTTTTTGTCCTCCCACTTTATTGTAAAATTATTCTTTTGAGGCGTTTAGCCGGCGAGCACGTGTTAGCTCGATTGCATCTTTATTTACTGTCTGCCTACGGGCTGTAACATGATTGACAGATCCTAGGGTTGATCATGTATGACTGAACTCTTGCTAGTCCTGGCATTTTGTACGACTAGCTTTATAATCATCCAATATGTAATGTATGGGACGCCTTGCTATTATATATTTGGTGCTCTGACATCTTGTAATTACTATTGCTTGCTTGTGATTGAGACAATAGGCTTGTTCATGACCTTAGGAGACTGCTGGCTTGTAGTTAAACCCTCATGTATCTAGACAGCCGTGACCGTATAGTGAGATGAATTCCATTTCATATACGTAGCTGGCTATGTCTGCCCCCGCTCTCCAGTATTCTGGTTCTGGGGCGTGACAGCCGGCACCTGCTACTCCACCAAATGGTTGCCATATCTCTTCCTCAACCACATCATTGAGAAGAAGACCAAGGAGCACGAAAACTGCAATCCTAACTTTTTCCGACCACTCAGCAATAGTGAAGTGATAGAGCTGATAGAGACACATGGTGTTATGGATATCAAGATCGAGGATGATCCTCAATATCCTCCTTTTAAGAAAGATGACATCATTGAAAGCTACATGAGGATGGGCTACAGGCCGATGTCGAAGGAAGCCCAGCTGGCGGGTTTCTTTACTTACTGGCTTCGACTTTACGTCGTTCCTGGAGCCAGTACAGTCGACCGCTTCCACCGCGGTATACTATTTGTGGTTGTCCGTCTGGTTTTCGGCTACCAGATGAATTTGCTGTCAGCAATGACATGCAGGGTAAATGCCGGCCTCCGCCTTTTCGTTGACTCGATGATTCGAGGAAAAGGCGAGAAAGGAAGTTTTCCTCGGCTGGAACTGCCATATACCTATCTGTTTGGATGGCTGCTTTTATATCATCCTTCTTTGATGAATCCTAACATGGAAGCAGTAGACGGTAGCTATTTAAGAAGATTTTTGGGATATAAGTGGATCTACACCACCTTGAGAGACTGTCGGCGAACTCTGAATCTCGGCAAGGGATGGAATTTTTATTGTGTTCCCCCTCCAGTTGGCTATGAGCATATGTCGACAAACCTCGTCGACTCTATGAAGATGCAGCCGTTGGGCCACACAGCTTTCGACTGGTTAAGAACAATTCGGCCATCCCACTTGTTGTACCGGTTTGAAGAAGAATGCTATCTCGAGCCTTATCTCCCTAGCCGATTTGTACGCCAATTCGGTTATGACCAATTTCATGTTGGTAATGCTATCACATGCCTACAGGGAAAAGGTTTTTTAATTGATGGAGCCCGAGCTTGGGCATATTATAATGCTCGTGATAAAAGGACGACATTCTCAATGCCGATAAGAAGTGATCGTGGCCCTCGCATGCTATATACCTACTCGATCTTTTACACATCCGCAAACATTTTTGCCGAGAACTTCAATCTGGCAGACAGTTTTACGACGGCAACTCGATTTAAGAAAGGAGCACCTGTTATATTGCTTCCTGGAAATGATAAGGTGCACGAGCCATCTGATGTACCCTTAGAAGCTTCGAAGGAAGCCAACTTCCCCGAAGAAGTCTACGAGCCGCTACGTGTCTCTCTGAAAGTTATCAGATCTTCGATCAAGTAGAGAAAAAGGAAGACAGAAGAAACATCTTCTCCTGTCTTAAAGAAGAAGGCCGCCGTGGACTCTTCAGAAAGAGTCACCACTCGCTCATAATCTCGGCAACAGGCCGAGTCGATTCAGAGAGAAGAGGCAACCATCCCTACTTCCATTCAAAGAAGACCACACGCAGCAGACGTAGAGATTCTGAAAGAACCTCTACGCAGGACAAAATTAGCTTTCAGAAAGAAAGTTACTACTTCTTCGAGATCTGCTCATACATCGGCCTTGATCAGTGCGGCCGCCGGGATAATGATGGCTTCTCCGACACCTACTCCCGAGCCCAGGCAAGAAACTTCCAGTGCAGAGAAAGGAGACCAGGTTGTAGAGACAAGAGAGGAGACCGCAGAGACAAAGGATGGGGCTACAGAAGCAACTGCAACTCCAACTCCAATCAATGAATCGGGATCCTCTGTCGAAGTATTGCCATCTCCTACGCTTGCAATAGAAACTACCCCTCTTCCAGCTACACCAAGATCTCGTAGGGCTGAAGAGGATCGATTGATGATCGAGACCCTGGAAGACTGTGACTTCGGCTTCAATGATGATATAGATCCAGTCGATGCTAGTGATAGCGAGAAGGCACGAGAAGAGGGTGCGGATGAAGAAACATCTACCGAGGATGACAACTTGAATCTAGAAGAGGATGTCGATGCCCATGCATCCTAAGAACCGAACACTGTTAATGACGTAGCACCGGAGGAAGCTACTGTCATTGAACCTAGAGGTATTGGCTGATATTGATAATCTTCTTTTATAGGGCAAATGACTGACATCTTAACTTTCATTCATGCAGAAACTCAACCTTCTCCAATTCCTCCAGTATGTACTGATATAGTGCAGACAAAAGCGATAGCTAGCAGTAGCCATCATTTATCGGGCAGCTCGGAAGCGGAAAGTAGTCAGGCAGTGATGTCTACTTCTGTGAGGCTGCAGCCTATGTCAACAAATGACAATTTGGTCACTAAACCTAGCAATGGTAAGCTTATTCTTATTTTTTGATCTGGTTTGATAATCGCTAATGACAGTAAACTGATGATGTTTAATCAATTTCACAGAGGAACATCTAGGAGGGGCAACAAGCTCCACTATGGCGCCCTTGTCCAGAGAGACTTCAGCTCATGCTCCAGAAGTCGAACTCCCGCCTTTACAGGCCTCTGCTGCTTCAACTTCTATAGGGGTAGCTGCTACATCCAGTGCAGCAGCTACCAATAAATTTATAGTTGGTTCCTTCACCAACCTCTTCTTCACTTCCTTAGGACCCTTAATAAAAGGGTAATGGAAAGAGAGAATGTTGGTTTCATCACCGTCTGAGGCCCAACTACTTATCTGATCGAGGCTATCCGAAGCCAGGGTGATGAAGCTCAAGCTGCCTATCTTGAACACATACTGGATGAGCTGGAGGAATCCATTAAGATTTACAAAGATCTTAATCGGAGGGAGGTAGAACCCTTGGTAAATGCTAAATTTGAAAGGATGACTCGAGAAGCCGAAGTTACGAAAGCTAATTTCAAGATTTTCTTGGACACTTTCGCTATAAAGTCTTCAGAGTATGATTCCCAGATGGAGATATTAGCATCTGCTGCTGGGGAAAAAGAAAAGAAGGTTGCTGAACTGAATACAGAGTTTACGCGACTTCAGGAAGAGTTGAGAATCATCCAACTTGCCCTTGAGGAAGAGACGACACAGCATCAGGCTGCAGTCCAGCATTGACATTCTGACCCATAAAAAGAATGAGTTCGTCACTTCTCATCAAGATGAAATCGATCGCCGACTAGTGACCTTACCGACATTCGACGATAAATCTGGAATGGAGGAAGCTAGAAGGCGGGTGCTAGATTCTCGTGAGGAATGACTTCAAACTTTGAAGCAACAGATAGCTAGTCTAATGACTCCACCGATTGAATGAATCCTTTGTACTTTCTCCTTTGTAATATGTCTTTTTGTAATGCCTTTTATTTTGATCAATGAAAAGACATTATTTTTATGGCTCTATTATTTATTGCATATCCCATTATAGATATAAATAATAGCAATAGAAAATATATTCAGAGGTTCAGGACATAATATATTTCTTGTTTTTAGAAAATAATTATATTCATTATATCTGCTCAGAGGTAATGTGGACATGGTAGAATATAATTTATTGAATATTATTATTTTGGTATACAACTTAATCAGAGGTATTAAAATGTGACAAGTCGCTAATATGGATGAACGGATGAATCGTCAAAATGTGTGAACGAAATAAATCGTCGAGATGAACGGATGAACCGTCAAAGTGTAATGAACGGGTGAACCGTCGAATGAATGTAATGAACGGGTGAACCGTCGAATGAATATAATAGACGGGTGAACCGTCGAATGAATGTAATGAACGGATGAACCGTCGCTTCGATGTTTTAAGAATCTCTGTCGATAAATAGAATGGAAATTGAAAATGGAATGATTACTTTCACTTTTCAACATAATAATGTCGTCTGAAGATACATCCAAGAAGGCTGAAATCATCCCGAAGGTCGAAGAAGTTATTACGGAACGTCCAGCCGAGCCAACCCAGCCAAAGCAGACAGAGGCGGGCGAAGGTTCGTCTGCACCCAAGCCACCATAGGATATCTTGGACTTCCTGGTTGAGCCAGGGAAGACTGAAGAAGAAGAGGCCATGAGGATGGCCGCTTGTGCGTTTCTGGTGAAATCGAGCAAGGATGTCCACAGCTCTTTTGCCGATTATATTTTTGAAAAGGACGATAGTAGTCCTCGTCCTGTCTTTCAGATGGACGATAGTGATTCTTGTCCTTGATATTATGTAACATCGTTAATGATGAAAATAAAATCAAACTTTATTTATGAACTGTCTGATCATATTTACAAGAAATTTCTTTTACATTCATACATAGTACTTTTTAAGGAACTTGTCATTGATGGGCATCATTGCAACTCGACCATCTAGCTCTGTGAGTTGATAAGCTCCATTTGAGAAGCCTTTACTCACGATATAAGGCCCTTCCTATTTTACATCGAACTTGCCTTTGCTAATGTGAGTCATAGTCATGGAACGTCTGACTGTAAGAACGAGTTCTCCTTAATGAAAGTCTCTGACTTTAACTTTGCGGTTGAAAGTCTTCGAGATACGGGCTTGATATAACTCTATGTGTTATTGAGCCAATAGTCGCTTCTCGTCGAGCGCCTCCAGTTCTTGAAGTCGAAAAAGATCATTGTTCTCTGTCGTAACTTCATTAGCGATGGCAATCCTCAAAGAAGGAATTTGAAGTTCCAGGGGTAGAACTACTTCACAACCATACACCAGAGAGAAAGGTGTACAGCCTGTGGGATTGCGAACCATAGTGCGGTAGGCCCATAGACATTCTCCAAGCTTTTCACTCTAATTTCGTTTGTTAGTAGACACAAACTTCTTAAGGTGCTTGATGATAGTCTTGTTGAAGGCTTCATCTAAGCCATTAGCAACAGGGTTGTAAGCTGTCGACGCTACATTGTAAATCCGATGATCATCACAGAATCTGGTAAACTTTTGACTGATGAACTGAGGTCCATTGTTATGAATGATTCGTCGAGGTACACCAAATCTATAGATAACATGATGTTTGACAAAGTTGATAACACTACTGGTTTTGACTTCAGCCAAAGGTATAACTTCGGCCCACTTGGAGAAATAATTCGTTATAGCTAGTATAAACCGATGTCCTTTAGAAGAAGGAGGATTGATAGGACCTATAATATCCATGTCCTAAGCTTCAAAAGGCTAGGAAGCAGCAGTCGGATGAAGAAATTCTGACGGTTGATGGATAAAATCTGTATAGATTTGACAGGCTCGATATTTTCTTGCATATCCAATGGCATCAGACACCATAGAGGGCCAATAATAACTCATTCGTCGGATACGATCTTGTAGTTTAGGGCCGGGTTGATGTGCTCCGCAAACACCATCATGAGCTTCATGCAATACTTGCTTCGCTTCATCACCAGCAAGACAGCGCAAGAGTAGGTCATCATAAGTCCGTCGATAGAGAGTCTTGGTGGTCTGATTGTTGTAGAATTGAAGAGATCGTCGGCGAATACTCGTAGCCTCCTTAGGATCTTCAGAAAGTATGTCATGAACTACGAAGTCAATGAAAGAAGCTCTCCAATCTTCATCGATAACGTTGATATCAGCGAAGTTACTGAACTCAATGTTACAATTATTTTCTATATTGAACAACTCTCTATTGGAAACAACAACCACTTGTTTTTTAACAGGAATTGCTAAGACTGTCGCGAGATTAGCTAAAGCATCTGCCTCAGTATTGCAAGCTCGTCGGACATATTCAATGAAGAAGGCCTTGAATGATATAGCCATATAAATTATAGCTTCATGATAGGGCACTAGATCTTGATGGCGGACCTCGTATGTTCCTCTAGCCTGATTGACAGTTTAGACTCGCCATAGACTTCAAGATATTCGACCTCCAATTGTTTAGCTAATTAGAGTCGGATAAGCAAGGCATTGTATTCAGCCATATTGTTAGAGCATGGCTTATCTAAGGAATAGGCTCTTTGGATTGCTAATCCTTCTGGAGAGACTAGTACAATCCCCACTTGTAATGCTTGTTGTTCGTATTACGTATTTAGAATATATATACATATTTTATCTTGTATTTGCATATCTCCTTGGTTTGGTTTGGCTTGGTTATTCTTGGTTCGGGTTGGCTTGGTTCGGTTTGGGATTGCTATTGGTTCATTATGAACCAAAGGGTGAACCCCCTACCTACCACCACCACTACCATTTATTAACCCCACTTCCTTCTCTCTCTTCATTACTCTCCTTCTTCCCTCCATTAATTCTTCACCTACCAGAGAGAGGGAGAGAGAGGTCTAGGCAAGTGCAACTTGCTTCATGGAAGAACTCCAATTTTATTGCTTCATTCTCTTCCTTACAACATTTTAACTTACTTTAGTACTTGGCATTTTCTCTTTCCCTAGCTAGATTCTTGTAGATCTATATTTACTTTATTTTCGGAAATCTTGGATTTTGATCTACTAAATCTTGTTATTTTCGAGTTTTGATGGTTCCATGGTGTAGAGCATTTTATTCTACCCTATTTTGACCTAAGAAAGTTCGGATTTGGGCTCCGGATGATAGAGTTATGCAACTTGGATGCCATGGTTTATGGTGTACTTTTTCTTGAAAATTTGGAAAAGAAGCATAGTCCCGAGCCGCATGGTAGCACTTAACCGCATGAACATTCACGCGGCAAGTCAGTTCCAACCGCATGCACTATTAACTGGACTTGACCGCATGACAAGTTCATGCGGCAAGTATTTAGTCCAGCCGTATGAGGCTCTTGTACTTCTAGCCGCATGGGGCCCTTCTTTCCGGACCGCATATGCACCCCTTGCTCCCAGCCGCATAGGCCTTGCTTTCCGCTACCGCATGGGACTCCGCCCATCCCGAGCCGCATGAACTCAACACTCGCGAGCAGCATAGACCGCAGTATCCCAGCCGCATGGGTTGCCTTCCCTTGACCGCATAGTCATTGCTCCCCGCAGCCGCATGGGTTGCTTCTCCCAGGCCGCATGTACCTGATTGGTTAGTCAGCCGCATAGACCCGTCCCCCGCCAGCCGCATGAGTTCTCTATCCTCCTGACTACATATGTCTTGCCTTCTCAGCCGCATGACTGAGTGGATCTCCGAGCCGCATATGACTGATACCCCTTTGACCGCATAAGCCCTTACCTTTTTACCGCATGCGCCTGACCCTATTCAACCGCATGGGTTGTTCTCTTCCAGCTGCATGAGATCATTCCTGGCCGCATATGCCTTAGCCGCATGGCTCTTCTATAGCTCTGTGTATTGATATTGTATTAGATATTTTACGTCCATTTTATATCCTTATGCCTTTTGTCATGAACTTGATAATCACGAATTTATTTAATATGTTTAGAATTGATAATTGAGCATGACCTGACAGTGACCCGTAGTGGTGCACTCCTGGCATGACTAATATGACATGATAGTGGCCCATCGTGGCGCACTCCTGACAAGTACACCTGACATGATTATCTTGAGCAGCTATTGCGATGGCTACCTGACATGACATGACATGTATAATTAATCTGGATACCGTGGGCGATTGTGCTTGTATAAATAATCCAGTCCTGTCTTGCATCATGTCTAGGAGGGGACTCCTGAGTACCACGGTCAGGAGTACCTACTGAAATTGACTAAGGCTAAATAACTAGATTAATACATTAGTCATAAAGAGATCTCCCAGCTACAGGCAATCCCGTTACCTGGGCACGCCTTGGGATCTGTAGCCTGCCGTCGAGTAGGGCACACTTCCAGCACACTGTCATGTGTTGCACCCTTCAAGCTACCTAAGGGTACATTCGTTTCTTGGACGATGTACACACCTGAATTCAACTCTAAATCTTTTAACCCGGGTAACCTGGATGGTCTGCAGGACTTGTGGCTGTAGAATAATCTCACTGCATCTTGTTAGTAATTAGGCTTGTGACAACCCTAGTTAGTTAAAGTATCAAGCCGTAATTCTTCCTTGGCCGTGAAATAATTGGATGGAGTCTAACCAGTCTAGTATTGTCCTGATCGCTGCATGACCCGAATGCCTGTATTTATTTTTTCGATAAATGGTGAGAATTCCAAGTTCTGTTCAGACGAAGGGTTACAATCCCGGTCCTTGTTTAGTTTACGGGTTGTAACCTGGTTATCTGAATAGCTCCATGGTTATCTCGTCGTATATCATCCTGATGTATTTTATTTATTTCCAGTTCTTACTTTATTTATACTCTTGTGCTGATTGCTGGTTTTAGTTCCTAAGTGAAGCCTCCTTTGTGGCACTTGCTCTTTCTGGGGTCTGACCCAGCTGGTTTTGTGTGGCCAGATTTTAGAGCAGCTCCAGAGGATCTATCGACCTTCCAGCCAGATGGTGGCCACTAGACGAAACCCTGACAACGAGTGGATTTATTCTTGATCTTCCACTCTATTATAAAAATATTCTTTTGAGGCGTTTAGCCGACGAGCACCTGTTTAGCTCGATTGCAATTTATTTACTGTCTGCCTACGGGCTGTAACATGATTAAAAAATCCTAGGGTTGATCATGTATGACTAAACTCTTGCTAGTCCTAACATTTTGTAACGACTAGCTTCATGATCAGCTGAATATGTAATATTTGGGAAATCTTATTATTGTATATTTAATGATCATACATCTTGTAACATTTACTTATTTGCTTGTGATTGAGACACTAGGCTTATTCATGACCTTAGGAGACTGTTGGCTTGTAGTAAACCCTCATGTATCTAGACAGCCGTGACCGTATAGCGAGATAGAATCTATTTCATATACGTAGCTGGCTATGTCTGCCCCCGCTCTTCAGTATTCTGGTTCTGGGGCGTGACATGGTTTAAGTGGTGGCCCATACAGGTCTTGTAAATCAAGATATATGAGGGTTTACCGAATAGATGTCTCAATCAGTATTCGCCCTTGATCTCTGCTCGTATCATCTAAATCTCTGGATTCTTGTCCTGATCATATGCTTGTATCGTTGATCTGTCTTGGTCCTTCCTTATTGTTCCCCATGTCGTCTTCTTCAGCAGCACTGTTCCTGGTCCTACCGATCAGCAAGGCGGAGCACTTCCTGTGGACCAGCAGCAACCCAGAGATCAAGCCCAGCATACGGGAGTAGCCTCCAGAGTCGTGCCTTCTGACGGAGAACCACCAGTCTAGCCAGTTCAGCCTGCCGAGCCTGATGACGGTACTTTGGTAGGTCTCGTCAGGACCTTGATAGCTTCTCAAGATCGTCGTGGAGACATCTTACGCTAGGTAGTGACGGATGCTTTGACCAGAGGAGGTCATCAGGGTAACAGCGCGGCCAACAGCTTCAAACGCTTGAACCCTCCCTTCTTTGACGGTAGTGAAGATGCTATCGCCGCAGATGCTTGGCTTCAGGATACTGAGGTGATTCTCGAAGCAGCCAGGACTCCAGAGAACGAGAAGGTGGCCGTGGTGCGCCTGCAGTTGTTGGATCTTGCCCGTAGCTGGTGGGCGGCGCAGGCCGTTGGATTAGTAGCACCGATTGCCTGGGCAGTATTCAGAGAGAGATTCCAGACCAAGTATTTCGATGTTGTAGCTCGGTACGATCTACAGACGAGGTTCACCAATCTGAAGCAGATGGGCAGGACGGTCGACGGATATGCGACCGAGTTTTCTAGACTCAGTCGGTTCGCTCCCACTTTGGTGGCAACCGAGTATGATAGAGCCCAGCGGTTCCAGCAGGGACTTCACCTGGAGATCTTATTGGCAGTCGAGCAGTTTGAGCATCAGACTTTTGATGCAGTCTTGAGAGCAGCTAGGAGGCATGAGTATGCCTCCCAGCGGATTGTGGATAGGATCGGAGGTCGAAAGAGATCCCACGGTCAGATGAATCAGTCTTCAGCCCTAGCCCCGGCAGCCAGGACTCTGACTATTGGAGCTCCAAGACGGGAGGCCTCAATGACGTCGGTTCAGCATTCAGCCCCGACGTACCCTCAGCAGCAGCAGCAGAAGCAGTCTTCCGCTGTGGGATGTTCTCATTGTGGAAAGCCAGGCCATGTGGCGGCAGAATGTCGCAGGGCACAAGGATTGTGCCTGGCTTGTGGAGCACCTAACCATAGGGTTGGGTCCTGCCCGAATAGGGGTGGTTCATCATCGTCCAACCTTTCTAGCTCTTCGGTGAGAGGACCAGCTCCGATCCAGCAGCAGCAGTATCTATTGCCGAGGCCCTTGCCGCCTCAGACCCAATTATTCCAGCAGCAGAACCACCAGCAGTATGCACAAGTCCAGAGCCAGAGCAGGCAGCAAGGATTTCAGCAGAGGGGACCAGCACCCCGAGGGCACGGTCAGGCTATGGTGATGACCGCAGAGGAAGGATTGGCACCAGGAGAGGTAGAGGCAGGTACTATTCTCGTCAACTCCTTTCCAGCTTCAGCTTTATTTGATTCTGGTGCAACGCATTCCTTTATGTCTGTACGATTCGCGACACGGGTAGGGTTGGAGCCCGAGTCATTATCAGTAAGGCTTAATATACTTACTGGTAACGGACTTGTGGGAGTAGATAGAGTGTTTTCCTCGTGTCGGATCGTAGTTAGCGGTAGAGAATTCCCCGCTAGATTGATAGAGTTCCTGATGGCCGATTATGATGTGGTCCTAGGAATGGATTGGTTGAGGAACCAGTATGCTAGGATAGACTGCCACATTGGCAGAGTTATTTTTAGCATTCCAGGCGAGCCAGAGTTTTCCTTTTCCTGAGGCACAGTTGATCCCTCTCATCCAGTATTGCGGGTGGTAGTAGCAGCAGTTCAGTTGCCCAAGGTAGTCGATGAGTTCCCAGATATTTTTTCAGAAGAGCTTTCAGGTATGCCTCCAGAGCGGGAGATCGAGTTCACCATAGACTTGATTCCCGGGACAGCTCCAGTGTCAGAGAGAGTCTACAGGATGGCGCCGTCAGAATTGGAGATATTGTACAAGATGATTGAGGAACTCAGAACCAAGGGATTCATTCATGCTAGTGGATCGCCTTGGGGAGCCCCGATGCTTCTTATGAAAAAGAAGGATGGTACTTCTAGGTTATGTGTTGATTATCGTACCTTGAATTCAGTGACAATCAAGAACAGATATCCTCTCCCGAGGATAGATGACTTGTTTGATCAACTCAAAGGGGCATCAGTATTCTCGAAGATCGACTTGCGCTCAGGATATCACGAGATCAGAGTCAGAGAGCAGGACATCCCGAAGACAGCTTTTAGATCGAGGTATGGGAATTGGGAGTTCCTTGTTATTCCTTTTGGAGCGACCAATGCGCCGGCAGTATTCATGGACCTCATGAATCGCATCTTCATGCCCTAATTGGATCAGTTTGTGATTGTGTTCTTGGACGATATCCTGGTCTACAGCAAGAGTGAGACGGAGCATGAGCAGCATCTCCGTGTGGTTCTTCAGATTCTTAGGGAGCACCAGTTGT
The DNA here is from genome assembly GCA_029216955.1 of Iris pallida. Classification (NCBI taxonomy): domain Eukaryota; kingdom Viridiplantae; phylum Streptophyta; class Magnoliopsida; order Asparagales; family Iridaceae; genus Iris; species Iris pallida. The sequence goes on from JANAVB010005598.1 coordinate 27,192,671, forward strand.
ATGCCAAGTTCAGTAAATGTGAGTTCTAGCTCGATCGTATTTCGTACTTGGGTTACATCATCACCAGAGGAGGAGTAGAAGTGGATCCCCAGAAGATTATGGCTATTGAGTCGTGGCCGGTGCCCAGCACAGTTGCAGAAGTTCGCAGTTTTCTTGGATTGGCCGGCTACTACCGACGGTTCGTTTCAGATTTTGCTCAGATTTCAGCGCCATTGACCCAGTTGACCCGCAAGGATGCGCAGTTTGCTTGGACAGCAGAGTGTCAGAGTTTATTTGAGAAGTTGAAGCGAAGCTTGATGACGGCTCCCATTCTCGCGCTTCCAGATGGAACAGGAGGATTCTCAGTGTATTGTGATGCTTCAGGCAGAGGTTTAGGATGTGTTCTAATGCAGCATGGGAAGGTAATAGCTTATGCGTCACGACAACTTCATAATCATGAGAGGAATTACCCAACCCGTGACTTGGAGCTGGCAGTAGTAGTGTTTGCACTTAAGTTGTGGAGGCACTATTTATATGGAGATAGGGTGGAGATTTTTATCGACCACAAGAGCCTGAAGTATGTTTTCACCCGGAAGGATCTTAACCTGCATCAGAGAAGATGGTTGGAGCTTCTTGTGGATTATGACGTCAACTTGCAGTATCATCCCGGGAAGGCCAATGTCGTTGCAGATGCATTGAGCAGGAGAGCCGAAGTTTATTTCCTAACAGCGCCACCGGAGCTGTTAGCAGATCTTCAGAAGATGGGTATTGAAGTTGTTCTCCCTTCCAGTGTGGCATTGATGGCCAGTATGCAAGTTCAGTCTACTATAGTCGAGAGGATCCGGATGGCGCAGTCAACAGATTCCAAGCTTCAGCGGCTCAGAGCAGAGTGTGAGACAGGGCAAAGACCAGAGTTATGCATTCATGAGGATGGCACACTTCGACATGGTAATCGTCTTTGTGTACCCAGTGGAGATATCAGACAGGAAATCATGGCGGAGGCTCATAGTTCTCAGTATTCCATTCATCCTAGCAGCACGAAGATGTACCACGATATCCGTCAGCACTTCTGGTGGAATGGCATAAAGCGGGAGATAGCTTGGTTTGTCTCTCGGTGTTTGGTTTGCCAACAAGTTAAGGGCGAACATCAGAGACCGGCTGGACTTTTTCAGCCCTTGCCCATTCCAGAGTGGAAGTAGGAACATGTGACCATGGATTTTGTGACTGGATTGCCTAGGTCCCCAGCTGGTAGAGATGCTATCTGGGTTATTGTTGATCGGCTCACGAAGGTAGCTCACTTCCTTCCATTCAGAGTTGGTCAGTCGATGCCCCAGTTAGCGAAGATATACCTTAGGCAGATCGTCAGGTTACACGGAGTGCCAGTCAGTATCACCTCAGATCAGGATTCAAGATTTATGTCGCACTTTTGGCGTAGCTTGCAAGAGAGTTTGGGGACTCATATCCAGTTCAGCTCAGCTTATCACCTGCAGACAGATGGCCAGTCAGAGCGCACGATCCAGACTCTTGAAGACATGTTGAGGTCCTGTACACTTGACTTCGGTGGTTCATAGGAAGATCACTTGCACCTGGTGGAATTCTCGTACAACAACAGTTTCCAGGCCAGTATCCAGATGGCACCGTTCGAGTCACTGTATGGCAGGAAGTGCAGATCCCCGTTAGCCTAGGACGATATCGGAGAGAGACAGATGCTCGGTCCAAAAATGATTGTCCAGACAGTTGAAGTGGTCAGAAGGGTCAGAGATCATCTTCGAGTTGCTCAAGATCGCCAGCGTCATTGGGCCGATTCTCATCGGCGCCCTCTCGAGTTTTCGGCCGACGATCATGTATTCCTGAGGATTTCGCCTAACTGTGGCGTCATTCGTTTCGGCATCCGGGGAAAGCTTAGTCCTAGGTATATAGGACCGTTCGACATTCTGGAGCGAGTAGGAGATGTATCCTATCGTCTCGTTTTTCTGCCGTCGCTAAGCGAGGTGCATGACGTGTTCCATGCATCCCAATTACGACGGTATATCCCAGACCCGAGCCACATCCTAGATCATTCGGAATTGGTTGTTGGTACCAACCTTTCGTATGAGGAGAGGCCTGTGTCTATATTGGACCGAAGAGAGAAGATCCTCAAGAATAAGACTATCAAGTTAGTCTGAGTTGCTTGGGGTCATCACTCTTTGGGTGAGTCAACGTGGGAGCGTGAGGATGATATCCGATCGCAATATTCCGACTTGTTTGACTCGTGAGGTATAATGTCCTTCTTATGCCTCATGCCTTCGATTCCTTGCTTGCATGATTGATTGCTTGATTGATTGTCTAGTATAGCTTGTCTGTGATTTGTGTAGCTTGTTCTTGTCTCTCTAGCCTCTTAATTAAATTTCGAGGACGGAATTCCAAGGTGGGTAGAGTTGTAATGCCTGTTGTTCGTATTACATATTTGGAATACGTATACGTATTTTATCTTGTATTTGTATATCTCCTTGGTTTGGTTTGGCTTGGTTATTCTTGGTTCGGGTTGGCTTGGTTCGGTTTGGGATTGCTATTGGTTCATTATGAACCAAAGGGTGAACCCCCTACCTACCACCACCACTACCATTTATTAACCCCACTTTCTTCTCTCTCTTCATTACTCTCCTTCTTCCCTCCATTAATTCTTCACCTACCAGAGAGAGGGAGAGAGAGGTCTAGGCAAGTGCAACTTGCTTCATGGAGGAACTCCAATTTTATTGCTTCATTCTCTTCCTTACAACATTTTAACTTACTTTAGTACTTGGCATTTCCTTTTTCCCTGGCTAGATTCTTGTAGATCTATATTTACTTTATTATCAGAAATCTTGGGTTTTGATCTACTAAATCTTGTTATTTTCGAGTATTGATGGTTCCATGTTGTAGAGCATTTCATTCTACCCCATTTTGACCTAAGGAAGTTCGGATTTGGGCTCCGGATGATAGAGTTATGCAACTTGGATGCTATGGTTTATGGTGTACTTTTTCTCGAAAATTTGGAAAAAAAGCACAGTCCCGAGCCGCATGGTAGCACTTGACCGCATGAACATTCATGCGGCAAGTCAGTTCCAACCGCATGCACTATTAACTGGACTTGACCGCATTACAAGTTCATGCGACAAGTATTTAGTCCAGCCGCATGAGGCTCTTATACTTCTAGCCGCATGGGGCCCTTCTTCCCGGACCGCATATGCACCCCTTGCTCCCAGCCGCATAGGCCTTGCTTCCCGCTGCCGCATGGGACTCCGTCCATCCCGAGCCGCATGAACTCAACACTCGCGAGCAGCATAGACCGCAGTCTCCCAGCCGCATGGGTTGGCTTCCCTTGATCGCATAGTCATTGCTCCCCGCAGTCACATGGGTTGCTCCTCCCTGGCCGTATGTACCTGATGATGGAACTGGGAATTCCCAGGACCCTTCCTTTGGTGTGCGTATTGATCGATAGAAAGTTAAACATATCTAATACGTGTTCTAACCCTTCATAGGCGGAAACTAGGGTTCACGAATTATACCTGCGACGGAAAGGAGACAAGTAATTCCTGGCAATCTCGAGCGAACGACCCCAAGATCTTCTGCACGTATTCCTTCCTCGATTTGGACGTCGTGTGGGCGACGATCTCCCAACTTTTTGTTCTCCTTGGCAGCACTCTCTTTCTCTCCTTACGTGAATCACGAATTTAGAGAAAATTTCAGATTTCTGATCATCAATCTGTCGGCCAGAGAATAGAGGATATATATAGGCTACGGCAGGGACCATGAGAAGAAATTAGGGTTAGGCCTCCTAACGGATCTGGATATCCCGTGTTCAGCCCGAACACACAATCCAGGCCCATTAACAATAGCTCGGTCCACTAATGAGCTATTGTTGCACTACCTCCCTAATCCCAAATTATGTTTGTGGGCTCCTTTTATTATATGCTCGTTTGGCTCCCCATGTTAAGATATCGTATGTCCGTCGATCAAATTAAGTTACTGACAACTATATTGATTCGATATCTTTTATCCTTAAGTAGTACCGCTCAACTTTATTTGTAATGTCGGATATAATCCACCTGCAGGGTTTACATGACAATCCTTATGAGCTCCTTAAGAGGACATCATCAACCCGATGTATCGGAGCATGGATTCCATTTATAATCAACAGCCCATCATACATATAATGTTATTACCCAATTCATAGAGGTTGTTGATCCATAATGAATCTCACTCTTTTATGAGTCAAAGTAATGCACATTGCATATACATGTCCGTTATTATATCCGGATTAAGAGTACAAGCATCCATAATAACAGAGGTGTTTGTTCTCTTATGTAGTCAGTACAAAGAGAACAACCTCAAGTGGTCCTGTTCAATACACACAAAGTGTACTAGTGTAAACCTATAGTCAAGATAGACTAATACCAGATTACACTACAACCTTTCTAATAGATTGTCCAAGTCCATCTAGGTTGTGAACTATTTATATACTCCATAGGAAACTGATAATATGATCTTCTGTGTGACGCCACACACCATATTATCTACAATATAGAATATCAGACATTTGTATTAACACTTACAACAAATACAATATGCAAACATTTGCCCATATGATTCTCATTCAAAATTTAAGGAAATAAGGTTACTACAAAAGTGATGCTTTTAGTATATAACCCTAACACCTGATTGGTCAGCCAGCCGCATAGACCCGTCCTCCGCCAGCCGCATGAGTTCCCTATCCGTCTGACCGCATATGTCTTGCCTTCTTAGCCGCATGACTGAGTGGATCTCTGAGCCGCATATGACTGATACCCCTTTGACCGCATAAGCCCTTCTCTTTTTAGCCGCATGCGCTTGACCCTATTCAGTCGCATGGGCTGTTCTCTTCCAGCCACATAAGATCATTCCTGGCCGCATATGCCTTAGCCGCATGGCTCTCTATAGCCCTGTGTATTGATATTGTATTAGATATTTTACATCCATTTTATATCCTTACGCCTTTTTTCATGAACTTGATAATCACGAATTTATTTAATATGTTTAGAATTGATAATTGAGCATGACCTGACAGTGAACCGTAGTGGTGCACTCCTGACATGACTAACATGACATGATAGTGGCCCGTCGTGGCGCACTCCTGACAAGTACACCTGACATGATTATCTTGAGCAGCTGTTACGACGGCTACCTGACATGACATGACCTGTATAATTAATCTGGACACCGTAGACAATTGTGCTTGTACAAATAATCTAGTCCTGTCTTACATCATGTCTAGGAGGGGACTCCTGAGTACCACGGTCAAGAGTACCTACTGAAATGGACTAAGGCTAAATAACTAGATTAATACATTAGTCATAAAGAGATCTTCCAGCTACAGGCAATCCCGTTACCTGGGCACGCCTTGGGATCTGTAGCCTGTCGTCGAGTAGGGCACATTTCCAGCACACTGTCATGTGTTGCACCCTTCAAGCTACCTAAGGGTACATTCGTTTTCTGGACGATGTACCCACCTGAATTCAACTCTAAATCTTTTAACCCGGGTAACCTGGATGGTCTGCAGGGCTTGTGGCTGTAGAATAATCTCACTGCATCTTGTTAGTAATTAGGCTTGTGACAACCCTAGTTAGTTAAAGTATCAAGCCGTAATTCTTCCTTGGTCGTGAAATGATTGGATGGAGTCTAACCAGTCTAGTCTTGTCCTGATCACTGTATGACCCGAATGCCTATATTTATTTTTCCTATAATGGTGAGAATTCCAAGTTCTGTTCAGACGAAGGGTTACAACCCCGGTCCTTGTTTGGTTTACGGGTTGTAACCTGGTTATCTGAATAGCTCCATGGTTATCTCGTCGTATATCATCCTGATGTATTTTCTTTATTTCCAGTTCTTATTTTATTTATACTCTTGTGCTGATTGCTGGTTTTAGTTCCTAAGTGAAGCTTTCTTTGTGGCACTTGCTCTTTCTGGGGTCTGACCCAGCTGGTTTTATGTGGCTAGATTTTGGAGCAGCTCCAGAGGATCTACCGACCTTCCAGCCAGATGGTGGCCACTAGACGGAACCCTGGCAACGAGTGGGTTTATTCTTGATCTCCTACTCTATTGTAAAAATATTCTTTTGAGACGTTTAGCCGACGAGCACCTGTTTAGCTCGATTGCAATTTACTTACTGTCTGCCTACGGGCTGTAACATGATTGACAAATCCTAGGATTGATCATGTATGACAAAACTCTTGCTAGTCCTAACATTTTGTAACGACCAGCTTCATGATCAGCTGAATATGTAATATTTGGGATGCCTTATTATTGTATATTTAATGATCATACATCTTATAACATTTACTTATTTGCTTGTGATTGAGACACGAGGCTTGTTCATGACCTTACGAGACTGTTGGCTTGTAATAAACCCTCATGTATCTAGACAACCGTGACCGTATAGCGAAATGGAATCCATTTCATATACGTAGCTGGCTATGTCTGCCCCCGCTCTTCAGTATTCTGGTTCTGGGGCGTGACACCACTCCTGTGACAATGGTCCCATTGGGTCCGATCCGGGATGCTCCGTCGAAGAACAGACGCCAGGTAGGAAATTCTTCAGAAATCATGTTTGATTCCAATGTTTCATCAAGAATTTCATCATAAAGCTTAGATATCTCCGGCACAGGATGAGCTGCTAAAAAGTCGGCCAGTGCTTGACCCTTAACAGACTTTTGCGGAACATAAACCATGTCATATTGGGCTAGCAGAATGGCCCATGTAGCCAATCGAGAATTAAGTGTGCTAGGCTTCTTCATCAGTACCCGAAGAGGATTAACTCGGGAAATGACATGAATGGTTTGGCCGATGATATAATGCCGAGTCTTTTGAACAGCGAACATAAGAGCTAGGCATTCTTTCTCAACCGGACTATAACGGTGTTCGGCACCAATCATAGTACGACTAAGATAGTAAATGGCTTGTTCATGGTCTTCTTTATTCTTCTGGGCAAGTAAAGCACCCAATGAATGATCCATAGCACGGACATACATTAAGAATGGTATGCCAGAGATTGGTGGCACCAAGACTGGTGGGTTCATAAGATATTGCTTTATATCATCGAATGTTCGTTGACATTCTTCAGTCCAAATAAAAGATACACCCTTCTTCATTAACTGGTAAATGGTCTGCAGCGTCCAGACAGATTTGAAATGAATCTCCTGATATACGCAAGTCGACCTTGGAATCCTCTAGCTCTTTTAGATTACGTGGAGGACGTATCTCGTGAATGGCTTTGATCTTCTCGGGATCCACGTGTATACCCTTAGAGGTAATGACGAAGTCGAGAAATTTACCACTAGAGACACCCAAGAATGACTTGGTGGGATTCATTTTAAGTTGATGTTGGCGTATTAGATTGAAGATAGTTCTTAAATCTAGGATGTGATCTTCCTTTAGACGACTCTTGACAGCAATATCGTCAACATAGCATTCGACAGTCTTGTGCAGATGATCTCGAAAGATGGTACTCATAGCTCGTTGGTAAGTTGCACTAGCGTTCTTGAGACCAAATGGCATCACTGTGTAGCAGTAGACTCTGCGAGGAGTACGGAAAGAAGTGTGTTTTTCATCTTCAGGATTCATCCGAATCTGAATGTATCCGGAGAATCCATCCATGAAGGATATCCTTTCGAACCCACAAGTGTTGTCGATCATGACGTCCGTAATAGGGAGAGGAAACTCATCTTTTAGACAGGCTTCATTACGATCCCGGAAGTCGATGCAAACTCGAACTTTGCCATTTTTTTCAAGACTAGGACAACGTTGGCTACCCAATCTGGATGTTGTTCTTCTCGAATAAAGCCACAAGCTATGAGCTTTTTGACTTCATCATCAATCGTGTCCTTCATTTCTGGCTTGAATCGCCTTTGCTGCTGTTTGACTGGCTTTGTATTAGGCAAAATATTCAGTTTATGACTGGCAATTTTGGGATCTAAACATGGCATGTCTTCATAACTCCAAGCAAAGACATCGATATATTCTCGAATAAGAAGAATTAATTCTTGCGTATCCGCCTTTGGGAGGTTCTTGCTGATAAATATCGAACAAGGTGACCCGTCTTCTCCCACGTCAATTTGAACCAATTGATCTTCGGTAGGAGGTTCTCGTTGCTCGAATCGGAGTTCCCATTGGGTATCCATTCGTTGAGCCCAAGGATCTGTTTCAGGATTTTCTTTAATATCTTCGTCATAACCTTCTGGAAGTTCAGAGGAGACCATATTAGAAGATATAATCAATCGTGAACTTGGCCGATACTGGTGTTAGAATCCCAAGATCTGGAATCAGAAGAGTTAGAGCGCTCTTCACTATCAGACTCGGAGGCTGCTGGAGATAAAACCGGAGGTGAAGTATATCCGAGACCTCTTTTCGTCCTGCTGTAATACATCTCTGACTTTCCCTTCGAACAATCGTACGGATAGGAGTTCGTCTGTCTTTACCATAATTGAGGCCATTCTTAAAGTCATAATCCATCTTTTGAATGATGTCTTTTGATTGTTGACTTTAACGATGAAGTTGGAGACGTCTCATATCGTTATTTTTGCTATCATCTGTATAGCTAAATTTTTGTTCTGGCCCTTTACTAAAAAGTATTGGACTCTCGCCTCTCTTTCGAGAAGGGACAACAAAATATGAGTCATCTGGATGTTCAAATAATACTTCCGTCTGAAGGGATTGTACGACTCCTATTGTAAATGACTGAAAGCTGTCTAACATATCCAAATAGCATTTAGTATGATAAATGACATCAGTATACTGGAAAGTAGATGCTTTTTTATTAATTTGTACATCCATATTTACAATAGGACCTTTAGCCTTAGCCGGCTTGGTCAGATTGATTACAAAAGGAGGAGAAGAAGAGCGAGGAGGATTGGACTTGTTGCGACGGAGGTCGATAACAAGCGGCTCAGAAGAGGTGAGCTCTCTTTGATCTTTGTTACGACGGAGGTCGATAACAAGCGGCTCAGAAGAGATGAGCTCCTTTTGATCTTTGTTACGACATAAGTCGATAACAAGCGGCTCAGAAGAGGTGATCTCCCTTTGATCATGATTATCACTAGGCGATTGCTTCTGGACTGGCAGATGAATAGCTAGTGGTTTGGAGGATTAAGGATGAAAGTTACTGGGCACTGCTTCTGGTTCTTCTTCACCATCCATGGCTAATACCACCTTCATGAACTCTTCTTTGTACATGCGAGCGTCGTTGCAATATGCTTCAACGCCTTTAAACGGGTAGGGATCCGCGACTTTTTTTTGGACTTCTCCTTTGTCATCAACGTATTTGAAGCATTGATAGAGAGTAGAAGGAACAATGTTGTGTTCATGCAGGAATGGTCTCCCCAGAAGAGCATTGTAAGAACAACCATGGTTGTCTATAATATAGAAGGTCACCTTCGTACGAAGATTGCCGATTTGGAGTTTTAGGCATATCTTGCCTAAAGGTTCACTTCTTCCTTGATTGAATCCAAGAATGGTGGTGATAGTGCTGGAGAGGCTATGCACTGGAATCTTCAGAGCATCCAACATTGTTTTAGGCATAATGCTGAGTGCTGACCCTGGATCTATCAGAATACGATCAACCTTCATGGAGTCGACATATCCTGTAAATTAGAGAGGGCGGTCATGTCGATTGTCTTCCATTAACATGTCATCTTGTGTGAAGGTAATATTGGGAATTAATTCCAGCACACTGTGACAATAGAGACAAGAGACAGGTTCTGCCTCAGGTTTCTTAAGAAGAGTTAGGCAAGTGTCTGCCTGCATCAAAGCCTCACTCAGTATTTCTCGAGTCTCTTTAGAGAGGCGTAAGATCTCGAAGATGGACAGCCTAGCCGGTGTGTTGGCCAGTTGAGCCAATATGTCAAAGTTATATGGCTTTTCAAGTCCAGAGGGGGTGACTTCTTCAAAACTTTTTCGAAGCGGACTTGTTGTTTGCCTTTGTCGGCTGCTGCCGGTTTAGGAGGAATGGATTCTACAACTGGTGAGGATGCAGAAGGGATGTCCTCAGTAGAGACAGGTTGCACTGGAGCAGACTCAGAAGAAGAAGCAGGATTTTCTTGATTTTCGGGAAATTCCCGTAAATAGGCTTTCCCTGACCTGGTGCCCAGCAGGATTTCCTCTTCAACTATGGGGTCAAAAGACACCATATTGCAGATCTTTGTTCTACCCTTGGAGCGATCTTTTTGCTTAGACGAAGAAGGATCCTCGAAGTCTGCAACAAGATCAGGGTGGATCCACATAATCTTACCGTTATCAAGGGATAAGGGGACGAGACCTTCACTCCGTGGAGGAGGGAGATTCTCGATCTTAAGAGTGGCCTTGGGGATAGGGATGAAACCATACTGTACCATCTGTGAAGGGAAGTTACCGAACTGTACTGAGACCATGTTCGCGGTAACAGTCTTCTCATCTTATTGAAGGGTGACAACACCAGCGTTGACTAGCTCTTGAATCTTGCCTTTGAGCACATAATATGCTCGAGTGGGATGACCAATAAATCTGTGATAAACATAATATTTGGGATGATCAGTCTTACCGACTTCATCAGGCTTCTTTGGATCAGGAAGTTGGAGCTTATTGCTTTTGATCAAGTAATCAAAGATGCTCACGGTGTCGTTCTCGTCAAAGGAGTACTCTACTTTCGGACGAGATTCCCTTGGTGGAGGGGCAGAAGGAGTAGAAGTAGGCGTAGGTGGAGCCACATTGACAGCCAGGGATTCCTTATTCTTGAGATTGATATTCAAGGTTTCTTTACCCTTGCGATTGTTCTGGCGATTATCGCTATTAGATGTCGGGTGTTCATCCCGGTCGGGGTTAGACATGTGTACCTCCAACTGTTTGAACTTGTCAGCACTAACTTCAGCTGCTTTAGCATTGACAATGAATGATGGCCACTCTTGAAATTGAATTGACCCCGTCCACATGCTGATAATAGGCAAAAGATTTGCCTTACAGGTATCTATAGTTACAGCGGCCGGAGTTCTAGGAGGCATCTTTAATGCTTTTCGACGGAATCTTTCAATGAAACTCTCAGCGGTTTCATTATGTCTTTGTTTGATTTTGTTGAGGGCCGACATGGTCATGTCGTTGATTCCCTCGTAGAATCGCTCCAAGAAGATTTGTTTAAAACCCGAGAAAGAGGTGATACAGCCATCAGGCAAGCTCCTGTACCAATCGTATGCTACACCAGCTAAACAGCCGACGAATACCCTGGTTAGAAGAGCGTTATTTGGCTAAAGTTGAACAGTCATTACCTCAAAGTGGTTAATGAACTGACTCGGAGAAGTGCTGCAGTCAAACAACAAAATTATGGGAATCTTGTACTTTAGAGGGAATGGGACGTCCTTCCATTCAACCGGATAGGGTTGTTTGATCCCCAATCTTTGTAAATTGTCCTTCTCTTTAAAAGCCTCGAATTGAGTGCGCAAAAGTTTGACCGCTTCATTAGCATCCTCTGATAATGAAGAAGGAGCAGTCTGAATTATAGTGTTAGGGGGAGGAACAGCGTGATAAGTACTACCCCCAGCTCCTGACTGACTGGGTGTGGGTTGAATTTGTACAGGGGGTATTTGAGGAGATACTACCCCCAGACTTGTATTGACAGGCACTGACGATGCTATAATCTCAGGATTAGCAGCAGGTGCGGTCGGTGGTACTGTATGTTGGGCCACGATGATAGAATACATACTTGCAACCATTTCAGCCATGGTCTTCAGCTTGTCCTCCAGTGCAGCTATTCGTTGTTCTTGATTTGCCAAACTAGAAGCATCTGGGTCTTCAGTGACAACGTAGGTTGTCACTTCTCTAGGCACAGTAGAAGACACTGTTTGTTCAGAGCTTTCACTATATGCATCATAATCAGAGAAGGAATCATCTCCTGAATAAGAAATAGGGTGATGACCAGAGAGATCTTGGAGAAGATTCCTATGACTGATTGTGCCTCGACTTTGGGATCGGGTGTGCCGAAATACTCCTTCAGAAGATTCTTGGAGTAAATCTAAGTACCGTTGGCAGGGCCTACGAGGCTTGCCGTGTTTGGAGCACTTTCTACCCCCAGTATCTCGAGTATGGGTGAGCATTCGGTTTATTCGGTTTAAACCGAACTGAATAACCCAAAACCGAATTGGACCGAAACCGAATAAGCAAAACCGAAATCGAACCGAATTGGCCCAAAACCGAATCAAACCGAACCGAATTAAATCGGTTCGGTTTTCGGTTTATTCGGTTTATTCATATTTTTATTTTTTTGAGCTTTTTTTTGTTAATATATATAGTAACTAAATATACATAGACATATTTAGTATATACATATATATATATATTTAGTATATATCTATATATATTAATACTTATATATATAGTATACACACACACACACACACACACATATATATATATTAAAATTTCTTATTCGATTTTCGGTTTTGGACCGAAACCGAAACCCAAAACCGAAACCGAAACCGAATAAGAAAATTTAGTATTTTCAAAACCGAAACCGAACCGAATTTTTTTAAAACCGAACCGAACCTCTTGTTCGGTTCGGTTCGGATCGGTTTTCGGTCCAAAACCGAATAATGCTCACCCCTAGTCTCGAGAAGCCATGTTGACAGAAGCATACAATATTTCGTCTTCGTCTTCTGACATTGATTCAAAAGTTACAAAATTCAGACGATCGAAGACAGATTGTTTTGTTGTCTGGCAATAGCACTTGATGACAAGCTTGTGATTACAATGGCGTTCAAGTGGTTGAACTGGAGGTGTTGATATATTGTCCCACTTTTGCTTGAGGTGATCTCGGAGGTCAGGAACAATGACGGGACGAGAAGAAGTTTGAGGGACGTATTCTTTGACAACATTCGGAACATGGTTCCGGTTCTTCAGATATTTTGTCCCGTGAGTATACAGAGAAGTACTCACTTCGTTAGCATAGGTGTCAGGATTTTTCATCCTGGAAGTTTGCCTCTGATACAAGTTCATCTTCGGCATTGGCTGCTTGTGTTTTGCCGAAGTTGATGTAGACCGAGGTCTATTGAGATAAACCCGTAGATCAGCAAACTCACCAGCAGGGGTTTCTGTCTGAGACACTAGTAATTTTCTTTGCTTTGAGCGGGACATCCGAAGAGTTGGGAGATCTTGGAAATGTGCAACTGGAGTAGGCAAGATGCCTCTTTGATCAATGTTCTTCCTTTTTGCAGGGAAAGTTTTTGTACTGTTTAGTGTCGAGGCACATTCAGATAGATCTTCTGCAGTAAAAATCGGAGAAGACTGAGAAAAATCTAAAGGGCCTTTTCTTTTATTTTCTGACGAAGGGTTGGCTAAAAAGCGTTTTCCTCTGTTGTTTTTCGAGTTCTGGACTGCGGAAGATCGAGAAAAGACCAAAGGGCCTTTCTGTTTATGCTGAAACGGAGGAGGAACAGTCAAAAGAATACTCCCTGTAGGTTGCGCAGAGGAAGAAATAGCAACTTGCCCCTTGGCCATAGAACAAGCAGGAGGTACAACTGAAGCTTTGGCAACAGAGGGCTTGAGTTGCGCTCTGTTTAAAGGAGTAGTGGATTGCGCAGGAGGGAAGGACTTCGCCAATTACGCCAGAAGAAGAGGGGCTTTGGATTTTGCCAAAGCAACATAGGTTGTGGATTACGCGGCAGCAAGTGGAGCAGTGCACTGCACCTGGATAGTAGGAGCTCTAATTTGCGCTTTGGCAGTGCAGGTGATGTTTTGCACAAGAAGAGGTGATGCTACTGGTTCCTTGGCAGCAGAGATAGCAGGTTGCACAGGTGACTGCGCAGAGGATTGCACAGAGGACTTCGGAGTCCATACTGAACAGATTCTGTTCTTGGCAGAGGCCACAGTGCGATGAGTGGCCCCAGAGTTGATCATCGCTTCGTAGGCAGTCTGGTTGACCTTTACAACCAGCGTCTTCTGTGTCTTTCCGATAGACGCAACGTCACATTGAGTTGTCACTTCCTCGTCGGAGGAGAAAGTCGTTCCTAGCAGAGTCGCCATTTTGTTTGCAAAAACAAAAGTCTTTATTTCACAAACTTTGTAAGAAGATTACAATTGAATTCTAGAAAAGTACAACTATAGGAATCTGATCTGAAGACGATCGCTTTATCCCTTGGACGATGTGAACTTTGAAGACGATAACCTCTGAAGAATGCAGCAGCACTTGGACAAGAACTCCTGATCTCTGATGATAATAATGATCTGATCCCCTTTAATGAAGGACTTGAAACTCTATTTATAGAGTTTTAGAAATAACTAATTTTAGTTATTTTGGATTGCGCAGGCTGGATTGCGCAGGTATTAGACTACGCAGGCTACCAGTTGCGCTGGCAGTTACTCGATCATGGGCTAACCGTATTTAGATGCATGGCATTGTCTAATTGAAATGCGCTTGGTCATGTACAGGAAGCTGCCACGTGTTGAGCAATTGATGGCATGTAAGCCACATAATGAATGTCAGTTATCTTGATGGATCGTGCTACTTGAACAGCGCTAGCTTCAGACTACGCTTCCTTCTAGTCACTGAAAAGCGCTGGGATTCAGGCTTGGTCAAACTGCGCTGCTGTTGGACTGACAGTTTGTGCTGCAGTTGTACAGCTGTTCTCGAGCGCTGTGCTGCACAAGAAACGAACAGACTCCTCATTTTTTGGGCTGTCAGGCTGTCAGAAGATCCGATCTTTGTTAGGTAATGATGGCATTGCTAATTCAGTGTAGCGCGCTCTGGTGGTAGCGCAGTTCAGCTCGTGAGTTTGGTTTGTAGCGCAATCTGTTTCCTGTGCAGTCCATTTCAAGGGTGCGCAGTTGAGAAATCTCTGCCTATTTGATAGATGCAACTTGATTTTTAGGACATACATTGATAAACAAAGTTGTATCAACTCTTCCTTTTGAAAAACCATTATCAAGTAAGAATGCACTTAGGCGTTCATACCAAGCACGAGGTGCCTGTTTGAGTCCATAGAGTGCTTTCTTATGCTTGAAGACGTGATCAAATTTTTGAAAATCTTTAAATCCAGGGGGTTGTTTCACAAAAACTTCTTCTTTTAGAAATCCATTCAAAATGCACTTTATACGTCCATTTGAAATAATTTAAAATTATTAAAAGATACAAATGCACAAAATATACGGATAGCTTCAAGTCTAGCAACAGGAGCATATGTCTCGTCATAATCAATATCTTCTTCTTGATTATAACCTTGTGCCACTAGACGTGATTTGTTGCATAGAACTTGTCCATCTTCACTAAGTTTATTTCGGAACACCCATTTGGTACCAATTATCGATTGACCAATAGGTTTAGGAACGAGTTTCCAAACTTGGTTTCTCTCAAATTGATTTAGTTCCTCTTGCATTGCATTAATCCAAAACTCATCAGAAAAGGCATCTTCTATATTCTTAGGTTCTATATGAGAAATGAAAGCTACATTTGCTGCTATTTTAGAATCTCTAAGAGAGGAGCGTGTACTTACACCTTTTGATACATCACCTATGATGAGTGTCTGTGGATGATCTGGTAAGAACTTTAATGCCTCAAATTTATGAGCCAGATCTTCCACGGGACTCTTATCGATTTTTGCTTGTACACCTTCATCATCACTGACGCTAGATCTGTGACTATTGAGCTCATCAAAAGTAACGTTAATAGATTCTTCAACAATCATAGACTTTTTATTAAAAAATTTATATCCCTTACTCTTAGCAGCATATCCGAGAAATATCCCTTCGTCTACAAAAAAAATGCATATTGATAGCATAACGTAATAGCACGTTTTGCTGAACTGCTATAAAAAATAAGTTTGATATTTTGGTTACTTTATAACAGCATTTGATAAACGCTAAGATAGAGTTTCATTAAGCGGGAACCTAAAAACACTTATACCGCCAAACACTTGACCAAAAAACTCTAAAACTCACCACACTTACGTTAGGTTTATTTCATTTCCTCTTTTATTTTAGGTTTCTTTTATTTCCTCTTTCAGTTTCCCTCTTTTTCCAAAAACCCTAAAACTCACCACACTTACGAATTCGCCGTGAAGGTCGCTGACACCGCCGATTAGAGTCGCCGACGCCGCCGTGAAGGTCGCCGAGACCACTGACACTGTTGTCGGCCCTGTCGAAGGCATATTTTTCTTCCTTCCTTCGATTTTGGTATCATGCATTTGATTTTGTTTAGGGTTTGTAGGTTTTGTAGGTTGATAAGTTTAGGTTTTGTAGGTTGATAAGTTTCAATTGTAGAGTTTTATATCATACATTTGATTTTGTTTCGATTTCATAGTTTTGTTTCGATTTCATAGCTTTCAATTTCATAGTTCTCGATTTCATAGCTTTCATGCATGTGATTTTTGTTTCAATTTTGGTATCATGCATTTGATTTTTGTTTCATTTGATTTTTGTTTCAATTTTCATAGTTCTCGATTTCATAGCTTTCATGCATTTGATTTTTAAAATGCTAATTAGATCCTGTATATGTTTTCTAATATCTGATTAGTTGATATTACATATTAGAATAGGTTTTGATGTGAAATGGAATATTTGATTTGAGTTTTGGGTTCAATGTTCGACTGATACATGGTTATTTCCCATTTCCTAACTGTTAATCCTAATTAAATTGATTTCTAATTGTTGTTTCAATTGTCAATGATTCCCACATATTTGTCGTTCAAGTTTATTTCATGTTTACTTTCGAATTTGACTTGTTGG
Organism: Iris pallida; assembly: GCA_029216955.1. NCBI lineage: Eukaryota > Viridiplantae > Streptophyta > Magnoliopsida > Asparagales > Iridaceae > Iris > Iris pallida. The sequence continues at coordinate 27,209,381 of JANAVB010005598.1, forward strand.
GTGTGTTTTCACTTAACTGATTAAGACCTGAGATTTTGGGGGTTTGTTTTGATAAGAGTTGGCTCATAATACTGTTAATTCATGGTGGGACTGTTTTTAACTAAGTTTGAAACTGGTTATTACATTATTTTGTGTGATGTTAGTTCACTCCTTTATGATGCAACTGCTAATGCTTTCAATATAAATCTGTGAGTGTAATGGGCTGTAAACTGATGGTGTGTTTTACTGTTAATCTGAAACTGAGCTCTGTGATATACCTGAGAGGTTTCCCCTCTGTTTTCCCTTCACTTAATTCTGAACCCTGTCCTTGCCATTCCTGAAATCACAGTGATGACACACCCTCTACACACATGTCACATTACAAGGCTTGAGGGTTGGAGAACATGGTGTGTTTTACTGTTAATCTGAAACTGAGCTCTGTGATATACCTGAGAGGTTTCCCCTCTAATTGTTGTTTCAATTTCATAGTTCTCGATTTTAGTATTGATTCGAAATTAATTTTTTTCTTTTTTGCATGCGTATGTTATTTGCGAAGAATGTTCTATTTTGACATTAAAGTTTTTGGGAATTGATTTAGCTGTAGCCATAGATAAATAGAATGAACAATCTGTTGTCTGATACTTGCGATGCATATTCATTTTGTTGTGTTGTTAAATTCAAACAATTGGATATTATGAAAGTTGGATTTGAGTAAACTGTGGTTTGATACCAATAATATAATATATTAAAATAATATTATGTTTTCTTAGTTGGATTTTGGTTTTGATGTGAAAGTTGGATTTGAGTTCTTATGTGAGAGAGTTTAAATCTGTTGTTCTCCAAACCGCTGCATCATCTACCTTCACTATATCTACCCAAACTCTAGCTGCATTAGGCCCCAAGCGAACAAAGTGTACCTTTTGCTCTGGGTCGGTTGAATGCACACGCCCTTCAGCAACATGTTATTAACATGTTATTGTTATTCGAAATTGAATTTCCCATGAGGGACTGATACGCTGTGTTCAGTTCTATTTACCAGTGATTAAATTCCAGTTTTATTGTTTAAATTATGATTTAAAATGCTAATTAGATCCTGTATATGTTTTCTAATCTCTGATTAGTTGATATTACATATTAGAATAGGTTTTGATGTGAAATAGAATATTTGATTTGAGTTTTTGGTTCAATGTTCGACTGATACATGGTTATTTCCCATTTCCTAACTGTTAATCCTAATTAAATTGATTTCTAATTGTTGTTTCAATTGTCAATGATTCCCACATATTTGTCGTTCATGTTTATTTTATGTTTACTTTCGAATTTGACTTGTTGGGTGTGTTTTCACTTAACTGATTAAGACCTGAGATTTTGGGGGTTTGTTTTGATAAGAGTTGGCTCATAATACTGTTAATTCATGGTGGGACTGTTTTTAACTAAGTTTGAAACTGGTTATTACATTGTTTTGTGTGATGTTAGTTCACTCCTTTATGATGCAACTGCTAATGCTTTCAATATAAATCTGTGAGTGTAATGGGCTGTAAACTAATGGTGTGTTTTACTGTTAATCTGAAACTGAGCTCTGTGATATACCTGAGAGGTTTCCCCTCTGATTTCCCTTCACTTAATTCTGAACCCTGTCCTTGCCATTCCTGAAATCACAGTGATGACACACCCTCTACACACATGTCACATTGCAAGGCTTGAGGGTTGGAGAACATGGTGTGTTTTACTGTTAATCTGAAACTGAGCTCTGTGATATACCTGAGAGGTTTCCCCTCTAATTGTTGTTTCAATTTCATAGTTCTCGATTTTAGTATTGATTCGAAATTAATTTTCTTCTTTTTTTGCATGCGTATGTTATTTGCAAAAAATGTTCTATTTTGACATTAAAGTTTTTGGGAATTGATTTAGCTGTAGCCATAGATAAATAGAATGAACAATCTGTTGTCTGATACTTGCGATGCATATTCATTTTGTTGTGTTGTTAAATTCAAACAATTGGATATTATGAAAGTTGGATTTGAGTAAACTGTGGTTTGATACCAATAATATAATATATTAAAATAATATTATGTTTTCTTAGTTGGATTTTGGTTTTGATGTGAAAGTTGGATTTGAGTTCTTATGTGAGAGAGTTTCAATCTGAACTCAGTTTTCAGAGTTGATGGTATCATGGGTTGTTTCGATTTCATATTAAAATAATATTATGTTTTCTTAGTTGGATTTTGGTTTTGATGTGAAAGTTGGATTTTGGTTTTGACACTGTCGTCGTCCCTAATTTTGCCCATCCCTGTCGAAGGCATGTTTTTCTTCCTTCCTTCAAGCTTTCGTGAATCTAAATAACAATTGTTTAGGTTTTGTAGGTTGATAAGTTTCAATTGTAGAGTTTTGTATCATGCATTTGATTTTGTTTCGATTTCATAGTTTTGTTTCGATTTCATAGCTTTTAATTTCATAGTTCTCGATTTTATAGCTTTCATGCATTTGATTTTTGTTTCAATTTCATAGTTCTCGATTTTAGTATTGATTCGAAATTAATTTTCTTCTTTTTTGCATGCGTATGTTATTTGCGAAGAATGTTCTATTTTGACATTAAAGTTTTTGGGAATTGATTTAGCTGTAGCCATAGATAAATAGAATGAACAATCTGTTGTCTGATACTTGCGATGCATATTCATTTTGTTGTGTTGTTAAATTCAAACAATTGGATACACCAATACTTAGGTTACTGTCTGATTAGAGATGAACTTGTTTGGTTTAGGAAATTCAGATTTTTTGACTATAGCTTAATCTGTTATATGAAACGTGCGATGCATCTGTTCTGTATTTTGGATTCTAGCTTCATTTGTTCTTCACGTTTGCATAACCTTAGACTCATTATGTATTTTTCTTTTGCAAGTACTGCTAAGTGCAATTATGGGAATTTGAAGCTTTTCTTTGGTATCACACGACAGGTTAGTACCATCTTTCTACATTACTTAGGCTGTTAATTGATGTCTTGAATTTTTGTATATTGTTGTTGTTATTGTTTATTAGGTTTCGTGCTTTAGTTTTATTGGTTTTAAACATGGTGAGATATGTTTGATATATTAAACAGATCTGGACTGAGGTTGAATTTTTTTTGCTTGAGTAATTATAAGCGGTTGAGTTATTTGTTAAATGGTCTGAATATTGAATAATTTTGTGTTGTGGAATACTCTATCATTATATCTGATATGGCGCTTATGGTACTAAAGGTTTAGATTAAAGTTATATCATATAATGGTGGACAAGGCATGGGTGCATCTTTGCAGGTAAAACTTGAATTATATAGGTTAGGTTTCAGTAGGGGTTTGGAGACTTTATTTCTTTTTTTTTAACTTAAATTCTGAAATGAAGAGCTGATCCTGGTTATGAGAGAGGTGCTACAAATTTTGTGCGAGCTGTGGCTGCGGCTTTGGGAGACGCTGATATGATTTTATGCCCTTGTATTGACTGTCGTAATATAGATCGACACTCAGGTAGAGTTGTAGTTGATCATCTTGTTACTAGGGGAATGGATGAGGCTTATAAGATGCGGTCTGATTGGTACCATCATGGAGAACTGAACTCAGGCGTTGAAGGTGAAAGTAAATTAAGTCATTGGAATGATGAGATTCTTGGTTTATATCAAGCTGCTGAATTTTTGGATGAAGAGTTAGCTAGTAAGGGTCAATTGGGTGAAATTGCAGAGGGTGAGGACAAGAAAGAAGATAAGTTTCTTGCAAAGATTGCAGATGCTGAAACACCATTATATCCAAGTTGTGTAAACCATAGCAAGCTTTCGGCTATTGTATCACTTTTCAGACTTAAGACACAGAATGGCTGGTCTGACAAGAGCTTCAATGATCTGTTAGAGACATTGCCGGATATGTTGCCAGATGATAATGTGTTGCACACATCACTGTACGAGGTGAAGAAATTTCTGAAATCATTTGATATGGGATATGAGAAGATTCATGCATGTGTCAACGACTGCTGCCTATTCAGAAAGAAGTACAAGAAGCTCGATAATTGTCCAAAATGCAAGGCTTCAAGATGGAAGACTAACATGCACACTGGTCAAGTAAAGAAAGGTGTACCCCATAAAGTATTACGGTACTTTCCAATAGTCCCACGGCTGAAAAGAATGTTTAGGTCTGAGGAAATGGCTAAGAATTTAAGGTGGCATTTTTGTAACAAAAGTAGCGATGGAAAACTTCGGCACCCTGTGGATTCGGTCACATGGGATTAGATGAATGACAAATACCCTTCCTTTGCAGCTGAAGAAAGGAACGTGAGGCTTGGCCTCTCCACAGATGGTTTTAATCCATTCAACATGAAGAATACAAGGTATAGTTGCTGGCCTGTTTTGCTAGTAAACTATAATCTGCCACCTGATTTATGCATGAAGAAGGAGAACATCATGCTAACATTGTTGATTCCTGGTCCACAACAGCCGGGTAATAGTATTGATGTGTACTTAGAACCCCTCATAGAAGATCTCAACCATCTGTGGAACAATGGAGAGTTAGCATATGACGCCTTTAGTAAATCGACTTTTACTCTTAAGGCAATGCTGCTTTGGACGATTAGTGATTTTCCTGCGTATGGGAATCTTGCAGGCTGCAAAGTAAAGGGTAAAATGGGTTGTCCTATCTGTGGGAAAAATACAGATAGTATGTGGTTGAAGTTCAGCAGAAAACATGTCTACATGTGTCATAGAAAGGGTCTGCCACCAACGCATAGTTATAGGGGAAAGAAATCTTGGTTTGATGGAAAAGCAGAACAAGGGAGAAAGGGAAGAATTCTATCTGGTCGTGAAATTTCTCAAAACCTGAAAAATTTCAAAAACGACTTTGGAAATTTTAAACAATCTGCAAGTAAGAGAAAAAGGACAGATTGTTCTGGGTTAGGCTCTGATAGTGAGGATTTATCCAGCGAATCAGAGGAGGAAGAAGAGGAAGAAGAAAACGTAGATGAAGAAGAGTTATCAAGATGGAAGAAAAGGTCCATCTTTTTCAAGCTACCTTATTGGGAGGTATGTTATTCTGTCATTTGTTTCTTTTAGTTTTTTTTTTCAGATTCCATCAATTAAGCGTTGTTTAACTTTGTTTTATTTATTGTATATGTGTTGGTTAGGAACTACCGGTTAGGCATAACTTAGATGTAATGCATGTGGAGAGAAATGTTGCTGCAAGTATTGTATCTACATTGTTGCATTGTGGGAAATCGAAGGATGGCCTTCAAGCTCGTAAAGATCTGGAAGATCTTGGTATTAGGAAAGATTTGCACCCTAACACCCAAGGAAAAAGAACATACCTTCCCGCAGCACCTTGGAATTTGTCCAAGGCAGAGAAGAAAATCTTCTGTAGGCGTCTATTTGACTTTAAGGGACCTGATGGGTATTGTTCTAACATATCCAGAGGCGTATCATTAGATGACTGTAAGGTCACAGGTTTGAAATCACACGATTATCACGTGTTAATGCAGCAACTTCTTCCAATAGCACTTAGAGGTTTACTACCTAAAGGTCCTAGGGTAGCAATTGTTCGCTTATGTGCATTCTTCAACCACTTGTGTCAGCGAGTTATTGACCGAGAGCAGATTTTGGTTATGGAAGCTGAGATTGTTGAAACTCTCTGCATGTTTGAAAGATTTTTTTCCTCCAAGTTTCTTTGATATCATGGTGCATTTGACGGTACATCTAGGAAGGGAAGCTCGTCTTGGTGGACCAGTCCATTTTAGATGGATATATCCATTTGAGAGGTAATACTTGTATTTTATATGATTTTTACAAAAATTTTGCATTTGACAGTTTTGTTGATCTTTCAGTTTTCACAATTGTCAGGTATATGAAAGTTCTAAAAGATTTTGTGAGAAATCCTGCAAGACCAGAAGGTTGTATTGCTGAGTCTTATCTTGCTGAAGAGTGCATCCAGTTTTGTAGTGAATTTTTGAAGAAGACAACAAATGTTCAAGAAAAACAAGATAGAAACACTGAGTATGATAACAACTCAATCCTAGAGGGTCGGCCAATATCCGCAGGCATTTCAATTACTCTTACTGAAGTAGAGAAGAGAATAGCCCATCTTGCTGTCATCCAAAACATGGCTGTCGTCGACCCTTATGTAGAGTAAGTTCCACAGTTTTCTAGTTGATTACTCATTTCTTTTAATGATCAACAAAATGATACCTTTTTATTTCAAAATCTTGTACAAGTGAGCATCTACAGTTTCTGCAAGACTCAAATGGAAGATGTAGACATGATGCATCTACGTTATGGAGTATGCATACTCAGAATTTTACAAATTGGCTAAAAGAAAAGGCTAGTTTTATCTTCTCTGTTTTTTATGTTATAATGGTATGTATATGTCTATTGGTGTCTGACTTGTTGTTTTTATTTGTTAGATACCTCTTGATTCAAAAGAACATGGAGAAACACTTAAGTGGTTGGCATATGGTCCATGTACTTCTGCACGGTCGTATTCAGGTTATATAGTGAATGGTCAACGGTTTCACACAAGATCAGTAGATAGAAAAAGTCAGAATAGTGGGGTTTTGTATGAGGCTACTGCAATCTGCAGATCTAGTGCGAAAGACACTTCACAAGTGGTTGATTTGGTGTCATACTACGGCAGAGTAACTGACATTATCTTGTTGGATTATAATGTTTTTTACGTTCCTCTATTCCGGTGTCAATGGGCAATAATGGGTAATGGAGTGAAGATAGAAGATGGTTTCACACTTGTCAACCTAAATCATAGTCAAGTCTCTTTTTTAAGGGATCCTTATATCTTAGCCTCTCAAGCAAAGCAAGTGTTTTATTCAAGGGAAGACGAATCATCAAGTTGGTATGTTGTTATGAGAGGTCCGGCAAGAAGATACAGTAAGAAAGATTTTCAAGAAGGAAATGCTGACATTGGGCCACTGCCATCAAGTGTTGACATGGATGTTGACATGGATGATACTGAAAATGCCCGAACTGATTGTGAAGGCATATATGTGTGAAATTTAGGTTTTTGATTATTTTCAGTTTCTTCCTTGTTTGTTTGTTGTGTCTGATGTGTGATTGGTCATTGTGTGCTTACTTGATGTTTTCTTGTTTTGCTTCCATAAATGTGAATTAACTCGTTTCTGTCATTTGTTTCAGGTGAATTAAAATAGGAGGTGGAAAGAAGAAGCAAGGAAGAGACCCGCAACCTTTGGCTGAGGAAGAGACTGAAGCTGAGAATGTAAGGACATCTACAGCTAGAAGATGGTAAAAAAGGTGTAGATGAAGAAGAGCCTGAAGGTGAGTTTGAGTTATCTGAAGAGCATGAACATGAGGTTGAACCTAAGCGTAAGAGACAGCAAGGACCGACAAGGATGAAAGACATCGCCAAGGACCCAAATACCAGAGTGCGAGTTGACTTCACTTTCATGGGAGAACCTTATGGTCCTGGGTCAGTTAAGTTGTCTTCATACTTAGGTCCACTGGTACGGGAACACGTTCCTGTTACACTTGAAAGTTGGAAAAAACTCGGTGAAGAAGTCAAGACACTTCTTTGGAAATCTGTTCAGGTTACATCTTTAAACTGACTTAGAAAGTGCCATAATCAGATTATTTCTGTAATTTACTGTTTTGTTTTGCATATGAGTTCAGGCAAGATTTGAATTAGATGAAGATTACCAAAAGAGTGCAGTGCTTAAGCAGATGGGATGTTTATGGAGGTCATCTAAATCGTGCCTAGTTTCCTAGATTAATGAAGCAAAGAACAACCAAAAGAGGATGTATCTGAGACCTAAGAATGTTTCTCCAATTGATTGGCGTAAATTTGTGAAGCTCAAAACAAGCCAAACATTTAAGGTATTCATTTGGAATTAATTGGTAAGTGTTTTAGTAGATAGAAGATTACATAGTAACATTCATCTATTAGGCTCTGAGTGATAGCTATAAGGAAAGAAGGCGCAAACAGATTCCGCACACTTGTAGTCGTAAAGGAATGGTTAGACTAACAGAAGAGATGGTAAGCCTAAAGTTATGTTCTTTTATTATGATCAGCATATTCAAAGTCCTTTTTATACACCTCTTATATTTTCTCTCCTCAGAAAATTGGTAGTGAAAACCCAGCTGAAGTGACAAGGCTAAGGGTTTGGGTCAAGTCGCGTACCAAAAAAGATGGTACACCAGTGAATACAAATGCGGTTAAGAAAATTGTAAGTTCTTAATTGGACTTGAAATGATTTTGATTTGAGTTTTTAAGATGTCATCTTCTGTTACATTTTAGCCTTTGGAATCTGCATTTTATGATTTGTAGAAAAAGGCAGCTGAGATGGTTAGTAGTGATGGTCCATCTTCTGCAACGAATGAAGGACGAGATACACTTAGCCAACTTTTAGGACCCGACAATCCTGGTCGAATGAGGGCAATGGGTAGGAACATGAGTAAGACCAAATTAGCTTGTTTCCAAGTGAAGCACAAGTGTATGACTGAAATGGAAGAGAAACAAGTTCATCTCCAACAAAAAGTCAATGAGTTACAAGCTGAAATTGCCAAAATGAAAAACCAGGTAAGACAATTCTCAATAAATACGTTGAGCCACTGAATTGATATATAATTTTGACATTTGTCCTTGTTTAAAACAGAGACAAGAACCTGAAGTTGGTGAAAACTCGGCTGCAAGAGTAAGGCTTTCATATCATATCAATGCTTTCGTTCTTACTTTACGATCTGATAATTTATATTCTAAATATTTTCTAGAGTGTGAACAAAAGATCACAACCTAAGTGTGTCTTGATTGATTGGGGTGGTACTGATGCAAACGTTGCTGAGGGGCGTATTATTTCTTCTGATCTGGAAGACTTGGTGAATGAGAGTCGCTTAGGCCCTATGGATGTTAAAGTCTTGGTTGAAACTGCTACTGTACCAGAAGCATTCCTTTGGAGACCTGCGACTAACATGTTCACAATTGAGGAAGCTGTTGGACAGATGATTACGTGGCCTGCCTCTAAGTGTGTTAACCTAGAACAGGGGCTCCAACAAGAAGATATTGCACCACTGGTAAGATTTATTTGTCAGACTAATAGCAAACTGAATTGGTCATTGATGAGTAGGATTATGTGATTGTTACCTGAATGTGTTTGACAGGGCCCAAGGACAAATTCTGCAAATAAGTGCAAACTATTGGATTTGTCTGCAGATGATTTGGTTGTTGCTGAAGGACGTTGGCAAACATAAGAACCAAAAGCATTGGTTAATGGGCTTCCACTCAGACCAAAGACAGTTAAAGTATTTGTGGATGTCATACATCAACCTGAAACATTCATATGGAGGCCTACGATGGACAAGACATATCTTGAGGACTGTTTAATGTCTTTCGTGGCATGGCCTGCCATCAAAGTTGTATTTAAGAACACAACAGATGCAACAGGTCAGAAATCTTCTCTTCAGAATCCTGCATCATCTGATAAAACATCAGGAGGAAAATCAGCATCAACAGGTCAAAAATCTGCTGGAATAAGTTCTACATCTCATATAGAGACATCTCGAGCAACAGGTACAAAATCTGCAGCAACTTTTCCAAAACCTCCTGCTGAGAAGGTTCCGACAACAGGTCCAAAATCTTCTGTAAGGAAATCTCAACTAGCCTCACAATCCCCTATCCGAAGATCTCCGGTAAATTTTGTAAATATGATCTGAAGTTGGTTCTGCTTATTACTGTGTGTATTAATTGGTTTATGTTAACTGGCAGCGTAAACATGAAGCTGAAGTTATCAAGGAAAATCAAAAGTGCAAGTTGATGGACATTAGCGGAAGGAAGCGGGTTGTTGCTGAAGGGCGTGTGCATTCAACCGACCCAAAGCAAAAGGTACACTTTGTTCGCTTGGGGCCTAATACAGCTAGAGTTTGGGTAGATATAGTGAAGGTAGATGATGCAGCGGTTTGGAGAACAACAGATGAGATCGAGTTTATGGGAGATGCACTTGGTTCGTCTATCGCATGGCCAATGGATAAATTGGTCATCTTTTGATTTTAAGAAACTTGGTAAGTGTTTTAATTAGTGTAATGCTTGTGTTTTGGTTTTCAATCTGATGTTTCATTGCTTAACTGATGTAAGACCTTGTTGCTTTTTTTGCAGGGGAATGAACAAACTTTGGTCCGAGTTGCAGTTTAAATTAGATTTAGACTAGCTAGGCTTATGAACTTATGACTTGTCTTATGTATTTTGGATTCAAACCTATGTTATGTATGTTGAATGAAACTCTAGACTTGTGTTATGTATGTTGAATGAAACTCTAGACTTGTGTTATGTATGTTGGATTGGTTTTAGACTTGTGTTATGAATGATCTTATTTGTGTAAAACAGGTTCTTATTTATATCATGTGAAACAGGTTCTCTAATATTACAATAGATACGTAAAACAGGTTCTTATTGAATGAAAATACGTTTAATAGCAAAAAAAAATGTTATAATCATATATTATAGCACGAAACGTTAGCCGTGAAATAATTAATTAACGCTATAACAAAATATTTTAAAACAATAAAAAATTGCTATTGTAGAACGTTCTATCATAGCACAAAATATGAATTGTCATCAAGTTTTTAACATAAAACGGATGTGCCATAATAAAGAAAATTAAGGCATTCAGATATTGCTATTGTATCTGAACCTGTCGTAGCATTTTAGAAAAACGCTATCGTATGGGTGGAACCTAAGATAGCTGCCGATGACATAGCATTTATGAAAACGCTATGTAATACGTACGATAGCAGATTTTTCGCGCTAAAAATGTACATATTTCTTGTAGTGTCTGCTTTAGAGTCGAACTTACCCAAGTTGTCCTTTGGTGTTCTGGATAAAACAGCGACATCCAAAAACTTTGAAATAAGAAATGTTTGGAATCCTTCCAAACCAAAGTTCATATGGTGTTTTCTTCGAGATAGGTCGAATTAACACCTTATTTAAAACATGACAGGCTGTGCTAACAGCTTCTGCCCAAAAATATTTAGGAAGATTATGCTGATTCAGCATGACTCTAGCCATTTCGCTTAGAGTACGGTTCTTCCGCTCCACAACACCATTCTGTTGAGGAGTTCTAGGACAAGAAAATTCGTGGTAGTACCCACTATTATCATAAAATGTTTTGAAATCAGTATTTATGAATTTGCCACCATGATCACTTCAGATACGAGTAATTATGAAGCCTTTTTCGTTTTGTACCTTTTTGCAAAATATCTAAAATTCAAAAAATAGCATCACTTTTGTTTGATAAAAAATAAACCCAAGTGAAACGAGAGAAATCATCAACAATAACAAAAGCGTAGAGCTTACCGCCAAGACTAGCGACTCTACTAGGACCAAATAAATCTACATGTATCAACTGCAAAGGTTTAGAAGTACTTACAGCGTTGATAGATTTAAATATAGACCTATGAGCTTTGTTCTTTTTCCAGTCAGCACATACCATATCTCTCTTGAATGGAATCTCGGGGAGTCCTTTTACCAACTTCTTAGTGCTCAGTCATGAGATAGTGTCCATATTTGCATGCCCTAGTCTCATATGCCATAGCCAGCTTTCATCTAAATTAGCTACTAGGCATCTTCCTGCATTATTAGTACTCTCCAGAAAGAAAACATAAATATTGTCTTCTCTAATCCCTTCATATACGGGATTACCAGATGACATATCATATATGGTACATTTGTCTTTTACAAAGTTGATACCGTAAACATTATCAGCCAAATGACTTATGCTTAGTAGATTATGTTTCAATTTTATAACTAGACAAACGTCTTTTATTACGGGATAAATAGATATACTAATAGTACCATTGTCAATTATATCACCTCTCAGATTATTTTCGAAGGAGACGTATCCTTCTTTCTTCATCGATAGCGTGGCGAACAAAGATGCATCACCAGTCATGTGTCACGAACATCCGCTATCGAGGATCCACTTGCTTTTAACATGAGAGGATTGAGGGTCCACCTACAAAACAAGTAGATTAATCCTTTGGTACCCATTTACTTAAGGGTCCATATTGATTAGTCTTAGGTCTCCAAAATAAAGTGCGATTGTCAACAAGTTTCCTTGCTCAGCAATATTGTGATATGTCCATGAGTACCACAATATGTGCAAGTAAGTTTAGAAACAGTGGTAGGTGAAACTGTGTTGACATGCTTTGTCACGACCTGCACCATAGAGTAAGGGCACGAGAAGTGGGTACGTCCAGCCTACGCCGCAGTATCGACGGTAGAACGATGTCCTAGGTCTCATGTATCTAACAGTATAAGGCTAAGCAGTTTATACTCCCCGAATGGGGGTGACATAGCAGAATATAAACTCAATCACATCTAAGGTAGAGCATAATGGAAGATAGATAAAACATGAAATCCAAAAGAGATACAGCAGATAGAAGTCTAAGTGTCTAAGATACACAACCCAGAAATACATCTCAAAGCTCAAATACATTAAATCCATAAATACAACTCAAGACAACTGAAAATAAACTATAAGCAAAACCCTAACTATCTATACAACCTCTACTGTGTCTCCTCTAGGCTAGCAGGCAACCTCCAAGCTATCTGTAAAATTTTCAATAGGTCGAGTCAGGACGGAAACGAGCACATATCTCTCAAACAGTTTATAGCAGGTTAGGAGTATAAATCATGCAATAGAGTAAAATACAGGAAGTACTGAAAAAGAAGTACGAGTAAACAGGAGATATTTTGTAACTGAAAGTAAATACATGATAGTAGAGACTGTAAGTGGCTACGTGATTTAGAGTACAATATGGTTATGTAAACGGCTTAGGAGCACATGAATACAACTAAGGAGGCACATGAATACAGCTACTGGGGATAGTGTTCACATAACCAATTCTACTCACCCCGTCCCAATCAATACACAAGGATCCATTCAAGTTACGTTATAGGCACATGAATACAGCTAAGATACGTGAACTTATGTAATGAGTAGTACATGAGGCAAATGATAAAGCACATGAAAACACATGAAGCACATGAAAGCTCATGAGAACATGTAAAAATATGAACTAGTACGAGTACAAGGAGTACCTGATGCACATGATAAAGTACATGAACATGAAATATCCGATGCACCCGTAGAGGGATAACATCTCAGGAAAGGATCCATATAGTACTAATCCGTGAAGATACGTGTCAGCATCAAGTAGAGTAATCTAGAGCAAGAATATAATCCAGATAAGTATGAAAAGATCAGAGAATGTACTCGCCTGGTATCCTGAATGTCCGAAGAGAATATACTGTCCGAGAAGTGGTGTCTATCTCCTATAGAACAGTACAAGTCACAACAAGTCTAAAATAAAAAAATAGACTGCTACAATGCATCTACATAAAGTTTAGGGTCAATCTAGGCTAAAGTCAACCTTTGGTCAACTCTAGTCAACTTGACTAGTCAAACTAGGTCAACTAGGTCAAACCTAAACCAAACAAGTCCATACTAGTCTATTCTAGGCCTAATCAAGACTAAACAAGTCTAACTAAACTCTCACTAGGCAAACAGACACACCATAAGCTAAGAGCCCTAGGCTATAGGCTATATCATGCCTAAGCCAAACCACAAACACATATACACATAACAATATATATATCTAATATATTGTAGTACACTCATAACATATAGGCTACCTATATGTACATCATATATATATATATATTTATATATATTTATATATATATATATATATATATATATATATATATATATATATATATATAATATATATATATATATATATATATATATTATATATTTTATATATATATATATATATATATATATATATATGCATCACTATTCACATATTCATATACATAGATATATATAGGAAAGCTATATATATAGGCACATACATATATATATAGAGAGAGAGAAAGAGAGGTAAAAGAGTAAGTGAGTATGTGTGTGTTTGGCATGTGTGTGAAAGGATATGTGTTAATGTTCTAAAATTTAGTGATAGGTAGGTGTATGTGACATGGGATACATGATGTCAAAGGGTGTATGAATGCATGTGTGTAAAAGGTTATAGGTTAACTCAGTTTATAGAAATACATAAATACATACTTACCTTGTATACATGCATACATACATATCATGTATATTATATTTACATGATACATACATGTATACTTGTATTATATTATACTTACATTCATGCATATTAGATACTTGTATTTATATTAACATATTGCAAACATTTATTTCATTCATGCATCTATGAATTACCTACATGTTTTATACATATGTATACATTGTATATTCATATCATTTCATACATTAACATAAAGACATACAAACATGCATACATCATATATTTCATACCTTGCATTACCTTACATATCATGTTATATATTATCATTCATTCCTTTCATATATTACATTATCTTTAAGTTGAATACATCATATATGGATATAATACATTATCTTGCATGCTTGCATTCATATATTACATTCTATATTACCTATCTACATGTATTTTCTCCATTCATTCATGCTTGCATCATATACTCTATATTACCATACATGTTATCATTATATATTGCATTACAATATTTATACATTATGCATTCATATCTATCATTACATATATATCTTGCATTCATATCTAGCATTCATTATATAGTTTCATGCATACATTGTATATCATTCTTTCATTCATGCATTGCTTATATGCATTATATTAATTGCATTCCTACATGCTTGCATTCAACCATATATGTACATTAATGTAAAGAAAATATATATCATATATATATATATATATATATATATATATATATATATATATATATATATATATATATATATATATATATATATATATATATATATATATATATATATATATATCATTTCATTCATCTAACATATCATGTATTACATACTCTATATTCAATTAATATATATACTACATAGGCTCATAGATTACACAAAATGCATATATCGTATAGTCACTCTTCTACTTAAAACCAATATTGTACCAATTGGGCATTCACTAAATTCTAGGATTAAAGTATATCGTAGCCCTTTGTGTTACCTTTTCGAAACTTTAACGGATCGTATTTTCGTGTCCAGAAGCTCCCGGAATCACAAAAATACCGAAACACGTTCGTCTTTCGTACAGCTGACACTCAAATAATTCTACAGAAAATTACAGAAAGAATTTGGCTTATTAAAATACATATTTGGAAAGCTAACTTCGATACGGTTCTTTTAAAAAAAACGGGATATAAATTGGAGTTTTAAGCTAAAAGATATGACATTTCTAAGTTGCTTTGGTTAATAAAAACGTGGATGAAAATTATGACGGATTTGACAAAAGAACACATATAGGCCAAGATACTTGCATACAAACATAGGTATCCAAATAAAACTTATTCTAACCATCCTAACCAAGATCAATCCACTCTCTAACCATTATAAAACTGAATTTAAATATCTATTTAAACTATTATCATACATACATACACATGGGGTGTCCTAATTTGGAATCTATCAAGTAGGACACAAGACACATATCTAAAATCCTCAAGAGAGCTCCAAATGGCCTCAAATTTGAATTTAAATGGGACACATGCATGAGGATGGATCCTACGAATTCAAAACTAATTTATATGCAAAGAAAATCGATTTAGAGGATGGGTTTTACCTATTGGGAGTGGAATCCCAATGAAATCTTTTAGGACACGGCTCCGATACGAAGATCCCTCAAAGTGGACACTCCTCCTTGCACTCCTCTTCCAATCCTTGGTAGCACCCTTCCCTTGGAGAATGGGAATAATTGAGGGAAGGTTTGGTGAAGGAGTGATTTGATTTGGAGATCAAATCAATGGGAAGGCTCTCTAAAATTGGAGAAGAACAAAAGGAAAATAAAAGAGGCAAGATTGTAATGAATGAAATGAATCATTCTCTCCTAAAGGTGGCTGCCATAAAGATTCCCTTAGGGCTAATGAGAAATGTCCTAATTGTCCCTCTCTAGTCTCATATGGTTAAGTCTAGACTAGGTTCAAGTTTGGGGTCAAAATGATCTAGTTTTGAGTCTCTAACTTAACCATTCTAACATGATAAAAATTAGTTTAATTAACTAACTTAATGTTGGGTATTATGAGCCATGCTTAACTTAATATTGGGTCCCATCTAGAGTTCAAGCTACCCGGGTCACAATACAAGTCGGAACGAGACGAAACTCAAGCCTGACTAAACAAATCCAATAAAAATAATATTAAAATATAAAATTTTCCTAAAATATTAAAATATGAAAAATGACCAAAATCATAATACATCAATTTAAATATTATTAAAATAATCAAAAATTTACCAATTAATCAAAATCCTAAATAATTCAAAAGTCACAAAATGACCAAAATACCCTTAGCCTAAAAAGTTGTAAATAGTCATTCTAATCACATGGTTAGGTCCCCATGGTCATGGTTAGTCTCTAGGCCCAACAGTTTTGAGTTCACTAGCTAACACATCAAAATTATAATTCACCAATTTTAAATAGTATTAAATTAATTAAAAATTCTCATAAATCATAAAACCTATTATTAAATAATAAACTTTTACAAAAGTTCAAAATTACCCTAATTTGGAAAACTGGGTGTTACATGCTTATTTGGTTTCTTTAAAAACCTATAAGTGAAAGCATAGTGATAATCGTGTTTCTTTCGTGCTTTCTGAGTTTTAGTCCTCTTAGGTGTATGCTTAGCATTAGGACTAAACTTAGACTGTGTCACAAGTATTGTCTGTTTGCCTAACTTGATCTATAACTTTTTAAAAATCGCAACAGACTCTTCATATTTAGCAGTCATGTCTGAGAGTCTTTGTTTTGTGACTAAGTGCTTCTTCTTCTCTATGTCATATAACTCTTGTATTTTGATATAGTCTCTTTCTTTCTTGTTAACTTTGAGGATAGCCTCATGATAGTCTACTTTGAGTTTGGCTATCTCTTCCGTGTTACCGGTAGTAGACGTCTCTTTAATGTCTTCAATAAGACTGGACAGTCTAGCTATCTCGGTTGTGTATGCCTTAATCTCTTTTCGAGATTGCTTATACTTGTCAAGCACAGTTCTGTGTTCTTCAAGTAATTCGCTAAAGGTATTTTCTAATTCATCAAAAGTAAAGTCATCATACAAAGGGTTTGAGGATACCTTATCAAAATCCATAAGACAGACATTGGCATTTTCGCAGGGTCTGTCTTCTTTCTCTGTGTCACTGGCATCACTTTCATGCCAGATACTTGTGTTAGCATACTTTCGACTGGTTGTTGCTTTTTTGCTTGATCTTGATCTATCGTATGGACTGCTTTTCTTCGAAGTTGGACAGTCCTTTTTCATGTGCCCTGATTTTTTATATCCAAAGCATATTGTTTCATCTTTATTGCTTTCTTGGATATCTCTCTTCCTTCTGTTTGATTTCTCAAACTTTAGAAATTTTCTGAAGTTCTTCACTAGTAGGACTTGTTCATCACCACTTGATGATTCTTTCTCAGAATCATTGCATGTAGATTTTCTGGCTTGAGCTTTGAAGGTAATAGACTTTTCTATTGGGGTTGCTTCTTCAAACTCTTGCAGATCAAGCTCATGGGTCATGAGCTTGCCATCAGTGTTTCCAGAGATATGGTGGTGAGATCGTTTCCTTCAATGATTGCAGTTGCCTTCGGGTTCCAGTTCTTGCTTAGTGCCCGTAGCACTTTTTTGATCTTCTCATGATTACTGTAATCCTTACCAAGAGATTGCAAAGGATTAGTAATATCAAGGAAACGTGTAAACATCTGTGTAATTGACTCACCAAATTTTATCTTAAAAGATTCATACTCCTGTGTTAGTCTACTGATTTTGGATTCCTTCACTTGGGAAGTACCTTCATGAGTCACCTCAAGAAGTTTCCAAATCTCGTGAGACATTTTACAGGTTGAAACTCTGTTGAATTCTGTTTTGTCAATTGCACAGAACAGTGTGTTGATGGTACGAGCATCTAGACTAGCCTTTGCTTTTTCAGCCTCTGTATATATTTGTCATGAGACTTGTCTACAAGCTGGCCACCAACTACTGTAGGTGCCAATTTTTTATAACCGTAAATAACTATAGACCAAATATCAAAGTCGAGAGACTTTAAGAAGTCGTGTTTTCCAATAGGTATAATTTGTACCATCAAATAGTGGGGGTCTATTTGTGGATTGTCCTTCACCGTTGAATATTGATTTCACGGCTGCTATATATACTCTCTGAGATTTGTTATATTAGAATATAACCTGCTCTGATACCAATTGTAGGACCGTTAAGCACCTCTAGAGGGGGTGAATAGAGTGAGTACGAGTGCAGCGAAAAATAATCACCAATTTAAAAAATTAAATAGATAACTATGGCAGTAAACAAGAGACAGTAAATAAATATAGCAAGAGATAGAGAGATAAAACTCAGTGACACAACGATGTATACTGGTATCCCTTTGAGAGGACTAATCCAGTCTCGAGTACTCTTGCTCGATGTTAATCCACTAAGGCACAAGCTAATTGAGAGCTTGCAATCTCTTACAATATCGTGCTAGGTGACAAGTACACAACCAACTTCATAACACCGTGCTTGGTAACGAGCGCACGACCGGCTCCACAACAGAGATAATTTATGTACTTTGAACAACCTCTTTACAACTCTTGAGAACCAAACGACTCTAGATCGAAATAGATATTACTGGCTTTTGGCTAAGAGGAGTGTAGGTGTGATATGAAAACTTTTGATCAGGTGAAAATACTTATTGAATAGAGAAGAGAAGATGAAGAATGAATGAGTGATTTGAAATAAAACTCTTTTCTATTTATAGGTGTTTTTTGGAACCGATTTCGGACAGAGTTCTGATGCAAATATTTTGTATATGAACGTTGCATGCAGATTTGGAGGCAACAAATATTTGAATTTAAATAGACCGAATTCGGGCCGAATTCGGTTTGAGTTCTGTATAGGAAAAATATTGAACATTTGTCAAATTCTGTTACAAAAAAAGAATTTGAACTTTTTGGTGGATGGAGTATGAATAGGTAGGCTTAATAGAAAAGTGGACTAAGATTAACCTAAGCCAGTATTACCTAGTCGATCTTACAATTTATATCCTAGACTCAATAAAGATAAAATACATAATAAATTGTAAAATGACTCGGAATGGATTCCAATGAAAGTAAGCTTCAGACTAATAATTTACGTGCTTGATGATGTAGTAGTACGCTTGTTGATATTGATTTCACAATTCCTGTAATGATTAGCAGCAGTTCGTATATTTTGTGTAAACTTAAGTTGATGTCAATTATTAAAATTGGGTGTGACCATGGAATGGGCCAACATTCTAGTTATGGGGCATGACACGGTTTAAGTGGTGGCCCATACAGGTCTTGCAAATCAAGATGTGTGAGGGTTTTACTGAATAGATGTGTCAATTAGCATTCTCCCTTGATCTCTACTCATACCATCTAATCTTCCTATTCTTGACCTGATAACATGCTTATATCCTTGATCTATCTTGGTCCTTCCTTATTGTTTCTCATGTCATTCTTTAGTAGCATTGTTCCTGGTCCTACCGATCAGCCGGGTGGAGCACCTCCAGTGAACCAGCAGTAACCTGGGGACCAAGCCCAGCACTCTGGAGTAGCATCCTGAGTCATGTATTTCGGGAATCCAGAGCCACCAGTTCAACCAGCCCCGCCTGCAGAGCCTGACAAAAGAACTATAATGGGACTCATCCGGGACTTGCTTGCATCATAAGATCGTCGGGGCGAAGCCCTACAGTAGACAGTATGAGATGTCATAGACATAGTTGGTTATCAAGGGAACAATGCGGCTAACAGCTTCAAGCGCCTGAACCCTCCTTTCTTTGACAGCAGTGAAGATGTTATTGCTGCCGATGCTTGGATACATGATATAGAGGTTATTCTGGAGGCAGGTCAGATTCCAGATGAAGAAAAGGTGGCCGTTGTGTGCCTACAGTTATTGGACTTAGTTCGCAGCTGGTGGGTAATGCTAGCAGTTAGTTTGGTGACGCCTGTCCTATGGGCGGTATTCAATGACAAGTTTCAAACGAAGTACTTTGATGCAGTAGCTCGATATGATCTATATACCAGATTCAGCAATCTCAAGCAGATGGGAAGGACGGTCGATGGATATACGATCGAGTTTTCTAGGCTTAGTTGGTTTGCTCCCACCTTAGTGGCGATCGAATTGGACCGAGCGTAGCGATTCCAGCAGGGACAACACCTAGAGATTATTCTAGTATTGGAACAGTTTGAGCACCAGACCTTTGATGCTATTTTGAGAGCAGCTAGGAGGCATGAATATACATCACAGAGGATAGTAGATCGAACTGGAGGACGGAAGAGGTATCATGGTCAGTTGTCTCAGTCATTAACACCAGCACCGACAGCTAGGGCCTTGACCATTGGAGCTTCTAGGAGGGCGACCACAGTTTCATCGGTTCAGCACTCGACTCCGATGTACCCTCAGCAACAGAAGTAGAAGCAATCTTCCACAATGGGCTGCACTCATTATGGAAAGCCTGGGCACGTGGTTTCAGAGTGTCGCAGAGCACAGGAGTTGTGCTTAGCTTGTGGGGCACCGGACCACATGATAGGGTCATGTCCGCATAGAGCCAGTTCATCTTCCTGAACCCTAACCAGTCCATTGGTTAGGGGTCCCGTACCAGTACAGCAACAGCAGTACCAGCCTCTGAGGCCATTGCCGCCTCAGGCCCAGGCCTTCCAGCAGCAGAGACCTCAACAGTATATTCAGACCCAAGCTCAGATTCAGAACAGGCAGAGAGGTCACCAGCGGAGGGGACCAGCACCAAGGGGACAGGATCAAGCTATGGCTTTGACCGTGGCAGAATAATTAGCATCAGGTGAGGTAGTAGCAGGTACCATTCTCGTCAACTCTTTTCCAGCATCAGTATTATTTGATTCGGGTGCATCGTATTTATTTATGTCTGCACGATTCGTAACACGGACAGGACTGGAACCCGAGTCATTATCAGTAAGGCTCAATATACTTACTGGTAACAGTCATGTGGGATTAGATAGAGTCTTTTTTTCGTGTCGGATCGTAGTTAGCGGTAGAGGATTTCCTGCTAGATTGATATAATTCTCGATGGCCGACTATGGTGTGGTCCTAGGAATGGATTGGTTGAAAGATCAGTATGCAAGAATAGACTACCATGTTGGCAGAATTATTTTTGGTATCCCCGGCGAAGAAGAGTTTTCATTTTCCAGAGGCGAAGTAGAACCTTCTCCACCAGTCTTGCGGATGGCAGTAGCATAAGTAGTTCAATTTCCCAGGGTAGTAGAAAAATTTCCTGACGTATTTTCTGAAGAGCTTCCAAGCATGCCGCCAGAGAGAGAGATAGAGTTCACCATTGATTTGATACTAGGGACGGTACCAGTATCAGAGAGAGTCTACAAAATAGCACCATCAGAATTGGAGATCCTGTACAAGATGATTGAAGAACTCAGAACCAAGGAATTCATTCATGCTAGTGGATCACCTTAGGGAGCCCCGATGCTTCTTATGAAAAAGAAGGATGGTATGTCAAGATTATGTCTTGATTATCGTATCTTGAATTCTATAACAATTAAGAACTGATATCCCCTACAAAGGATAGATGACTTATTCGATTAAATCAGTGGAGCAGCAGTATTCTCGAAGATTGACTTGCGGTCGAGGTACCATCAGATCAGAGTCAGAGAGCAAGACATCCTGAAGACGACATTCAGATCTAGATATGGACATTAAAAATTTCTTATTATGCCTTTCGGAGCGACCAATGCGCCAGCAGTATTCATGGATCTCATGAATCGTATCTTCATGCCCTATTTGGATCAGTTTGTGATAGTATTTATAGACGATATCTTGGTCTATAGCAAGAGTGAGGTAGAGCATGAGTAGCATCTCTGAGTAGTCCTTTAAATTCTCAGAGAGCACCAATTGTACGCAAAGTTCATTAAGTACGAATTTTAGCTTGATCGTATTTCGTACTTAGGTCACATCATCACCAGAGGTGGAGTGGGAGTGGACACCCAGAAGATAGTGGCTATAGAGACATGTCCAGTATCCAACACCATTGCAGAAGTTTGCAGTTTTCTAGGATTGGCATGCTACAACCGGCAATTTGTATCAGACTTTGCTCGGATTTCAGCACCATTGACGCAGTTGACTCGTAAGGATGTGCAGTTTGCTTAGACAGCAGAGTGTCAGAGTTCATTTGAGAAGTTGAAGTAAGGATTGATGATGGCATCCATTCTCATGCTTCTAGATGGAACTGAAGGATTTTTTCAGTTTATTGTGATGCTTCAGGCAGAGGATTGGGATGCGTCTAGATGCAGCATGGCAATGTAGTAGCTTATGCATCACGTCAGCTTCATGATCATGAGAGGAATTATCCAACCCATGACTTGGAGTTAGCAGTGGTGGTTTTTGCACTTAAGCTTTGGAGGCATTACTTGTATGGAGATTGGGTAGAGATTTTCATCGACCACAAGATTCTTAAGTATGTGTTTATCCAGAAGGATCTTAACTTGTGTCAGAGAAAATGGCTAGAGTTATTGGTAGATTATGACATCAACCTGCAGTATCATCCTAGGTAACCTTGTACCACTAGACGTGCTTTGTTGCGTAGATCTTGTCCATCTTCACTTAATTTATTTCGGAACACCCATTTGGTACCAATTATCGATTGACCAATAGGTTTAGAAACGAGTTCCCAAACTTGGTTTCTCTCAAATTGATTAATTTCCTTTTGCATGGCATCAATCCAAAACTCATCATTAAAAGCATCTGCTACATTCTTAGGCTCTACTTGTGAAATGAAAGCTATATTTGCTGCTATTTCAGAATCTCTATAAGAAGAGCATGTACTTACACCTTTTGATATATCACCTATAATGAGCATCTTTGGATGATCTGGCAAGAACTTCAATGATTCAAATCTATGAGTCAAGATCTTCCACAGGACTTTTATCGGTTCTTGCTTATACATTTTCATCATCACTGTCGCTAGATCTGTGACTATTGAGCTCATCAAAGGTAACGTTAATGGATTCTTCAACAATCATAGATCTTTTATTGAAAATTCTATATCCCTTACTCTTAGAAGCATATCTGAGAAATATTCCTTCATCTGCTTTAGAGTCGAACTTTTCCAAGTTGTCCTCTATATGATGATTTTACTTTTGATGAGTTAGAAAATGCCTTCAGCGAACTACTTGAAGAACATAGAAATATGCTTGACAAGTATAAGCAATCTCGAAAAGAGGTTAAGGACAACTTGAAAAAGTTCGACTCTAAAGCAGATGAAGGAATATTTCTTCATCTGTCTCATGGTCTTTGATAACTTGGAAAAGTTCGACTCTAAAGCAGATGAAGGAATATTTCTCAGATATGCAGTGCTGCAGGGTCTATCTTCTTCCTCTGATTCACAAGCATATCTGAGAAATATCCCTTCATCTGCTTTAGAGTCGAACTTTCCCATGAGACAGACATTTGCAGTGCTGCAGGGTCTATCTTCTTCCTTTGATTCACTAGCATCACTTTCATGCCAGATACTTGTATTTGCATACTTTCGACCAGTTGTTGTTTTTCAGCTTCATCTTGATCTATTATATCGACTGCTTTTCTTTGACGTTGGACAGTCCTTCTTCATATGCCCTGACTTTTTGCATCCAAAGCAGATTGTTTCTTCTTCATTGCTTTCATGGACATCTTTCTTCTTTCTGTTTGATTTATCAAACTTTAAAAATTTTCTGAAATTCTTTACTAGTAGGGCTTGTTCATCACCACTGGATGATTCTTCATCAGAATCTTTGCAAGTTGATCTTCTGGCTTGGGCTTTGAAGACGATTGATTCTCTTTTGGAGTAGCTTCTTCAAACTCTTGCAGATCCAACTCATGGGTCATAAGCTTGTCCATAAGTGTTTCCAGAGTCATGGTGGTGAGATCGTTTCCTTCAATGATTGTCATTGCCTTTGGATTCCAGTTCTTGGTTAGAGCCCGTAGCACTTTTCTGATATTCTCGTGATTACTGTAATCCTTACTAAGAGATTGCAAAAGATTAGTAATATCAAGGAAACGAGTGAACATCTGTGTAATTGACTCGCCAAATTTTATTTTGAAAGATTTATATTCTTGTGTTAGTCTACTGATTTTGGATTCCTTCACTTGTGAAGTACCTTCATGAGTTACCTCAAGAAGTTTCCAAATTTTATGAGACGTCTTACAGGTTGAAACTCGATTGAATTGTGTTTTATCAATTTCATAGAACAGTGCGTTGATGGCACATGAATCTAGACTAGCCTTTGCTTTTTCTGCCTCTGTATATTTATCATGAGACTTGTCTGTAAGTATGCCATCAACTACTGTAGGTGCCGGTTTCTTATAATCGTCAATAACTATAGACCAAAAATCGAAGTCAAGAGACTTTTAAAAGAATGTCATTCATGTTTTCCAGTAAGTATAGTTTGTTCCATCAAATAGTGGGGGTCTATTTGTGGATTGCCCTTCACCATTGAATATTGATTTCACGGCTGCCATATATACTCTCTGATGTTTGTTATATTAGAATATAACCTGCTCTGATACCAATTGTAGAACCGTTGAGCACCTCTAGAGGGGGTGAATAGAGTGAATACAAGTGCAGCGGAAAATAATCACCAATTAAAAATTTAAAAGCAGATAACTATGACAGTGAATAAGAGACAGTAAATAAATGTAGCAAGAGATCAGAGAATCAAACTTAGTGGACATCGCAATATATACTGGTTTCCCTCTTGGATGACTAATCCAGTCGCAGGTACTCTTGCTTGTTGTTAATCCACTATTCACAAGCTAATTGAGAGCTTGCAGTCTCTTTACAATACCGTGCTTGGTGACAAGTGCACGACCGACTTCACAATACCGTGTTTGGCAACAAGCGCATGACCGGCTCCGAAAACAGAAATGTGTTCTGAACTTGAACAACCTCTTTATAACTCTGACAACCAAAGACTCTAAATCAAATAGATGTTACTGGCTTTGGCTAAGAGATGTATAGGTGGAGTGTGAAAGCTTTAGATCAATAAAAACACTCTCGGATATAGAGAAGAGAAGATGAATTGATGAGTGATTTGAAATAAGAAATTATTTTCTATTTATAGGTGTTTTCGAGGACCGAACTCGAATAGAGTTCGGGCAGAGTTCGGATGCAAAGATTTCGCAAATGAATGTTGCATGCAAATTTGGAGGCAACAAATATTTGAATTTGAACTAACCGAACTCTGTCCGAACTCGGCCAGAGTTCTGTCTAAGTTCATCCAATACTTAGAAGAATGTTTGGTCCAATTCTGTTTGCATAGGATAGGTAATATTTTTGGTATAAGGAATTTTGGTGGATAGGTAGGCTTTTTGGATAGGTGGACTTTGGATAACCTAAGCCAGTAATATCCAGTCGATTTTACAATTTGTATCCTTGACCCAATAATGATAAAAATACAGAATAGATTGTAAAATGACTCAGACCGATTCCAATACATGAATGCTTCGACATGATGAAAGACATGCTTGCAAATGTTGTAGTACACTCTTGATATTTATTTCACTTGTCCTGAAATGTTAGCAGCAGTTTGTATATTTTATGTATTGACTTAAGTCATTGTTGATTTATCAAAATCAAGTGTGACCATTTTAGAAATGGGCCAACAACACATGCTTGTTCAGGCGGATAGTATTACTTCTACTACGGGGCTCAATATCACACATCTTCCCATCCAATACCTGGGAATACCGCTTTTCAAAGGAAGGGCCAAACTGGAGTGCTTTAGTGATCTGGAGGAAAGAATCAAGAGAAAGATCTTGGGTTGGAAAGGAAGGCTGCTGTCTTTCGGTGGTAAAATTACTCTGATAAAGAGTGTCCTTAACGCCTTACCGGTGCATGCATTGTCAGTGATAAAATCTCCGGTTAAACTATTCAAAAGGTTGGAAAAGTTAATGGCAAAATTCTTATGGAACTCGCAAGAGCGCAGGCCGATGGACGAGGGGGGCCTAGGTATTCGATCCCTAAACCAGGTTATGCAATCTCTTCATGCGAAGAGATGTTGGGTCCTGATTAAGAGAGAAACTTTCTGGGCTAATTATATGTGTAGGAAATATGGGGACCCTACTAGCCAAAACTACAGTACGCCGCATTCTCCATCTTCTCAATTGGCAATATATGTTCTCTCTCCTCGACAAAGTCCAATGTCACTCACAATGGATTATTGGTAGGGGCACGGTTCTGCTTTGGGGAACCAACTGGAGTGGGCGCTCTCTTCCCAAGCAGCTTCTGTTAGGTACATTTCGAAGATTTGTCAAATTTTCAGTCATCCGTATATCCGTTCCAGGACAGGATACTCTATCAGCGCCCGTAGGTTACTCCCTCACGAGGCCAATGTTATGCTCGATGATCTGGTATTGATCGACGTCCCCGATCGTTTGGTTTGGACTCTTTCTCCAAATGGCGAGTTCACGACCAAAACTTTTTGGGAGCAGTACAGGACCCGACACCAATCTTTCAAATGGGCGGCGGCTTGCTGGAACAGATTCATTCAGCCGCGTATAGGGGTTTTTCTTTGGCGGCTTAGCAAGAATGCCATCGCAGTGGAGGCCAGGCTTCGCTCTATGGGCTTTCAGTTCGCCTCCAAGTGTGTCTGTTGTTCAAGTCCGGCTGAAGAAACTATTGAACACCTATTTATCACTAGCGATCGAGACGGCTGTGGAAGTTTGGCGTCATTTCACAAATATTTTTCACCTGACGTCATCGCCGGTCAACATCGATCAACTCGCCAAGGTTTGGCTTAACGATAATTCTCTTAATAATCCTGTTGATGTTAGCAGGAACATTATTTTCGGTCATAGCTTATGGTAGATCTGGAAACAAAGAAACGAGACATTCTTCAACAAAGGGCGGATCAATAATCAGGAGATTATTTGTAGAGTATCCTATGCATTACAGTATACCATCAGAGCTCACAATTTGTACAATGTGAAGAATGGGAGAGACCAAGGGGAGCAGGACAACCAAACCAATTCTGGTAACGGCAGGTCGAGAGGTTGTGTGCGAAAGGAGAAATTATTAGGTGCTCCCGGCTCACCACTGGATGTGCTGAGTGGTGAGCCCGGTCCAATAAACAATTGACACTTGGAATAACCAATTAATCCCATATTTTTTACATCATAACCAGATATGAAAAGATAACGAAAAATGCTAACAAAATCAATAATATTAATATTAACATTAAAATTAATATTAAGATTAACATTAATATTAACAGTAAAATTAATATTAACAATAATATTAATATTAACATTAAAATTAAAATTAATATTAACATTGAAATTAATATTAATATTAATATTAATATTAAAGATAACAAAAATACTAACAAAATCAATAATATTAATATTATCATTAAAATTAATATTAAGATTAACATTAATATTAACAGTAAAATTAATATTAACAATAATATTAATATTAATATTAACATTAAAATTAATATTAATGTTAATCTTAGTATTAATGTTAATATTAATGTTAACATTGATATTAAAATTAACATTAATATTAACATTAATATTAACATTAATATTAACATTAACATTAATATTAATATTAATATCAAAATTAATATTAATATTAAGCTAACTTATGAATTGTCCGGTTATGATGTGGAAAATATGGAATTAATTGATTATTCCAAGTGTCAATTGTTCATTGGACCGGGCTCACCACTCAGCACGTCCAGTGGTGAGCCAGGAGCACCTAATAATTTCTCGTGCGAAAGACGAGAATAGCATGGCAAAAGCTCTTGCGGCGGGCGCCTTAGCATCCAAAGATGCTCAGATCTTTTCCCACCCTACGGATCTCCCCACGACGATTAGTTATGCTCTAGCTATGGATTTATAGTTACCTAGTGGTTACAGTTTTGTCTTTAGGGATATTGTTTTTGATTTGAGGTCCTTTCCTCTCATACTTTTGTAGGCTCCTTGGACAATCTCCCTGAGCCAACTTTTCTTGAGCTTCGGCTCCTTTTGATTTATATATTTTGTCCGTTGTTTAAAAAAAAAGAAAGAAAAAGATTATCCACTTAAGTATATTATATATAAACTTGAAAAATAAAACTAAGATTTTTATTGTTAAATATATGGAGAATATACATGATGTTCTCCCATCAAAAATAATCTTTACATATACAAAATATTGTTTCTAATATAGATAACATTAAAATAAAAAAAATAGATAATATATAGACATGATAATCATTCGAAATATTCTGGAGGAGTCCTATTCTTGATATTTCCTTCATCATTATTCATTATTGCATGCGTATATCGGCAGGGATTATAGAGAGAGAAAGGAAGCTGGTTGTGAACAAGTCCTCCAAATTAAGACTTACTAGTCCTAGTTATATTTCCTACTCTGCTCAGGATCGGAATGTACATTATTAATTCCAATACTATATATAACGCTCACAATGAGCTCCTTCCCATCTACTTAGTGTTTCTTTCTACACATCTCCACTTTCTGAAACCCTAACGCCCTAACTACACCAACCAACAATGTCGACCTTCTCCAAGGAGGAAGTAGAGCACGCCAGCACCCTCCTCCTGCTAGCTGCCGGGCCGGTCATCTTCGGAAGCGCCAGAAGGTGGGGCGCGAAGAGGAGGCGCTCCGCCCCCGACGTGCCAGCGAACTCTCCTCCTCCGTCGACGCCGAGGAGCAATGTGATCCGTATGTCTTCTAAACCGAGCTCCGGTAGCGCTCTCCTCGAGCTCTTGCCCCCGACCAAGCTGCGGAAGCCCCCGCGGACGACGACGACGAGGAGAGGCGTTCGCATCTCCGAGAAGCCGAACCTCCGTAGCGTGCTCCGCCTGGCGCAGCCGGCGGCCGAGCTGCCCGTCGGCTCCGATCCGTCTCCGCCACCGTGGTCGCCCCCGTGTGCTGCACGGCCGATGTTGGCGCCGTTCGATCTGAACATGCTGCCGGAGGAGATGGAAGAATAAGGCTGAGGATGTTGTTGAGATGAAGATATATAGAGAGAGAGAGACACTTGAATCTTGATATGATACTTTTCATGTGAACTTTTAATTATTTTCAGTTTTGGTGTAAGAAATCTTGCTGTTAAACTTTTGTAGTAATTAGTTTAGTTCGTCACCATTTTTTCTCCCAAGGGTTTGGGTGCTTGTCCAACTTTTCTTCTTGTTCTTGTGTATGAATTAATAAGTGTTTTCTTATAAATTCTGTGGATCTTCTTGTGTATTAATTAATTAGAGTTTTTCTTGAATTATGTGGATCTTCTTGGTGTATTAATTAACTAGGGTTTTCTTAAATTCTGTGGATTTTGGTTCTGTTTTGTGGGAAGAAAGAATTGAGAGAGGGAAAATGATTTCGTTAACTGGAGTCTAGTTTGGGATTCTTGAATTTAGTTCAATAATTCTGTGGTGAAGCGCATGCTTCAAAAATCCAAATGTGGAATTTTTGGTTTTTACAATATGATATCATAGAATATTTTTTAAGCAAATTTGTAAGTTGTGAAACCCCCGTCCTAAATTGTCAACTTTTAGATTGTTTCTTATTTATTAATAAGTATAAAATGGTGAACAAGTTACCTAATATAAGTTAAATAATATTTATTATTATAAAGGGTTTAAAAATGGTTCAAAATAAGCGATCTAATATCCATTTCAAACAACAAACGCCTGCCTCATATTTGTGATTCTCAGCAAATGTTGGCAACAAGAAGGTTCTTCTATTGGAAACAGCAAATAGCTAGTCCTTGAGTTAAGAAATTTGATAATAAAATTTAGAAATATTGACATAAACATGATGATCAATGATGTAAATAATCCTTATATACACCTTATATAGTTTCTATTCTAAATAATATTAAACAATAACATTTCCAAAAAGAAAGAAAGAAAGATAATAGTTGTCCCACCCCTTGCATTTCCATCATCAATATGCATATATCATGAGAATCTTTGACTAGTCCTAATTGTAACTTGATTTCCATATTAAGGTTCTTAATTGTAGGAGGAAGCAGTAGACTTTGCATGGAGTGTATATTTTCTACATATTTTCTTTTAAATTATTGGAATTGTCTTCTTGGTCCCGTTTTGTTGCAGGAATTGAGAGAGTTTTGCAAGAATTTATATGGGGTTGAAACTTTTTTTCTTCTTTCTCTTTTCTTTTCAAGAGTCAATTGCTGGTCAAATATTATATTCTTGATACTTCAAAGATTATAGAGAGAGAAAGCAAGCTAGTTGTCCTAGATGGAAGTGGACTTCCAATTGAATCCGAGTATCTTGGTGAAAGGGAGATCCGATTCGACTATTTCACTATTTTTCTTCCTTTTGTATTTGTGGGGGTGTACCAACTTGAATCCGAATCCTGTAAAAACTCTAGTAATAATAACTTGTAGGAGTGAAGCTCATGTCTTCCACTGGTTATTTGCAGATATGACAATTCTTTTTGTGTATATCTGCGTATGCACTTGGTTGTGTGGTTCATTTTATTTTGGTTGGTACCATTTTTCCTGAGATGCACTTATTTGGAGTGAGGTTTTGGTCTTTGTGGATGTCTTGGATGGGATAATTGCTTTGTTGAGATACTAATTATGTTCTATGAGGGGCTGATACTCAGAGACTGTGCCTATTGTCCATCAAGAATGTAATTTATCTATTAAATTATAGTATGAATTGAATATCAAACAAATATCTGTGAAATTAATGCCCTTTATTCTTAAACCCTAATGATACATACTTACTTGTGTTGCACATATTTTATACTATTTGAAAAAGAGCAAACAATAATTTTTTTTTCTATTTGAGAAGAGCAACAATAGTCCCTTTTTTTTTTTTACTACCTAGGAAGAGAAACAATATTCTTAAAAAAAAATTCTTCAAAGGCTTGTTCTTTTGGGTCTCAATGCATACAAGTACGAGAGTAACAAAAGGGAATAAAGTGAACATGATTTAATTTTACTATTACTTCAGTTACTATAGCTAATGTTATTATTGTTATCAAGTTTGTTAGTAATAATAATGTGATGAAATGGACAAGTGAGAGTAGGGGTGTCATCCAGTTAAGCTTTGAGCGAGCAAAGTAGAAGTCGAGTTTTAATGCAAGCCAGAAATTGAACAGCTTAAGTTCATCTCTACAATATTTGAGACCTCAAGATGGACTTGGGAACCGTTCTTTTAAATTAGAAATCTCGGTCAACTTAAATTATATACAAACTTTAGTGTAAATTGAATTTAGTTATAACAGACGAACTAAAATTGTAATTCGATAAGTTTAATGTCAAATTAATAGTGTTTAAATAAATTTCATAAAAAATGAAAAATTTATATTAGATATTTCTTTAATATAAAAACAAAAAAAAAATCAGTTTCAGTGAGCTCACGAGCATGTGCCCACGCTCTTTTATCTAACAAGCCTATTTTTAGGTCCGAGCTCGTGCTCTCGACTCTCGAGATCAAAAAGTCAGGTTCATGCGCTTTTCAGTGAGCCAAGTTCGAGCAGTCTCGCGAATAACTTGGTTCGTTAACACGCTTGCTGAGAGCCTTGAAGAGTTCTATCATCTACATTTTGCAAAGAAGAGGATCTCGTCCCTCCATGTACAATCCAACCTTACATTTGCTCGCAAATTGTGCTCATTAAGCATACTGCCAGCAAGTCGGTTCCACACAATTTGAATTTTTCAGCATGTTTTGGGCCATCGGATTCGTTGGAATTTGCATTGAATGGTATGTATTCGTGATGGATAGATTAGGGGCTACGCTAGGATTTCTTGGCTTTAATAAATGGAGGCTAAGACGTTTTTTTTTTGTGTGTTCTTAGGGGGGTGTTTGGTACACGGTATTCTTTGGCAAATTTATGGTGGAAAAACTATTCCTATATTTTGTTTAGGTTATAAAATTTTATTCTTGAAAATTGGAAATACTCAGATAAACAATTTACCCAAATAAAACATGAGTATCCCTATCCCTTAAGAATGAGTTGGTATATTTTTTTGTACAGACAATTTTTTTTTTTTAATTTTTTCTCTACTCTTTTGAAAAAAAAACTGTTTCTTGTCTTTTTTTAGTTTTCATCCTTCTTCATTTTTTAAGATTATTTTTTGTTTTTGTTTTTCATTTTTTATTCTTTTTCATTTTAAGAAAAAAAAATTCCATTTTTTTTATCTTTTTCATTTTTTTAGAATGATTTTTGTTTTTGTTATTGTTTTTCATTTTTTAATATTTCTTTTTGTTGTTGTTTTGTTCTTGTTTTCCACTGTTTTTATCTTTTTCTAAATTATATTTTATCATTTTTTTTGGGGAATTTATATAGTCACCAAACATGGGAATATAATTTTATAGAGAATTTAATTACCAAAATTTGATTCTCTAGAATATAGAATTTAAGGTGATCCAAGGAAGAATCCATTACCAAGAGTTACTTGCTCCTATAGGATTTACACTTCAAGAGACCAGAAGAAGGGATCTATACAGAGACTCGCCTGGTCCGTTAGGGAGATCGTCACCAGCGTTGATTAGGTGGACAATCTTTGTTTACCAAGAGTTACTTGCTCCTATAGGATTTACACTTCAAGAGACTAGAAGAAGGGGTCTATCCAGAGACTCGTCTGGTCCATTAGGGGGGAGATCGTCACCAGCTTTGATTAGGTGGACAACCTTTGTAATATGAGAGTTCTAGGCGGCATTAGATTATTTTGCCCTCTCATTGTAGTTTTGTATCTTTTCCTTGAGATTTGTAAGAGATCATCTTTTGAGACAAAGGAGAAGTATAAATTGTATTTATAATTATTACATTATATAAAAAGTTAGAATTTGTTCGGGTGGCTAAAGCCATCACATATATGCTTGATCCGTGATTGACTCTTACGTAACAAGTTTTATGATTAGTTTTTTTTTTTTGTCTACTACGGTTTCTGATCGATGTCCTAATTTCCAGTACGTAGTACTAGGGGTGAGCACTAATCGGTTTTGGAACGAAAACCGATCCGACCCGACTTGCATAAGGAATTTGGTTTTGTCCGAAAGAATTCAAATAGGTTTCAGTTACGGATTTAATAACCCATTATTTGATGTTCGGTGTTCAGTTTAAAACAAAACCGAATAAGGCATGTGAATTTACCAACAAACCCTTCGTGAAACAGCCTATAAATTTAAATGACAATCTCTTCATTTCTCACCCTCCCGTTCTCCCTCCTCTCTTTCTCCCAACACTCCAACAGCCGCATCTTCCCAACAAAAGCCACAACAACAAATTACACCTTGCAATGTTTTTTTTTTTTTTGCTATGATTATTTTTTGTAATGGTTAAGCTTCTCTTCTTTTTTCTAAGTGAAAGATGAAAGATTAGGTATTATAAATATATTTTATGAAAATTTTCAGTATTAACTTTATAGTGTAATCTAATAAAATATTCTTAATTAAATAGTTCGCAATGAATAATATTTTATTAAATTATTGTTCATAAATATTATGGCCTGTTGGTCACACCGTTAGTCTTAGTTCTGGAAAAAAAAAAATAACATTCGAAAATGTTGGAATCCACACAAATTGTGTTCAGTTCCTCTAGTAAATCTATGAACCAAACGTGTCCTTTAATTTGAAAATATTTTTTTCCCAACAGTTAATAAAGTAAATACTACCTGATGTCCTCCCATCAAAAATAATCTTTACATATACAAAATATTGTTTCTAATCTAGATAACACTAAACAATAAAAAAAGAAAAAGATAATATATAGTTGTATTTGTCCCACTCCTCCTATTTTCAACATCAATTAATGCACATATCACACGAGAATCTTTGACTAGTCCTAAATGTAAGTGGATTTCCATAGTTAGCCAAGGTTCTTCTCCGAGGAGGAAGTAGAGTTTGGATTTCCGTTTTTTTTTTTCTTGTGTATTAATTAATTAATTAAATTTTCTTTCTTTAAATAATTTCAATTGTCTTCCTGGTCCGTTTTGTTGCAAGAATTGAGAGATGATAATCACTCGAAATATTGTGGAGGAGTCCTATTCTTGATATTTCCATCATTATTCATTATTGCATGCGTATATTGGCAGGGATTATAGAGAGAGAAAGGAAGCTGGTTGTGAACAAGTCCTAACTTCCAAATTAAGACTTACTAGTCCTAGTTATATTTCCTACTCTGCTCAGGATCGGAATGTGCATTATTAATTCCAATACTATATATAACGCTCACAATGAGCTCCTTCCCATCTACTTAGTGTTTCTACACATCTCCACTTTCTGAAACCCTAACCCTAACTACACCAACCAACAATGTCGACCTTCTCCAAGGAGGAAGTAGAGCACGCCAGCACCCTCCTCCTGCTAGCTGCCGGGCCGGTCATCTTCGAAAGCGCCAGAAGGTGGGGCGCGAAGAGGAGGCGCTCCGCCCCCGACGAGCCAGCGAACCCTCCTCCTCCGTCGTCGCCGAGGAGCAATGCGATCCGTATGTCTTCTAAACCGAGCTCCGGTAGCGCTCTCCTCCAGCTCTTGCCCCCGACCATGTTGTGGAAGCCCCCGCGGACGACGACGACGACGAGGAGAGGCGTTCGCATCTCCAAGAAGCCGAACCTCCGTAGCGTGCTCCACCTGGCGCCGGCGGCGGCCAAGCTGCCCGTCGGCTCCGATCCGTCTCCGCCACAGCGGTCGCCCTTGCGCACTCCACGGCCGACGTTGCCGTTCGATCTGAACATGCTGCCGGAGGAGATGGAAGAATAAGGCTGAGGATGTTGTTGAGACGAAGAGAAAGAGAGAGAGAGACTTGAATCTTGATATGATACTTTTCATGTGAACTTTTAATTATTTTCAGTTTTGGTGTAAGAAATCTTGCTGTTAAACTTTTGTAGTAATTAGTTTAGTTCGTCACCATTTTTTCTCCCAAGGGTTTGGGTGCTTGTCCAACTTTTCTTCTTGTTCTTGTGTATGAATTAATAAGTGTTTTCTTATAAATTCTGTGGATCTTCTTGTGTATTAATTAATTAGGGTTTTTCTTGAATTATGTGGATCTTCTTGGTGTATTAATTAACTAGGGTTTTCTTAAATTCTGTGGATTTTGATTCTGTTTTGTGGGAAGAAAGAATTGAGAGAGGGAAAATGATTTCGTTAACTGGAGTCTAGTTTGGGATTCTTGAATTTAGTCCAATAATTTTGCGGTGAAGCGCATGCTTCAAAAACCCAAATGTGGTCACAGTTTCTAAGGCTAATTTGCACCTAAATACCATTAATTTTTTAGTTTTTACAAATATGATATTATAGAATATTTTTTAAATAAATTTTGATACAATAAATTTTGTAGATTGTGAAACCCGTGTCCTAAATTCTCAACTTTTATATTTTTTATTTATTTATTAATAAATATGAAATGATATATAAATTAAATAATTTTTACTATTATAAAGAGTCTTCATGACGGTTCAAAATAAATTGTCTAATATCTATTTCAAACAACAAACACCTCTCTCACATTTGTGATTCTCAGCAAATGTTGGCAACAAGAAGGTTCTCCTATTGGAAAACAACAAATAGCTAGTCCTTAAGTTAAGAAATTTGATAATAAAATTTGAAAATATTAACATAAACATGGTGATCAATGATGTAAATAATACTTATATACAAAATATGTGTTTTCTGTTCTAAATAATATTAAACAAAAGTATTTCCAAAAAAAAAAAAAAAAAAAAGATAATAGTTGTCCCACTCCTTGCATTTCCATCATCAATGCACATATCATGAGAATCTTTGACTAGTCCTAAAAGTAGTGGATTTTCATATTAAGGTTCTGCTTAATTGGAGGAGGAAGTAGAGATTGGATGCGTAGTATATCTGTGCATGGCATTGGGAGTGTATCTTTTCTACATATTTTCTTTAAATTATTTGAATTGTCTTCTTGGTCCCGTTTTGTTGCAAGAATTGTCAGAGGCAGTTTTGCAAGAATTTATATGGAGTTTCCTTTTTTTCTTCTTCTTTTCTTTTCAAGGGTCAATTGCTGGTCAAATATTATATTCTTGATATTTCAAAGATTATAGAGAGAGAAAGCAAGCTAGTTGTCCTATAGATGGAAGAGCGCAAATTTGGTCATATATATATATATATATATATATATATATATATATATATATATATATATATATATATATATGATTTTGAATTAAAAACTCAGATTTGGATTGCGATTTTCGTCTTCTTCTTCACGAGAGATCTGAATTCTATTGCTCTCATCTTCAGCAGAGATCGCAAAGATCGTTCGTAGTTCACTGTGATTTTCTTCAGTCAAACTTTGATCATCGCTCACTATCATCGCTCATCATCATCATCATCTTCGTAGAGAGATTTGAAGTTTTCCGGCGATTAGGTTAATTGTGGAAAGAATATATTCTTCTTGTCTTTTTATAGATCTTAAAACAAGGTGAGAGTTCAGATATGTAGAAATTCATTCATCATCTTCGCATATCTCAAAATTTTTGTTGAACTTGAATTTGTTATGAAGATTTATAACTGAGAAACGATTAGAGAGATCTTTAATCTCGTTCTTTTGTGCGAATATGAAGGCGAATGATATTCGCCATGCTAATATGACTGGAATGGTCATCCTCCGTTCACTTGTCACAGAGAATGACCATTCTCCGTGTAATTTAACACGGAGAATGATCATTCTTCGTGTAATTTAACACGGAGGATGTCATTCTCATGCGTTTTAACACTGGGAATGACCATTTTTCGTGTAATTTAAACACGAAGAATGGTCATTCTTATGCGTTTTAACACGGAGAATATCATTATCCGTGTAATTTAACAAGGAGAATGACATTCTCCATGTTTTTATACACGGAGAATGGCATCCTCCGTGTAATTTAACACGAAGAATGATATTCTCCGTGTTAAACTACACGGAGAATAGTCATTCTCATGCATTTTAACACATAGAATTCCATTATCCGTATAATTTAACAAGGAGAATGACATTCTCCGTATTTTTATACACGAAGAATGGCATCCTCCGTGTAATTTAAATCATTCTCCGTGTTAAATTACACGGAGAATAACATTCTCCGTGTAATTTACGACGGAGAATGGTCATTCTCATGCGTTTTAACGCATGAGAATGCCATTCTCCTCAATATGGAGGATGCCATTCTCCGTGTAATTTAAGACGGAGAATGGTCATTCTCATGCGTTTTAACGCATAAGAATGCCATATTTCTCCGTGTAATTTAACATGGAGGATGTCATTCTCCGTGTAATTTAACACGGAGAATGGCCATTCTCCGTGAAAGAGTGACGGAGAATGGCCATTCTCCGTCATTATTACACGGAGAATGACCATTCTCCGTAATTTTATTATAGAAGACACCACAGATGTTACAAAAGCACTATAAGAGAAATACTATTTTATGACGGGTAAAAACCGTCATAAATGATAATTTATGACGGTTTTTTTTAAGCAGGCAACCGTCATGAACACGGGTGTTATAAAAGTTTAGAAAAAACTATTATATATGATATACACTTATATGACATTTTTTTAATAAAAATGAGATAATTAAGTCAATTTTATATAACACTAAATTTGAAAACGACATTAATATTATCATTATATATAACATATCTATCCGAAATCGTTATGACTAAAATACATATACATAACACTTTCTAACGTTATGTTCTGATTATTCACACACACATATATCACTTGTCAATGCTTATAATTCAATGCGTTATAAAAAGCATATTAATTTTATGAGACAACAAAAATATGAAATTTAACTAACATTTGAAATATTTCATTAAAAATATCCAAATATCACACAATCTTAATTACATTTCAAAATATATCACTCTTTTTCCAACTTTTGTTTCACCAACATATCATCATTACATTTCAAAATCCAAAAATATATACATCTTTCCCTTTTAGGGCAACCGGTCTCAAAACATTGAAACATTCACCAACACCAAATAGTGACAGCCCTTCAAAAGCCAACATTATACATTCCTTCAAAAGTGAACACTGTACCCTACAAATAAAGGTAGTACAAACAAAATTATTGATTTTTCAAACAAATAAGAAGACAAACTTCAGAAAACCTCTCTGCAAATACCTGTCAAACTGTACATTGGCTGCACATACACATTTCCCACAAAATGAACCATCTGCAGATACACATCAGAAAACCATTAACGTATAAAGATTACTGCCTACAAATGCAAGGCACTTACCCATGATCTAATACACCAAAGCACAGATTCAGGAATATGCCTCGCCATCACAGGAGGTAGCTAGAGATTCACTCAGAAATTCCATCAGAAATAAAAAGCAATGACTGAATGAATAAAGAAGATTCCATCAGAATGAATAAATAGAGATTCCTATAACCCTTGTGACTGATACAACCTATTTAAATCCTTCCTAATTACATAACTACCGCACTAGCAGTTTAGATTGCTCGAACAAGAAGAAAAAAATACTGATAAGAAGCTCAGATCGATAAATGGCTCGAGGAACATGCCTCCCATCACAATAGAGATTCACTCAATGAGAATTCTCATTTTTGTCATTATCTCATATTGATAAAAAAGAAATAATGAATGAATAAAGAGAGATTCCATCATAATATAAATGATATCTTACCAAATTGGCTGCAGCTGAGCCACCACGCCATCGAAAGAGAGAAAAAAGAAAGCCAAACATTATTCTTAAATGGAAATTAGTAATCTGATAAGCATCATCATTGCCTCTTTTAAAAACAGATAACGCATATCGAAACTAAAGGATCAAGATTCCAGAATAAAACATTGGCATAAACATTGAATGTTAAGAAACCTATTCTCTATGTGTTTGTAAACCCACATTTGGCCAAAATGAAAGCAAAACAATAAGTAGGGTTCAAGAAAATGTCATAGTAGTCATCCTAATGATAAGCAGCTCAACATTATAGTGAACAAGGAGGCCTAGGTTGTTAGAGACAATGATATGCAAACTGAATAGACCTAAGCTACCCCTATAATACTTCCGCTGCTTATGTTTTCTAAGATAGAACATTAAGGACAAGAATCACAAAAAGAAGAAAACACAAAAAATCTTTTAATGTGTCCTCCATAACATTTTTCACTACACAAAGGGGATATAATTATAATTTATTACAGTTGATGCCTCTCAGCATCAATCAAAACAATGTCAGAAAGTTGAAATGAAAGTTTATCAGCATCAAACGACCTTATAATTAAATCCTTGACCCCTTCTAAGCTCAGGCTCAATCAGAAGTTAATTTCTTAATCATGAGAGAAATTGCATAAATTATAATCTCAAGTTGCCATATTAATCGCAGGGGTACTGATGTTAAAATTTTGTACTGGGTGTTGATCGGAGGTGAGCTGGAACCTCCTTAGCTCTGTTTACCAAATCCTAAAATGAGTTCCTCATTAAAATTTTGAGAATTTCAACCATATCAGAGTCTAAAACTAGATTTACCAATTCTAAGCCATTTTTCTTGTTCATGGATCTCCACCCACATGTCAGTTTTTCACGTTCAAATTATTTTGTTTTCTAAAACCCATACAAGTGAGTAGAAGTGGCCATGCAGAGCTCACCTATCCACAACCTTCTTCATGTGGCCATGGAAGATGGCCATAGATGATACAACACACATTGCTCCACTTCCACCACCCATCAACAATTTAGGGGTGATTATCAAATTCCAAGCTGTAAGTTAAATAACAAGCAACAAAATCAGAGTTTTCACTTATGGAACAAAATGAAATCCAATTATAGAGGTTCCTATCATGTCATGTTGTATCCAAGTTCATCCATAGTATGCTGTTATACCAGATTTAGACTGATACAAATTATTTACAACTTAGATATCACAATAATCATCTTTCTTCTTAGCTAGGATCTTTTGACAGTATAGGAGATTATAGAGGGCTTTCACTAGTTAGAAAACCTTAAACTGCAAGAATGACATAGTTTTTCTATCCCTCAACTCACATATCAACTTTTGATTATGTGATCAGCACATACTACTCATTTGTTCCCTGGCTAGGGACTTTTCTCAAACTTAGAATCAGCTAGTTGCATAACTTGGCAAGTCTTCTGCCGGAGCCTCATTAAAGTACATGCTCAGTTGCCAACCATTTGAATGGAAAAGGCTTCAAAATTAATGGTGATGTGTTGGTTTTCCCCAAAAAAGAGCGGGCAGAACTCGGGCACAATATAGTTTTGAATCAGATATAAAGGAAATCAAATTGCTAAATATGAATATAAACTATGTGAAGTAATCATATATAGTTAATTTTAATCATGAGATTTGGGCAATCACCTCAATGAGAGAACAAGCAGTGATTCAAGCATCAACTACAGATGATTCTTCCTGATACTCCGTGATATTTAAGCAGCAGTCCCTTTCAAACAATAAGAATTCCTGAAGAAGAAAGGTATGGCCTGCTATTAATTTATTTGACAATAAATTGTCTAAGGAGCAGCAAAATACAATAAACTTTAGGGACATGAACCTTATATAAGTATTCTAAATATGACAACTAACCAAACATGTTTATATAGTCCAAACACATACAGTTTTCAAACATTATACCTGCAACTGGTGCTGACTAAATAAATGTAGCATTCCAGATTGAGAGGAAGAAACTAGTTCAATCAATTCATTGCGATGATCAGGTGGTTCACCTGACTCAGCAAGAAAAACTGAGACCTGCCAGAAGAATAAAAATAGTATATGTATTACATGCCAATTTCTTTGCAGGAGCTAGTTTCAAAAATAAAACGAACATCAAAAAGACGAAGTCACATGCCAAATTAGTGGGAGCACCAAGCTTACTAGCTGACCTGCATACATCGAAGAATGATTTCTGGTAGACAACATCTGTGGCAGAGGCCTATGGCAGAAACAATCACCTTATTCCCTTCTCGAAGATCTAAAGGGACGTGCAAATTTACTTCATGCATGCTCGTCTAAAAGCTTTGTAAGTGTCTCGTTATATCTTTGAATAGTAAGGATGGATCTAACAAAAAAAAAGTAGCAGGGGCAGACCCCCTTTTCTCATACACATCGAGACAAGTGAGACATTCTCCAGAACTGGCGTACACATTGAGACATTCTCCAAACTAGAAACCCATTGCCTAACAACTTCATCCATAATTCCACAAGTGAGAAGCTCGTGGTCATTAGAACTCCATTGCACCATCAAGACAGTAAATGTAACAAATATGTTTAAAGTAAAAAAGGGATAA
This sequence comes from Iris pallida, assembly GCA_029216955.1. Taxonomy (NCBI): domain Eukaryota; kingdom Viridiplantae; phylum Streptophyta; class Magnoliopsida; order Asparagales; family Iridaceae; genus Iris; species Iris pallida. The sequence goes on from JANAVB010005598.1 coordinate 27,250,703, forward strand.
TTTTATATATATGGTTGATAGATATGATTCCCTGATTTGAAATGTCAAAAGTTTCTAATGCCTAAAATAAGTTCAAAATACTTATGAGAAAAAGTGCACCCCATGCTGGAGTGAGGTTCCTGGCTGCTTAGGGACATTGCTGCTTAGGGATAGGCAGTGAGGTTCCTGGCTGGCCCCGGATGCGTAGGCTGCATCTATCCCCATCTTTTAATGTGATTATATGCATGCCATTAGTTATGTAGGCTACCTGCTGGCTTGATGGTTGTATAATTCATTTGTGATTGATATCAATCAGTGTAAATTACACAAAGATATCAATCAGTGTAAATTACAATTACCCCAAGATGAATACTATAATTTCTAAAAACCAATGCTTTCAGGAAAAATATAGTTTGTTTTCCATCTATGAACTAAATAATGCCTTCAAAGAGATACACAAAGTAACAAGATATTCACATCCATTACTGGAAATCTGTGCCTAGTGTGTGACTAGCGGATGCTTTTGTTAAAGTCATTGCTCCTTACTTGAAGTTAAATCAGAGGTGAAATTTCATCCTATCAAATAAAACCTTACTGTGACAGATCTAAACCACAGTGGCTATGAAAAAGAGAGGTACTGGATACAGGTATAACAAAATTATACCTGCATGTGATTTTTGTACATGAATCACATAGAAAGAACTTCTTAAAAAGCATAATAAACAGTAAGATACAAATGTTGGCTATGGGGAGCTAATCAAGAATCAGATCAAAATTGAGGTTTAAACCAAATGTTCACTTATCTGAAAGCTCATGAACTAACAAATGTACAAATTGAACTTTTCTGGAACTTGCCAGGTGTATTGGACAATCAGATGTACTATATCATGCATTTGTTGTGTATTATTTGATATTATTGGCATAAGATACATGTGAAGGATATGCCCATTTGCATAATAATCGGGCATTGCAATGAGATTTTTTTTCACTTTATCCTAGATATGATCCAATGTTAAATACCTAAAAGCCTCCAGGTTCTTAGTAAAGCTGACTTTGGAGAAGGGAGGGCTTGTCTTAGTAGTGGACAAGTTATCTGTAAAGCATACATAATTATTGGAGAAGAATCCAAACTGTTGGCTTTAGTAGTACTATAAAATATATTGGAATGACAAAATATCAAAGTATACAACACTCACATTCTTTAAAGCTAATTGGAACAGTAAGGAGCAATGACTCGGTATTGCTCCTTACTTAAAGTGTCTATCGACAACCCAATATCAATACATGCCCACTACCCAACCCAAAACCAAAGGACAATAGCAACAAGAGGTACATGGACCCGACTCAGTATGCATAGAGTATATGTTTCCTAAGCACCAACTTTCCCCAACGATGCATAGTGAAACAACCAAGCAAGGAATAACACTCCTAGGAGCATGATGCCAAAGCATAACATTTCGAGGTTTCTTGTATTTGTGTGTGGTATAATTTTCACATTTCTAGGAATCTGGAAGCATATTACATTTGATACAATCTATACATTCCAGAAAATGTGACATAGCAGAGTACAACTTTACCAAATTACTGTTTCGAACAATTGAATATCAAACTAACACAATAGAAATTTTCGGTTCCAGGAAGGCTTGAGCCTGTAGGGAAACACTGATAGTGTATACTTTTTTTATCAATGAAATTAGAAAGAACAAGAACAATTGGGTACTTGTAGACTTACAGTACTTGTAAATTAGGGGGACATTAGGGCTTTCCTAATCAATGAAATTAGAATTAGGGCAGGAATAGGAAATTAGGGCAAAAATAGGAAATAAAATAGAAGCCCTAACCATCGCTGACCTCTACCTCTTTCGCTGCACCGGACACCGCCACTACCTGTGTAAACCCCCTAAATTTCTACTACGATTTTTTATTTATTTAAAATTTCGTATTTTTTTTTTATTTCGTATCTATACGTACACATGAGTCGCTTTGTCGTATTTACGTAACGTGCGAAATTTGCGTTCGTAATTTTTCGACGAGTGCGAATATGTGTCGAGGTACATACTTTAGAAAATATTTTATTATAAATTTTATTTTTATAGGAAAGGTTCATGTTCAAATAATATGTGATAAATATTTTTAATTTCTAAAAAGAGTTATTTGTTCGTCGTTTAAAAATAAGTGGTGATTTAAAAAATTGTGGTTTATATGAAATATTTCCAAAAGATTTGCGAAAAGTAAATTTTGCTTGTTAATATATTTTGTTATTTATAAAAGCTAGATCATGAAGTAATATTTAAGTATTTATAGTGATTTTCGAAATTAATTAATATTATATTTTAATATTTATGAAAAAGATATTTGGAATCTTGTTTTATTCAATATTTAATTAAATATGGTGATTCAAATTGGAAAAAAATTTTATTGACTTGTTTAAAAATAGTTTAAGTTAAGGATGTAATTTATCTAAATATTGATTTGATATGGATTGAACTATTTTTAAATCCGTTTAAATTAATTGGTGATTTATCTATGGGGGATTAAATAAATTCCAATCTCTATCCAACTGGGAATTCCCACCTCCTATAAAAGGAGAGGTACTCCTCCAGAAATTTTTCAATCAACAGATTGTGCATCGTGTCTGTGCTCCCCATCCACTACGTTATTTTCTCTACAAATACATATTTTTCCGTCCGACAGACCGGACGTCCACCTCGTGTCGGGACACAACCCCGACACGACACATCCCACCCTCATCATCCTCGACTCCATACAGAACCCCGCCACCACCGCGGTAGCCGACTCACTTCCGACAGCACCCCGACACCGACAACACACAAACCACCATCTCAGTCACCCCGTTCCCGTCTCCGACTACAGCCATCACCCACCACCACCAGTAACAGTCCCACCACCGCCAACTCCACCGTGTCCGACCACCGTCGGGTTCCCCAAATCAACCCATCACAACATAGCAGGAGAAAGAAAAGCCTCACCTGAATTTCTCCGCGTGGCCGCCTCCCGCCAGATCCTCTGCCGCCGAGATTCTCCGGCGCCCAGTCGCTCCGCCCTTCCGCGCACACCAGATCTGGACCACCTGCCGCATCACCGTCGCCGCACCTCTCCGACTCAGATCCGCCGCGTGCCACTGACCACCGGCGCCGCGCCCGACTCAGACCGCCACCTCCTCGTTGCTGTCCGCCGACAACACCGACACCGGACACCGTGCTCCGCCCCACGCCGTGGATCTAGCGCCGGCCGCGCACGCCGAGCAGTGCCCTGTCATCATCAGACCGGCGTCGACACTCCGCCGCGCGTGCGCTGACAGCCGCCGGCTAGACCCCTCCGCTTTCCGCGTCTGCGTCGGTGATACAGGCCGCGCCATCTGCCGAACCACCGGCGCTCCAGCGCCGACATCTTCTGAGGTGGACCGCGCCACCACCAGCGCGCGCCTCCACCAGCGCCGCTCCGCCGTGACCCTCATCCGCCCCTCCGATTTCTGCACCGCCACGAAACCCCGACGCCGCTCCTCTCTTCGGAGCCAGGCGCGCCGACGCCACTCCTTTCCCCGGCGCCAGCAAGCCCAGAGCCCGCCGCGCCACTCGTCGCCGAGATCCCCTTCTCCTCCGCGCCGATCGTCGCCGCGCCAGTGAGCCTCCGCGCCAGGCGGAGCCGAACCCCCGTAAGCCCTTTTTCTCTCTCTGTGAGGAAACATTTGGGGGTTTGGGATTAATAGGGATAAGTTAGTATTTAATAATATTATTATTATTAATATTATTGTTATAGTAATATTATTAGTAAAGGTTATTTCTGATATTAACATCATCATTTATTGTTATTATATTTATTATTATTTTCAGTTTATTTATTATTAGAAATAATATTTTATTTATAATTTATGAGTATTATTTTTAATATTATTTAAAATACTAGTAGTATAATTGCAGTATTAATAATTGTATTATTTTAGAAATTCTAGAAATATATTTTTGTCAATATTATTATTAATAATTGCATTATTTGATACAAGTCGAAAACCATTTTTTTTTGTCTTCAAACATTTTTTTTTCCAAAAATTATTTTAACTAGTAAAAAGGGTTTTCGAAATTATAAATACTTTCGAGTATTTCAATAATTATCTCTACTAATAAGATAGAGGTTATCTTCATAGAAATCCTATTTTTGATAAACTTACGATTTTAGCCTAAATCGATTTATCCACATTTTCAAATATTTGTCAAAAATAAATCCTATTTTACTAGTAAACATGGTTTTCAAGTATTATACATATTTTCTAAGAAATGGTATATGTATTCTTCACACAAATTCCCCTATTATCGTCATTGATCATGACTAATCCCATGTTTCTATCTTCTCGCGATTTGGACCATTACGTCGACCATGGCTATTGGATTATTGGAACATGGCAGAATATCGCACCACCAGGCGACACACCAGGCAAGATACCTTGCCATTATACTGTTTATTTTTAGTTGCATTTTATTACATATCACTGTTCATTTATTTCTAGTTCTTGATTACTGCCTGCTCAGTGATATTAGTTGTACCTAGTTATTTATCCTTTGGTTGCATATGGACCTAGAGTTAAGGGACTACCACTAGTTTAGTGCATTACATAAAACTTGACACTGTTGTGCCACGAGATGTGTGAGTTATGAGTAGCATATAGTCTACGGACTTGCGTGTTGGCTGATCACTGATGCGTGCAGGACGTGCGTTAGGTCTAACTGTCAATAGTTGTATGTTAGAAGACTTGACGGTTAGTAGTGTTACATGGTCGTGGATGCGACATGATAGGTGCATTGGGTGGGGAGGACATTACCTGACGTATGGGCTTCTTTGCACTACCCTTATTACCTGTGCGCTCCTCCGGAGACGCAAGCTCCAGGTGCCCTCTGACGTTTTCCAGAGCATTATGGACGTAGCCCCTTGCACATGATGCCCTCTGACGATCTTCGGACGTTACGGATGTAGGCCCCTAGTGCCCTGTATGGGAACTATGCCGATCCTATTTACAGCCAGGGCTCATGCCTCGAAGGATTGTTTCTCAACTGCATGATCACTTTAGTATGGTTAGATTGTCTTATTTATGTCTTGTCACTTTCTTTGATTGTGGCATATTTTATATTCAGTATTATATGGCATGTTGATGTATCTTGTTACGTCCCTCTGAGGACCTGGTTATCTCGCCAGGTGTGTGTTCGTGATTTTTTGCAGTGCTCTAGCTAAGGCCATGACTTGCGCTCTATTCATCGAGATGTTGCTCTTGGATCGTCATCTCCTTGCTCTACCAAATTCCTTTTCCTTTTATATTTCGTTCTTATTAAAATTTGTTGGTAGTGGACTTTGTCTCCGCCCAACGATTGTATACATGACAAATTCAAAGTTGATTTTATATCATTATTTATTTTGTGGATGAGATTTAGTACCTTGGTTACTGCATTTTACAGCTTATGTATATATACGAGGGTCCATATACTTCGTATGTATACAGCTGGCATGATTACGTTCTAGTCCTATGTATTTTGGGACTGGGGCGTTACAACATGCCCCTAAACGATTTCGCCGTGGGCGTAGAGGGGTCGGTGGAGGCTTCGCCATCGATAATAGGGCCCGCAAGTACACGACGACGGCGGAGGAACGCCCCTACCGTCCTCAGAAGCAGCACAACATGGTCTAAAATATTATAAGAAAGTAACCTATTTAAAGTAACCACAAGTCACAACATGGTCTAACATATTATAAGAAAGAGCTACAATACAATTCTACATGCTTCTAAGTCCTTCTAGGTCAAAGTCAACATTGGTCAACTCTGGTCAAACCTGGTCAACTCTAAGTCAAATAGTCTGTTTACTAATTTTTAGGTCATACACAAGTTTTCAAGTCATTCGGAGTTCGTTTGAGTCGATTTGGATCAAGTTTGACCCAAAGTTGACTTTTGTCAACTTGGTCAACTTGTCGGCCAATTCGACCAAACTAGGATCCTTATGACGATCCTACTCTGTCCCAACACTCCCTATAGTCATATCACAAGCAAACATTATATTACTTATATATATTCATCACAAGTAACACACACACACACACACACACACACACACACATATATATATATATATATATATATATATATATATATATATGTATATATATATATATATATATGTATATATATATATATATATGTATGTATGTATATATATACACATATATATATAAGTTATGAAAAGAAGAATGGTTGTGTGTGGGTGTATGAGTGTCGAAGGGCTGCTGGTTTGAGTCACAAAACTGAGAAGAAAGGTTAAGAATATATCTACAAGAGTATACTATATACAAATATACTACAGTCAATAGAAAACTAAATATAAATATATATACATATAGGCATATATATGAATATATCATGTACACATGTATATAAAGGAATGAGGGTCGATCTCGAACCTGGAATGAATTTCCAGATGTGGGATCAAGGCCTCGACAACCTACTTCTAACATATATTCACAAATAGATATAATTGGACTTATTATATATATACATACATACATATATATACATACAATAGGTAGAAAACACCATAAATGCATATAATGGCTAGAAAATATGAATTAAACCCAAGAGTCAAATCCCACAAGTCCAAAACAGCGTTCAAGAATCAAAAACTCAGAAATTATCACATTAAATCCCAGAAATCAAAATATCACAAAATTATTCAAATTCGAATGTCAAGAAAACCTAATTTTCACAATTCGACCCAAAACGCAAAATACTCCAAATCAACTCACGAAACTTGGCAAATATGTTGGTCTCGACACGTGGGACGTGCTCGGGTACTCCCGTGGTCGAAACCGTGTCCGTATCGTGTCCAGTGAACGAGTATCGAAAAACCCGATACGCGCGTGAACCGAATCAATGCGAACCCGATTTCTCGCTCGTTTCCGATCCGATTCTCGTGAAACTTCATGTACACCTGGGCGTACACATCCTCGACCTACTGGCCGAGTTAGCATGCGGCCATGTGTCGTGTCTGACACTTATGCGGGGCGTATCTGTGCGTGGGTATGCGCGCGTGCACAGTCCCGTGCACAGCGTTGTGCACGCGTGTCGACGAGTCTAGGGACTCGTGTGTCCCACCTCGTGTCTCGTGTTCGTGTCCTAGGCTAGGGTATGTATAGGGCTACACGTTGGACACCCTGAATCGTGTCGTGTCGTGTCCACACGAACACCGTGTCAGCGGCGGCTGACCGTGAGCGCGCGCGTGTGGGCCGATCAGTGCGATCGCGATTTCTTCCTCGTTTCTTGACGAAACTCTACAAAATTTTGGGAGCATGTTCTCAGACACGGTCCCCACCTACACGTCAAATTTATACGACCATGTGGCCTGTGCATCGAGAAATCAACCCCGAGCAGCAGGGCACGTGCGCGGCCTGGCGTACAGCGCGTTCGTGTCCTGTTTGGACACGGACACGAGTCTGATTCGTGTCGAAACTCATGGGGTCATGATCCTCGTGTATAGGGCTACCAGAATATATAAAAGATTCAGCAAAAATCAAGATTAAATCCATTGCGACATTTCATCGAACACCTACAAATATAAACCGACACGTGTCCGATACGGACACCAAACGAATACGAAACTGGACGAAAACGAACCTACAGGTCAAGGGTACCTAGATGCACACTACTATGGAGAAAAATCAAGAAAAACAATGCTAGAATAGGATTTGCCTATTAAGAGTCAGAATCTCAATGTAAAAGACTCCTCGAGCGCTCCAACGATCGAGTACCCCCAAGCAAACGCCTCCGCAACCTTGCTAGCAATGCTCCAACAAGATCCTCTCCTTCCTACGAGTGCAACGGAATTCGTTTGGGGAAAAACGGACTCCGGATGAAAAAGTTAGGATTTTTGGAGAGTGGAGGCTAGGGTTTCTCTTGAAGGCTAAAGAATTCTACACAATGAGGGGGGGCTGCCTATGGCCGGCCAACTATAGGGGATTAGGGTTTTGGTTAGCACATGGGCCTAGGCTCCCTAAGTTGCTAATAAAGCCCAAGTCCAAAAAGGCTTTAAAAAGGCTAATTAGAAAATGACTTAAAAATTCATTTAAATCATTCTAAAAATAACTAATTAATTCTAAATTAAAACTTAATGATGAAAATTAATTCTAATTATGGCATTAGGTTTCTAGTCATGGTTGGCTAAGTTAAACCCATTAAGACTACACAAACATTAAACCAAACCACATATCATCACATGAATTCAATAAAATAATATAAAATTATAAAATGACCAAAATACCCTTAAAATGAAAAGTGGGTGTGACAAGACTGCAAGAATAAACAATTTTACTATTAAAATTTCAAATTAATAAAATAATCCCATAGCCAGTCTATCAGTTATGTCTCATGGCAGAAAAAAAAGTACATAATTTTGTGGCAAAAAGTACATAATTAGTCCACCTGTATCAATAACATAACACCATTAGTCAGACAATCTGCACTACCATACTCAACACTGGTCATAGATAAATTTAATAAGATACTCAAGGATGGACACTCAGCATTCTGGAGAATAGTATCGACAATAATGTGATATGTCTAAACATTTGCTAAAAGATACTAAAAATTGATTTCTAATTTGGATTCCAGTTCCATAGCTGATGTCTTTTAATGTTTGATGTATAGCATATACAGGAAGATTGTTAAATATTGTCATCGTTTAAGCATAAAAAGCACACAACAATTTCTGTCAGTTAGATAAAAAAAATTAGTAAAAAAAAAACCCTCAACGTTCACAACAAAATGTTGAAGGGGATTCAGAATATTCTTATCTAGTGTCACTAGCTAACGAAGAAGCAAAGTAGTAACCAATAATATGAGGGCAACCAAGCATCCGGGTCTGGATCATTTACACAGCTACTCTGACTTTTAAATCCACTTTTCATTCAACAAAATAGATGTTTCCTCAAACGAAAAAAGAAGGCCAATAGAAAAAAATATGGCATGTAGAAAAAATAATCCCAAAGATAAAAACACATGGCATGGACATTTTATCGAACACAAGAAGGATGGTGCAGATTAAAGAAGAAGAAAAAAAAGGAACCTTGAGGTACTAGAGCCAAGAAGTAGTGCTATGTCCACGATCCAACTTCCCCACCATCGCCACCACCAACGCATCACTGAGCCATCGCATCCCTAAACTTCCTCTCTCTTGAATAAATAAGTAAATATAAGAATAAAAGATACAAGAGTTGGAAGATGATGCTTGAATAAAAGATACAAGAGTTCTGAATCGACCCTCCGGTTGGTCTTGTTGACGGCGACGCTCTCTCCATGTGACGAAGTCGACGAATTCCTCGACAAGGCCGACCATGGTGGAGGCGAAGAGGGGACGGATCTTGTCGACTGTGGACTGGTCTCCTCTGGCGAAGATGGAAAGGGTTGGGCCTCCAGCTCCCTCCCCATCTCCTCTTTCCTTTCTAACTAGGTATAGGGTTTTGGATCTAGGGTTAGTATTTTGGAGTTGGAGGAAAGGAAGGAGAAGAAGAGGAAGAGAGGAGGGTGTTGTTGAACTAGAGATAGGGTTTTGGATCTATGGTTAGGATTTTTGAGTTTGGGGAGAGGAGGGAGAAGAAAGGAGGAGAAGGAGAAGACCAGAACGATTTTGGGGGAGAGGGAAATTTTTGTTGAAGCGCGGGGTGTAGCAAGAATTTTGCCAAAAATTAAACTTAGAAAATATTACAAGTTTGCCACCGCTCTAAAATATTAATAATGTTTTGTTTTATAAACGTTATAAAAAGTCCAGAATTAACCCAAACCGTCATAGAAAAAAGGTATTTCGAACTTTGATAACGCTTAGGTATCTGGCGTCATCAATACGTTTTGTCGAGCGTTATCAATAGGCCTTTTTGTTGTAGTGAGCGTAACCCTTATTCTTCTTTGTGCACATACTAGAAGATTGATCTCCACCGAAGCATATTTCTCCACAGGGCAGAGCACAACCTGTGGCTCTTCAAGCATAACGGGCTGCTAGACCGTTACTGAGAAGGGCATAGCATGACCTCCAACTTTTCGACAAAGCACGAGGACTGCCAAGATGTTGTTCAGGTTCGAACAAGGTGTTCCAATGCATCTCGAGATTCACTACTACGTGTTCTTCTACAAGGACATAACTACTTTGAACGAAGAGATCCACAGCCAACAGCCAACTGATGCCAGGCTAGGGTCCTCTTAAAGCTAAGTCAGGGTCGTGCATAATGGGAATTCTATGAAGATGATGGAGTTTGCTCCTCAAGAAACCCCTTTTTATAGGTCATATTGGCCAATAAATGCATATGAACCTAATAGTTAGCATAATGAATCTCATTTAATAGGTTCGTTACAAGTGGATGCCATGCCACAAACTCCTCAACTTCCCCCAAGAAAGAAGGTGGCAATTAAGACTTATTCAAAGACAGTCATTAAGGAAAATGCAAAGTCCCACCACCCCTCACACACACACTAAGAAAGCCATTCTCCGTGTAATTTAACATGGAGAATGATATTCTCCATATTTCTATACACGGAGAATGTCATTCTCCGTATTTTTATACACGAAAAATACCATTAAACGTGTAATTTAAAACGAAGAATGGTCATTCTCATGCATTTTAACACTGGGAATGACCATTCTCCGTGTAATTTAAAACGGATAATGACATTCTCCGTGTTAAATTACAAGGAGAATAGTCATTCTTATGCGTTTTAACACGGAGAATGGCATCCTCCGTGTAATTTAATACGGAGAATGACATTCTCTGTGTTTTTATACACGGAGAATAGTCATTCTCATGCGTTTTAACACTGGAAATGATCATTCTCTGTGTAATTTAAAACGGAGAATGATATTCTCCGTGTTAAATTACACGGAGAATAGTCATTCTTATGCGTTTTAACACGGAGAATATCATTATCCGTATAATTTAACAAGGAGAATGACATTCTCCGTGTTTTTGTACACGGAGAATGGCATCCTCCATGTAATTTAACACGGAGAATGATATTCTCCGTGTTAAACTACACGAAGAATAGTCATTCTCATGTGTTTTAACACATAGAATTTCATTATCTGTGTAATTTAACAAGGAGAATGACATTCTCCATGTTTTTATACACGGAGAATGGCATCATCCGTGTAATTTAAATCATTCTCCGTGTTAAATTACACGAAGAATGGCATTCTCCGTGTAATTTAAGACGGAGAATGGTCATTCTCATGCGTTTTAACGCATGGGAATGCCATTCTCCGTGTAATTTAACACGGAGGATGCCATTCTCCGTATAATTTAACACGGAGAATGGTATTCTCTGTGTAATTTAAGATGGAGAATGGTCATTCTCATGCATTTTAACGCATGAGAATGCCATTCTCCGTGTAATTTAACACGGAGGATGTCATTCTCCGTGTAATTTAACACGGAGAATGGTGTGTAATTTAACACGGAGGATGCCATTCTCCGTGTAATTTAACACGGAGAATGACATTCTCCGTGTAATTTAAGACGGAGAATGGTCATTCTCATGCGTTTTAACGCATGAGAATGCCATTCTTCATGTAATTTAACACAGAAAATGGCATTCTCCGTGTAATTTAACACGGAGAATGGTCATTCTCATGCGTTTTAACGCACGAGAATGTCATTCTCCATATAATTTAACACGGAGGATGCCATTCTCCGTGTAATTTAACACGAAGGATGACATTCTCCGTGTAATTTAAGACGGAGAATGGTCATTCTCCGTGTAATTTAACATGAAGGATGCTATTCTTCGTGTAATTTAACACGGAGAATGCCCTTCTCTGTGCTAAATTACACAGAAAATGATATTCTCCGTATAATTTAAGACGGAAAATGGTCATTCTCATGCATTTTAACACGGAGGTTGTCATTCTCCGTGTAATTAAAACGAAAAATGTCATTCTCCGTGTTAAAATTACGGAGAATGGCATCCTCCGTGTAATTTAACACGAAAAATGAACATTCTCATGCGTTTTAACCTCCGACATGGTGTGAAGATTGCGAATGAAGAGGAAGGTTTGAAGATTTTGAAGGAAAAAACCTACATTCGAAACTGAGCGGCATATGGAAGAAGAGGAAGAATCGAAATATTTGTTTTTTGAAGAATAGGGTTCGGGGATGTTTTCAATAAATTAGAAGGGCAAAAAGGTCATTCAGAACCCGCTTTATATATGCATCGCTAATTCTGGGCACGCGATGAAATATTATTTTGCGGTGGGTTTTACATAAAATTTTTACAATTTTTGGACATTTTATAAATTTTTCCTTCCTAAATCGGAATGTAATTATTAATTCCAGTACTATAAATAACGTTACAATTAGTTCTTTTTCGTGTACTATCCTGTCTACATATCTCCAATTTCTAAAACCATAACCCTAACTACACCACAATGCCGAGCTTCTCGGAGGAGGAAGTAGAGCAAGCAAACACCCTCCTGCTGCTAGCTGCCCGACCGGTCATCTTCGAAAGCGCCAGTAGGTGGGGCGCGAAGAGGAGGCGCTCCGTCCCTGATGAGCCAGCAAACTCTCCTCCGTCGACAATCACGACGACGTCGAGTGGAATGTTCGTATATCTAAGCCGAGATTTTGTTTATATATGAACATATAGGTAATTTATTCTAGTAAAGAAAAAATTCATAACCACTCGTTAATAAATTAACAAGTATAAATTGGACTGTTTAAAAGTCACTACTTAAAACCACTCAAAATTGGACCACTCATAACAAGGGCTCCAGCCCACCCCAGCATTTGCCATAATTCTGCCATTGACTCATAACATGTATATATATATATATATATATATATATGGAAAAATGGGAAATGAGACATAGACTCATGTTCTTATATGAGCCATTCTTGTGGCTTCCATATGGACCAATAAAAATATATTGACTTGGAAAAGAAAATTTAAATAGATGGAAATAAAAGATCTCATAAAAGATTTGATAAATAACAACTTACCATATCTTTGCCTTGGAACTTACCAAATATGTTTACATAGGAATTTAAATAGATAGAAATAAAAAATTCCATAATTTTAATATAAATGTTAATGTTAATGTTAATATTAATGTTAATGTTAATATTAATATTAATATTAATGTTAATATTAATGTTAACATTATTTTTAATATTAATTTTAATGTTAATATTAATGTTAATATTAATGTTAATGTTAATATTAATTTTAATTTTAATTTTAATGTTAATATTAATTTTAATATTAATTTAGTGTTAGTGCTAATATTAATGTTAATGTTAATATTAATTTTAATGTTAATATTAATTTTAATATTATTTTTAATATTAATTTTAATTGTAATGTTAATATTAATTTTACTTTTAATGTTAATATTAATATTAATTTTAATGTTAATATTATTTTTATTTTTAATGTTAATTTTAATTTTAATCTTAATTTGGAGGGACAAATGGCATTATTCCTATTTAAATTCATAGACAAACTTATCTGGTAAGTTCCTATGTAAAGATATGGTAAGTTATTATTTATCATTATGAGATCTTTTATTTCCATCTATTTAAATATGCTCTTTCAAATCATAATATTTTTATTGGTCCACATGAAAGCCAAGTGAGATGGCTCATATCCCGTTTTCCCTATATATATATATATATATATATATATATATACGACCCGAGTGGTTAGGAGATCGATTTCAATTTTTTAATTCCCTCACTTTTTTTTTAAAATTAATGTTAATATTAATTTTAATATTAAATTAATTTTTTTAGGGTGCGGCTATCCGCACCCCAGCCATTGCTAAGCCCACCCCATCATAAAAAATATATATGTAAACTTACTATTCTACCCCCTCCCCCTCCCCCTCCCCCTGCTCCCCTCTCCTCCCCGCTACGCCGACCCTCCTCCTCCGACACCCCGACCCCGCTGCTCCCCGACCCCTCTCCCCTCCCCCGACCTCACCCGCCGCTCTCCCTCCACCCTTCCTCCCCCGCTGTAATGCCCCGCTCCGCATCGGTGCATTACGATGAGTCGTTGACTCGAAGAGTTGCGTTGACCCGATGAAGTATCGATGCGAATCGATGCGAGTGTTACGTTGGCCAAAGGTAAGCTTTGAGTCGGTTGGAATCTATGAATCGAATCGATGCGAAGGATAAGTCCCGTTGAGCAAGTGCCGATTTTAGTTGATCTGGTGTGCAGGCTATGCTTTTACGCTGGACGATAAGAGGTCGGCATTTTGCCTTATGCAATGAAGTGTCCGCGAAACCAAATCGTGGCCTTGCAACGGATTGTGGCATGGGCGCGATAGGCCAAATTGATCGAGTAGTTCAAAGGAATGGCAAAGTCCGGGAGTTAGCTATGCGATCGAGTTATGGAAGCGAGACGCTTCAATCGGCGAAACGGCAAGGCGTATCGGCTTAAGGTGGGCGGGTTCTTGACTCTCTCTCCCTATTCCTTCACGTCTAATAAAATATGTTATAGTATGCGTAATATGTTATCGAGTTAGCGAGCGTGGCTCGGCGAGTAAGTGTCTAAATATGCGTTGAACACTAAGATAGAACATTGAACAATCGAAACATTGAAGCGACGTGCATCAAGTGTACGAGTCGCGGTAGGGCAATGATGGTAGAACATTGAAAGACGATATTGAGATGTGCATCATTTGCACGGCTCTGAGAACATTGAACTCTAGGCATAGAACATTGATTATGATGCTGAGCGTGCCTTTGTGCACTTAAGCTACGAAAAGACTAAGTAAATACGGAAGTAGGCTATGCGAATAACATTATGAACGGGACGCATGATTATGAGTACGAGATGACTAAGCCGTTGGGCGTCGTGCATCAATATGGATGTGTTGGGGCATAACGTCGACGGAGCTCCCCATATGAATGGGGGATTATGTTTATGGCACGGGAAACCGTTTATGGCACGGAAAACCGTTTATGTGCGAGACTATGCTTATGGAATACGAGATCGGTTGGTATGCTATGGATTGTATGCTATGGAACGTATTGCATGGTCAATGGACTCGGATTGCCCGTGCACGGGTGCGGCTTCCCTCGAACGGTTACGCCGGGGCGCCGGGACCGTTCGGCCTAGGAGGGAATTATGTGTGGTATTTATGGTGCACAATATTCGGACGGATTGCGACCGTCCAGTGCTGTGATAAGCTATGATATCCGTAAGTTTGGGATCCTTCGGATACTGGGCTAGCAACCCGTATCGAAGCGATTGTAGGCTTACACATAAGAGATGCCAAGTCTATTATGGTGCGACACACCGTGACCTTCATATAGATAGGGCCGGTGGGCTGAGATGAGAGCTGGGTGCAGGCGCAGGGCCTGCTACCCATTATGCATATGTTTACGTTTATGATTGGTCGGTTGTACGAATCGTATGTTTGCTTATGTTAAGTTCTAACCACTGCAGGCTAAGGAATATGGGACGGCATGTGCACGATCACTATGTTTATGTTCCTATTATGCCTAACTGTATCTGCTGCAGGAACACGGGATGCAGGACACATTTATAATAACATGCTATGTTTAAGTATTGCCATGAAATCGATCCTAAGGCTAAATAGAAAGATCATCAAATTAAGATGCATGCTCACTCAATGATTAAGTGTTGGTTTGGGTGCGAGCGGGTCTTGATCAGTACGAAGCGAGGACGAAAGCACTAATCCCCCACTAGTTTATGTGCAGGTCAGGTTATGATCGGCTCGGGGCGGAGCTTGGCTTGGACGTGCCGAGGCATGGAGTCCTTGGCGTTCAAGAGGAGCTACCGCATATGCGTTCGGACTTGCGACATGGAGATGTTCGGCCGAAGACTACTTGGTGGCTATAAAGAGGCATAATGTATGGAACAGTGTAATCCTTTGTGAGCTAGAGAGATCATGAGCGTTGTAGCCAATTGGCATTTTATGTTGGGCTATTCAGAGCCATTGTAACCTTCAGTTCAATATGAATAAAAGAGATTCTTATGTTTCACTTGTTTCCTTCCGCTGCTTATGTTATCGATTTGAGATAGTTCTATGTGAACCTGTTATCTTGCCTTGCACGAGCACAACTCCAGGCTCGTGCGGCATCACGCCCCAGCGAGGACGATGATTCGGGTTAAATCTAGCGAGGACGAGCGATTTTCCCGGGTCGGGGCGTGACACCCGCCCTCCTCCTCGCTCCCCCGACCCCCTTCCCCTCCTCCTCCGGCCCTCCGACCCAGACCTCCGAACGAGGAGGAGGAGGAGGGGGTCGGGAGGGGAGCAGAGGGTTGGAGGAGGAGGGCGGGGGAGGAAGGGGGTAGGGGGAGTAGCGAGGGAGGTCGGGGGAGGGGGGGGGGGGGGGGGGAGGAGGAGGGGAGGGGGGTGTCAGGGGAGCAGCGGGGGAGGGGGTCGGGAGAGCGGGGAGGAAGAGTAGGGTAGAATTGTAAGTTTATATATATATATATATATATATATATATATATATATATATATATATATATATTGTAATAATGGGGTGGACTTAGCAATTGCTGGAGTGCGGATAGCCGCACCCTTTTTTTTATGTTAGCTGTTATGTCAAATATTACGACAGTTGTTATGTCAGATATCATGTCAGCTGACTACATCTAGCCTACCTGCTTAGGCGGAAACAAGTAATTATCCGACTTTGATTAAAACTTAGGTGTTCTATTAGCGCCTAGGCGCGGGTTAATTCTGACTTTCAGAAAACCGAGATTCACTGCACACATGTTACTATTCTTTGATGATGATCCCTTTCCTTAAATTTCACAATTAACAACTAACGGGTTTACAAGCATCCGGCCCCGGCCCATGAACATCAAGAAAACGGATCGCACAGGAACACACTAGATCCATTCACCATCGTCATTTGCCCACGAGGAGCTAGCCAACCAAGCACTTCTTCTTCGTCGTCGTTCTGCCATGGAAATTAGGGTTTTCTCCCTCCTCTTCGTCGTCTTCCTCGTTGCATCTCCGTTTTTTCAAGGTATCGTCTCTCTCGATCTCTCCTCGTTTCGCTCCGATCTATCGGGGTTCAGATCTGGTACCGGCCAGATCCGACCGTTAGAGCGTGGTCTACGTGAGCATGCGGTGGTTCGATCGTGCGATCTTCTGCGTTGACCCGTTATTTGTGCATTTTTGGAGTGTCCGTGTCGTGTCCGATGCGAACACGGACACGGATTGAAAATTTGGAGTGGGTGGTTGATGTCTACGATGGATTTATTTTATGGCTCGAATTCCTCGACTAGATCTGGCCCTCTTTTAGAGGTGAGGATGATCTATTTGCGATCATTTACTTTGGCTGGATTAAAACACGACACGACCTGGATACGTTGACACGGACGCAGAACTAATTTTGGTGTGCATGGTGTATCTTGGAGTGTCCACGATTTGGACAAGAAGACACGAATACAGACCGATTTGTGTCCTTAGCTTTTCGGAGAGTAGAAATCACCTCTCTTTATATGATGTTTGAGGTGGAAGAATGAGTTTTGTGTCCTTAGCTTTTTGGAATGAAAAAAGTTTTTCTTAAGTTTATATTGTACATGAAAAATTATTAACGGGACGATAGACAAAAATCCGTTCCCGAAAGTGTTAACGGGACGGGTACGGAGACGGAGAGTGCATTGTTAAACGGGGACGGGGATGTGGATAAAAAATTAAACACAACCGGGGATGGGGACGGGAACGGAGATTCGAACACTACTCGGGGACGGGGATGTGGGGTATGCAAGGGCGGAGGCAGGAAAAAATATTAGAGGGGGCTAAAAAAAAAATCATGTGATAGCTTACTTGTTTCAAAAAAAAAAAAAACTACAAAATTGGCTTCAAAAGAAATTGAAACAACAACCTAAGGATTCGAAACCTGGCCTACCTGTATAAAAGCCTACTGACTCAACCAATTGAGCTATGGTCTACATGTGGCTTTTACTGGTACCTCCCAGTATTTAAGTTTTAAGCCCGGGCTACAGCCCGGGGGAGCCCACCTTATGCTCCGCCCCTGGGGGTATGGTCTGTGGCCCCGACCCGACCCGTTGCCATTCCTAGTTAACCCTAGATAAGTTGTGCACTATATTTGCACATAGATCATTGCTAATCTTAGTATATAAACATACTTAAGAGAGCAAGTCGTACTGCCACTTTAGTTACTTCTCTAGTTGTCGTGTTTTACTGGTATTTTATCATCTTACTACATGTGCTTAGTCGCAAACGTTGATAGAAACTGGGAGAGAGATCTATAGATTTCAATAAATTATGCGAAGTGAGGTATAGATATGATAGGATCTAGAAGGATTGCTTTAGTGCTGGTCATGAATGCACCAGTTGCACTTGATGATAATAAACAACACCTCAGAAGATGAAACCTAGAGAAACCTGTAGGCTAATGAGAACACTATCAGATACAAGAAAGCAGAGTATGCATGGTAATATAATGGGAAAAATCTTTGACCTTTATTTAATCTGAAATATTTATTTTTGGTTCGTCCTCATCTTCACAGATATGATGCATTTTAGTTAACCCTACTGATGTGAAGTGTGGCTAAACTTGTGGAATTAGATGCCTTTTTAACTGACATATTAGATACTGGTCTTGCTGAAATATTATTTGTCAAATCACATTAGGGAATTTGTTATGCACCTTGAAATTTGGAATCTCAAGCTAATTAGATTATTCAAATTTGAGAATGACAAAGTTTATGCTAAAAGAGCTTTTTAGAGGTTTGTCTCCTTGGAGGATCTAATGGTAATAAGGTTTGTATAAAATTCATTGTGGTGGAAACAGAAGTACAATAATTGCTTAGAAGATGGACAGTTTCTTATAATATAGTGAATATCTATGTTGTGCGGACACGGCAAAATGGTGCCCGTGTCTGTACCCGTGTCCCTATTTGTACAACATAGGCAAATTACACCGTGCTTATTTGAAAATGTCCGTATCCAGTACATGTATCGTGTCCTTATCCGTATCTGCGTCCGTACTAGTGCAACATAAGTAGCTATGTTATGCACATTGAACTTTGGAATCTCAAGCCAATTGGATTATTCAAATCTGAGAATGACGAAGTGTATGTTAAAAGTTCTTTAGAAGTTCGTCTCCTTGGAGGATCTATAGGTAATAGGGTTTGTATAAGATTCATTTTGGTGGAATGAGAAGTCCAATAATCTATGTTGCTCAGGGTGCCGTTGGGACGCCAAAAGGTGGGTTTTTTATATACGATGTCTCGCCCCTATGTTTTGGCACCCCAAAACGTCTTTGGATGCCTGGAAGATCCGTCTATTCCCAGGCGGTGATTGCGTTGGACGTTTAAAAAAAAAAAATCAGGGATGCAAAATTTAATGTTATGATGCATGCATGCAAAATTTAAAATCAGGGACTTTATGAACTTTATGAATTTCAAAGTTTGGTTTTGATTACAAGTTGCCGCATGCAAATTAATGCTATGCTGCTGGGAGCGAATCAGCTGTCCCTGATCCGGTGTCCCAATCCTGCCCCTCCTCTATGACATGTGGGCCATACAGATAAAAAAAATCAATAAAAGGCCCACATGTCATAGAGGGGGGACATGGTGGGGACACCTGATCAAGGACGGTTGATCCGGTCCCTATGCTACAAGCATGAAAATTTAAAATCATGGACTTTATGAATTTCAAAGATGGTTTTAGTTACAAGTTATGTTGCATGCAAATTAATGTAAACCATTCATATAGCAGATGTGCTGTTCCCAAATGAGTGTCCCAACCATGTCCCCTCTCCTATGCATGCAATTTTATATATTTTTTATTTGAAAAAATAAATAATTATGGATACAAAAAGTTGCATGCATAGGAAAGACGACATAGTTGTGACACCCATTTTGGGGACAACATATCTGCCCCTCTCATACACTGACTGGTACAACTTAATTCATAAATCATGTTCCTAGCCACACCAATCAACCATCAAGAGGAGAACAATTTGAAATTTCAAAGGTTTGAACATCTGCCTCCCTTTTAGTGTTCTGTGGGTCGTAGAATGCAAATGTCTTTTCAAGTATTTGCAACCAGCCAAAGCATCTGAAACCAGTCAACCATTCTGGTTCTCTTGTACTTGGTTGTTGTGAGTTTAGGGCTGCTCAATGGCCAGTTTGGCTAGTTTATCATGTTGTACGCGGGGTTCAATATAAACTGCATATCCTCCTGAACCAGTTATCTTTGCTAGAATGACATCGTAGTTGATAATTCTATTTTTATGACTTCCGTCTTTTTCACTTCCAGTAGTACTTAATGTGATTCTCCTTGGTTGTACATACATCACTTGTTTTATAACTTATAGACACAATTTAGTTTTATTAATTAATTTGAGTTTTATGTTTTATAACTTATAGACACAATTTAGTTTTATTAATTAATTTGAGTTTTTGGCATGAGAGACATAATTTACATAATGTATACTAGGGAGGGTATTAGAGCGCCTTGACTCGCCCCACCCCTCTAGTTTTAGACCCCACCGTCCCGCCTAGTGCCTAGCGCCTAGCCCCATGCAACGTAGCCAATAATTGCTTAGAAGATGGACACCCCATATTATAGTTGCTATGTTGTATCTTATGGTGCATGATACATATCTTACAATGCAATACAATATATTAACACTTTGCTACTTATCGGATGATCCTATATTATCTCATATAAGGTGATAGGTAGTATCGGCTTTTTTTTATTCGAGTCATCTAATGTATGCTTAATAATGTGGATTCTGGAACTAGATAGACTTGTAAAGATAAAACAAATACAAAATAGTTTATGAGAAAATTATATTAAATCTTGTTTCTATACGAATTTGGAAGTGTATACTCTAAACTCCTAGAGTTATTGTAATAACGATACAATATGCAAGCAAATCGATACCCGATATGTTACACGAGTTGACAATCTAATATAGTAATAACATTAAGTTTGAAAATCTACCATAGTGTAAATGAAGTCAAGGAAATGGTGTGTGGCTATCTACTATATAAAATAATTCATATACAAAGCTAGAGAATAAAGGAGACAAGGATGTTTACTTACTAGAATGAGTAGGTTATGGAAATATGAAGGAATAATAAGATCTAATAAAACATCACCATCCAAGGTTCTCCCATCAGAGCAGTCAGTTGTGGAGCATTAGAAAGCTCAATAAATGAAACTGAATGTTTTTGTGATTGGCTGTCAACCCTCTGTCAATGACGTCGACCCTCTATTTTTGTGCCTAATTCCATGCCGGTTATCTAGGATCATCCAACATGAGAGGACCATGCAATAAAACCTAGACGTCCAATTGTCTCAGTATATGAGTTTCAGTGTACATTATTAAATTTACAAGTAATTTAATAAGTAGTGACCCGGGGCAAACTATTAGCCTTTAATATTTACGATTCTCATATTTATTAAATGAAGGTCTCTCTCTCTCTCTCTCTCTTATTTTTAGCATTACTAGAATTCATGTACTTTGATCATGTAACTACTAACTAGGTTGTTCATGTGTGCCTTCTTTTGGAGAGAAGGAGATCACAGCCTTCCTCTTTGATGGATACAGTCTGTCAATAATTAGTTCCCTCATTATTTTTATGATATGAATTCTCAGCTGCTGTATATGCTGATACATATGGTGGTTTTAGTTGTTAGATGTCAATCGGATGAAAGTGACGTAATTGCTGAAGATGAAGGAGGTGAACTTGGCATAGTTGGCGATGAAACCCAGGAATTTAGTGATGGTTCCTTCAGTTCAGCTCCTGGAATAGATACTATATGCGTTTTCCCAAAGAACTCGGCACGATGTAAGTCTTGTTCTCATGCATTCTGAGATATATCTCTGTTTTCTCTCTGTTTTATTAGGCAGTCATGAATTATGTATACCATATCTATAACTGCAGTGGTTCCAGCTGGGGAAGAAACTGAGTTACTTCTTGGATTGCACAATGAAGGTACTTTCATTACTGACTTGCAGCTTGCTTCATTTTTGCGTTTGATTGAAATTTGAGTTAGCTTATTTCTTCCTTGGTTATTGTTGTCTGACTTAAGTTTCACAATTGTTTTTCTACTTTAAAAGAGATCCACATTGACAATTCTAATAACAGTATTTTATTGATGTTGGCGAACCTTAGAACCTAGAAATTTCTAAAAGGTCAACGAATCTCAGTAAGAACCTCGATTCGGCGGTTCTTACTTGGGAGCTCGTTTCCCCGACGACGAGAGTGCGTTTCCCAGACGACATGAGCGCTTCCCATAACACGACCCATAATTTTAAAAGAGGACAATTTTTTTTGGAAGAAAGTTGGAGAATTTTAATACACGTTCATCAAAGTAACAAGAAACTAAGGATTACTTACCTTGACATCATAAAAATCACCATGCGAATGATCTCTCTATAACTTCGTAACTTTGAACTGGCATTTATAAATTCTAATAAATATTACGATATCTATAAATTTCGATAACAATAATTAATAAACATAAACAATATATAGATATAAATTTTGATAACAATAATTAATAAACATAAACAATATATTAACGCATGCTCCCAACTTTGGACTCTTCTAAGTAGTCGCGCTCCCCCGCTCCCGCTCCCGTCCACGCTCCTCGCTTCTAAGGGCGAAACTAAATGTTGTAGCATATTTAACTATTCTATTCTCTTGGATGTAATTCCTACATCTGTAGTAATTCTGTTGTACAACAATGTTCGTGGTTGTATTTTGACAAAATTTCTCACTATCCACAAAAGTGTCAAAATTTGATGAAACTGTGGGAATTTGCATCCATTATTGCCATGACTTTTAGTAAATTATTCATTTATCTTTATAGTCATGTATAAACATTTGTTTCATTGCCGTGATTTTCCATTTTCCGAAAAAAATGATAGCCTCAAGTTTCAAGGCAGATGAAGTCATTTGGGCTAATATTTTGTACATAATCTGCAACTACAATGGATCATGATCAACATCTTGTCTGTTGTGAATGACTTATGTTTTCCAAGGCTTAGTACTGGAGATAGTTGATAGTACTTGATATCAGTGTAGTGTATTTCTTAATGAAACTTAACCATTTATGAACTGAATGAGGTTAAATGGATTCATGCAGCTGATACCATAAATTTCAGGTGCCTTTGTTGTGTGTAGTTAAACTTGCTATAGAGTCACGATCTTCTCATCAAACATGTCAATATGAATTGCATTAGAATAGTTTTCATTATCAATATCTGCAATTATGATATGGTTTGGAACGCATATCACATGATACTGCCAGTAAAAATGGGACCTCAAGTAAAGTTAATGGTCATGCTGTGCTGCACCATTTGGCCGTTCCATTATCTTGGTCAATTATTATTAATAGATTCAAACGAATGATGAGGACATCTGCAATAGGATTAGATCTGAATAAAAAAACATACTGACAATATAAAGGGAGATGTAAGGCTTGCAATCTTGTATTTTGTGGCATAATCTGTCATAATATCTGTTGTGATATTGGGATATTTTGGTCCATATTTTAAGATTTGACCTGCCAATGTTGATGGCACCGTAAAAAAGTTTAAACCAATTGTTCGGAGGGTACTGTTAATCATGTATTGCAGCGAGATGAATAGGCAGCTCCTGTTAATTAACCAAATTATTTTCTTAACACAATGCTTCTTATAAATGTCCTTGCCAGCTGAGTAGGTAGAAATGAATGGAGACCTGGTGTAAAAAGTTACAAGTCATCCGTTAAACCATTTTGTTAACATTTTTCCCCTTGAAAACATACATTTATCTATATCTTACGGAATTTACATCTTTGTTAAGTTTGATGGGTATATCAGTGGGGATCGAGCATTATGGTACAAGGGGGTGCAAATATCAAGTTATGCTTGTAGCTAGAATCTAGAAAGCTCGAACCTAAGGTATTGACTATTAGAGAAACAAAGTGGGCTAGAGTTAACGACTTCTGTGTGGCATGTCTAAGGACCAGTGCATTTAAAGGCGGGTTTTAATGTTGAGAGAATGAGTCTCATTCAAACTTAAGTCTTTCAATTTTCTTCCGTTGGTTTTTAGTTAGCTTGTCATCAGACCATTTTCGTAGTCTTCTAAATTTGCTTGATAACTTCTAGGTGAGAGACTTTAAATGTAATTGCTCTACGGACTAGCATCCGTATCCCATTCGATTATCACATGCTCGTTCAAACTTAGTCTTTCATTCTTTTCGTTGGTTTTTAGTCGGGCTTGTCATGAAAACATTTTCATGCTGTCTTCTAAATTTGCTTGGTAACTTCCAGGTGAGGGAACTTTGAATGTAATTGCTCTACGGGCTAGCATCCATCTCCCATTTGATCATCGCATGCTTGTTCAGAATCTCACAGTGCAGGTCAGTGTGTACTTATAACTGTCATATGTTCTTTGGTGGTGGTAGAAGAGATGACTAGTTGTAATATCCCAGTGTTTAAGATCATAAACTAATAACTTTTGGGCGTTAACATTTCTTCCCATCAGACTTGATGGGTTTATCTGTCTTATTTAATATGATCAAACAAAGGAGGAATAGAGGCTCTTGCATTGTGCAAAACTTAATCATTTAAGATTGCAAGTTGTTATAATTCTGGCATATGTGCTTATCTTATCGTTAAACTGGGATTTGACATTTGTTGAGCTTCAACATATTGTATTTTGTTCATGCGAGTAGCCTGCTAGGCATGTGATAGTTCAAGTTAACAACAATATACTCTGATTATAATATCCTGCTATTGATATTCTGTTGATAGCTAACATTTTTCCTTGTCAATGCAGGAATTTTATAATGCCTCGGTCCCGTTAAATTCTCAAGCAACGTTCCCATATAATTTTGCTGTTAGCAAGTTCTTGCAGGTATTATCTGTTTAATGCTAATCATGTGCGTGTATATATATGCCAAAAATGGAGAAAAGTATAATTGTGAACGTATCTTACACTCTGAAATTCTTACATGTCTATTGAATTGCAGCCTGGCTCTTTTGATTTGGTTGGCACAATTATTTACGAGATAGATCAACATCCATATCAGACTGTATTTTATAATGGTACAATTGAAGTTGTTGAGGCTGGAGCTTTTCTCAGCATCGAGTCTGTTTTCCTTGTAACCCTCGGTTTTGCCCTTATTGGTCTTCTTGGACTGTGGACATACGGTCAGATTCAAAACTTCACAAAGGTAACTATCGACATCACTTTTTCTTTCTTTAAGTCAGACTAGACTATCAGTGTTTAATAATTGAAGACCCAAAATGCATATCGAGTGTTCTCTATATATGTGCGGTGTATGCTATACTTTTTATAGTGCTATTCAAATAGCCTTCTTTCTGCAACATCATTATCTACATTGTGTAATCCACATCTTACGTACATACGTATCGAGTGTTCTCTATTTATGTGTGGGGTGTATGCTATACTTTTTATAGTGCTATTCAAATAGCCTTCTTTCTGCAACATCATTATCTACATTGTGTAATCCACATCTTACGTACATACGTATCGAGTGTTCTCTATGTATGTGTGGGGTGTATGCTATACTTTTTATATTTTCTGCACAAAGGTGTTCTTTCTGCCAACATCATTATCCACATTGTGTAATCCATCTTGTGTACAATCTGGTTCTCTTAGCAAATAAAGTGCTCAATTCGCTTCAAATCTTTTATCTTCACATTTATCTTGGAGAGAGAATGGCTAAAATATATTATGTTTTTCTGGTTTTTGCCAATTTTAGCTTCATTTCAACAGGTAATTAGAGGTTCTCTTTTCACTAAGTTGAGCTCTCATTATTGAATACTCTACTACCGGTATGGCAGTTAGGTTGTGGTGGGATGGTGTTTTAGGTCTGGCCTGTGTTGGGGAGCGAAGATATAGGTTGAGTATTGTCGGTACTGGAAGCTTGTAGATTTAATTTGAATGGAGCTAATAGATTAACCCCCAGAGAAGAGTGAATATTTGAGGAACTTATCCTGTCCTCTTCTAGCTGGAACATTAGATTTCAAATAATTTTGAGTGCCTTAGTGATTAGATGTTGATACATGTTGGTGTTGCAAGGTAAAGATGGTCTTGAGTTTCATAAGAGTATTCTGCAGGGATAATTGATGGATGCAATTAGCAGTGACATGCTCTACATTTTATGAGCCAGGTACTATTTCTAAGGTGGTGTAGTCACAATTTCGGGCATCCAAAATTACTTGAAGGGGTAAAATCTTGGAAACTCCGATAATTTTGTAATTTGGTTAGAAACAAGGGCTAAAGATATTTAAATATATAATGTTACAAATATTTTTTTATTTTATATTAGGGCCTATATGTTTAATAGATATCATAAGACATCATGACTATCAAGAGTTTATTTTGTAATATATGTCGTATCTTAGGTTGATGACTTTGTTCATACCTTCCATAAAAGTTGTAGTGTACTGGGTTTTGGCATGGTATAAGCAGAGGTTGATATTATGGCCCACTTCTTCAAAGTCAATTGTCTTGGCATCACCAAATAAATGTCATAATTTGAGTAAATATCCAAATACTAAATAACCTAGTCTTGAAGTGTGTTGACCATATTGTTGACATGGTTTTTTGGGGATGTTTTGAGCTGATATAATCAAGTAATTGATTTATTGTGTTCTCTGTGCTAAAACAATTGTAATTGCAATTGACAACACTGCAACTGCAATTTATTGGTATTCTGTTAATATGCGTCTGTTTTTTCATGCTTTTACATTAATCTCTGACCAGAAAACAAAGAGGGCCCCTAAGGTGGAAGTTGGCACAAGGGCAACTGAAGCTAACATGGATGAGTGGCTGCAGGTATTTTATCAGTTAATTGTTTCATGTCCCCTTCCAATTTGTAACCACGTCTTGCTTTAACCAAGAATCAGGAACCTTCTTAACAAAAATATATGTTTCGTGCCCCCTTTGTAATTGACATCAGGGAACTGCATATGCTCAATCTCTGTCATCCAAGTCCAAGAAGAAAAAGTAGACCGACGGGTAAGCTGTAATTTGTGACTGCAATTTAGCTTTTCACGAGGGTGAAGAAGAAGATAGAAGAAGACTTTGCTTTTGGTGCAATAGATTTCAAGGTATAGGTGAGGAGAATGTGAATCTGAGTAGTACAATTTTTCACTCGTCACAATCCAAGTAGGAAATGATACTAGTTCTTTTTTCTTGTAATACCTTAAAACTGTCAGTTGCCTAAAATTTGCGGTAAAGAACTTTGTTTCAAGCTTCCAGTTCTGCTTCACTACTGGGGCACTTTCGAAATGTTTGGTTGTTACTCTTCTCTTTCCTTGATCTCTAATTGAGGTGCACGTATGGATATAGAAATCTGCTTAATTGAGATCAAGTTTTGGCAGGTATCAGTCAGAACATATAGTTTAAAAGTGAAACGGCTCCTCTCGTATTAACTAGAATCGAAGAGAACCATTTCATTGTTGTATAGACGATCTATCTGCATTGAGTGGATGCACAATGAACTTGGAAACCCTCTCTTCCAAAGATGGTGAAAGAATCTGCATTATATTTATGGATGAAGGAGAACAAGAACGAGCAGAAATAAAAAATGGCAGAGATGTTCTTTTGTGTCTTTTATCCGAGGCTTGTGACATCTTGATCAAGACCAGAATCAGTCGTGAATGATACCGAATTATCATGGATGAGATTGTTTGTAGAATATAATTACTGTGCGCCATATTTTCTGCTTGCAGTTGCTGTCAAGTGGTGTTATTATGTAGAGAAAGATTGGGTGTAGCTTTTGTTGGCAGTAAATTACTAAATGGAGAGAGTTAACCATTAATTTAGTAAATCAGAATCATTTTACCATTAATTTTACGCTAGTCTGTGTCCTCTTTATACTAGTAAATGTAAGTGGTTTGCACGTATAATAACGTATAATAAGAATATTATTCAATTATAGTCAAATATTTCTTCTAAATTGTGAATATTATCCAATTATAGTCAAATATTTCTTCTAAATTGTGCTGTTAAGGTGGGAGGTATTATTCTTGTTTGGTTGAGTTCCATGTTGAATATATACAACAAATTTATATTTTTTTCACAATTTTTACATAATTTTTTTTTTTTTAAAATTAAATGGACGATGATATACATATGGCTTAGACAGCTCACTTTTTGAGCTGTTTTGAAGCCTCATTATATAGTAGAAGATGAACGCGTATATTTTTTTTTAAGAAGACTAAAAGATTACTTAGGAAGATTAAATGACTATCTTAATTATTCTAAATTTATTATTATATTAGTTATTATTTTGTATTATTATATACATATTTGCAAGACTAGTTATGAAGATCCGAGTAAAGTTTCTATAATTATCTAGCTGTCCCTATTAACTTTAATAAATAATTTTAGGATCATTTATACTAATTATTTCTAAGTTTTGGGTTTATAACATGAGGTATCTTTACTTTTAAACTAATTGCATTGATCATCCCTCCCTTTTGAAAATAAAAACAAAAATAAGGATAGTAGTGTTATAATTTTTTTATTTTTATCCTAAAGAAGAGATACCTCGTGTAACAAACATTAAATATGGAGGTGATTAGTGTAATTAGTTTAAAAGTAGGAGTATTCGTATTATAAATATAAAATTTATGAATAATTAGTTAAATAATCCACCTTTTAATTAGTAAATATATATATATTATTTTTTTTTTCAGTGAAACTGAATTTTTTTTAGTTAGATAGTAGTTTGGATTATAGAATCCTCATATCATGTGGTTTGGATATGGAAATCAACCGGTCTCTTGTTTGGTACAATTATTCAAAAACAAACATGCGGACAGTACTATCCAGATCCGATGCAATCCGACCCGACCCGACCCGACCCGGTAACTGCTCTTATTTAGTATTCAACCATGCTATTTGGCCCGCGGGCGGGCATTGGCAAGTCGTCAGCGTGGGTCCCACGTTGACGGGGGGAGGCCAATGGAGAAGTGCCACGCAGGCGGATGGGCTGGCCCGCCTGCAGGCAAAATAGCTTTTTTTCTTTAGGGTCTGCTTGGATTGAGGGTTAAGAGAGTTAAGTGAGGGAAAGTTAAGTGAGGGAAAAATAAAATCATACTTGGTTTGAGGGTGAGGGTTTAGGAGGGAGGGTTATAGAGGGTTAAGTGAGGGTTTATTTCACCCTCTTTTGTCCATTTTTTTAACCCTCCAAATCGGAGGATTAACGAGGGTGATTGAGAGATTTTGTTTAAAAAGTCATAAATATCCCTTATTTGTTTTATAAAATATCATAATTTTTTTCTCCATCTTTTTTTGTTCTCAACACGTTAATCCATAGTTTCCTAATTTTTGAAGATATTTTGACAAGTTCTAGTTAAAATTTCAATCAAATTTAATTTTATGACATATGTAATAAGATTATTTTGGTAACTATCATATTTTTATTAATTATCCTCTCACTCAAAATCTTTACTCCAAGCAAGAGTTATTAAACACCCCTTACTTAACTCTCCCACCAATCCAAATAAAGTTATATGTATTGATTCTACTCTCCCTTACTTAACTCTCCCCTTATTTAACCCCACTTAACTCTGCTTGTTTTTTTTTCCCCCTCAATCCAAGCAGACCCCTAGGTCCTCGTTTGGTTCACGGATTTAAGGAACCAAGAAAGGAAAGTTGTTCCTTTCCTTTGTTTGGTAGCCACAAACTTGGGAATCAATTTTCTGACAAGGGGAAAAATTAGTGGGAATATGGTTCCACTCAAGACCCATGGGATTGATTTTTCCTCATCATTTTCCAACATTTATTACAAAAGTTATGTCACGACCCGATCCCAAATTGTTGGGTCGAATCGGATCATGCCCAGCCTGCACCG
Organism: Iris pallida; assembly: GCA_029216955.1. Taxonomy (NCBI): domain Eukaryota; kingdom Viridiplantae; phylum Streptophyta; class Magnoliopsida; order Asparagales; family Iridaceae; genus Iris; species Iris pallida. Next base: position 27,280,573 of record JANAVB010005598.1, read on the forward strand.
TTGTGAGACGGCGGCAGTAAGCTGTTCTATATGCAGGTATTCACAACAACATTTATACATTTGTCACATCTTGAATATACGAAAATTTTAAAAACTTTTGTTCAACAAAGAGAAATACAACTGGAAAGAAAAATACTGAAATAAACACTGAAACCAAAAGTCTACAATCTCCAACACAATGAAACTAGAAAATAAGGAAATAGCAACTAGCTAAACGGCCAGCTCTTCGACCTTAGAATCCGATCCTCCAAGGGAGACTCTGGTAACACCGCAGGGTATAGCACAGGATCATAATAACTATTGTACAATAGCTCAGCGTCATTAATATCACCTATGGGGGGGAATCCAGTCAGGAAAGGAGCAAGTACGAGTACGTACCTCACATTTCAAATAATAACGGAAAAGTGCAAGCTAAACAGTTGAAACAATATTTTCAAGCAATTTAACAATTCAATACTTGAAATAATGTGATTTGAATATGTAACGTCTATGACCGGCTTGGGTTGTACAATAGCATCCTAGCGACGCGATACGGCTTATCCCCGTGTGTAAGAGGGGTAAGCTCGCACAATAACAATATGCAATATGAGGGGTATTGGTCATAAACGCTACACTATTCTCCCAATATTCCCACAATCAGTATCAATCAATATTTGAACCCTAGGAGAGGGTTCCGTGTAGCAATGTGGTTTAAACATGCAACTTGACAATTACTAATTAAAATATAAGATAGCATAACCACAACTTGCCTTTGTTTAATGACTGAAAATATGATGTCGGTACCGGAGATGAAGTCAAATACGTCCTCGAAACCCTACAGTTGAGAACCCTGACTTAGAAACATAGATGAGCTAAATCTAGGTGTGCTAGTTGCAATTTCTAGAAACAGACCCTAGTCAGGTTTTTAAATTGTTAATTAAGCTATCAACCTACTCTACCGTCACAGGATACAATTATCAATTAACGATAAAGGAACCGATTTATTGATTTATTGGGTAAAGATCGTATTTTCCAATTCATTTAACAAAACTTGTACTTTAATATTATATAAATAAAATTAGGTTTTTGTATTAATGAGAAAAATGTGAATTTGTTTAAATAATACAAACTTGAATTTTATCCTTTTTATTTAGAAGTGAGAAAACTCTTATAATTTTTTATATAAAAATAATACCCATTTTAAGTACGCGTCTAACGCAAGGCAGCAACCAAAAAGAACAGAAAAATCCTAAACTACACAGATACAGGGCCACAGAAAAACAAAGGAAAACTGGGCTTATGCCCTTACAACAAATTAAATTAAATTAATTTAAAAGCTGAGGCGAGCTCTGAATGCCGTGAAACGGTCCAGTCAGGAGGCCGAACCCTGCACCCAAAATACTAGAGGCCAGTAACCAGTTATAAAGTAGAATATAATTAAATTTATGAAAGATGGTGTCTCAGACTTGGTCATGCAATCTCACGTTGCTAGGCTTACGCCTCAACGTACAAGAAGTTCTGTAGCGTTTGCGTTTCGCCGAGGCTCATCCGACCGATACGGTCGTCGCCTAAAAGGGGATACAAAACTCACAAAATCCACATTTAAGGCCAAACAAAACCAATTTTGTAAACCGTTTTCAAAGACCAGGTTTTGAAAATAGATTTTAATTTACCAATTACTAAACTTAATTAAATAATAGTATTTTGAAATATTTTATTAAAAATTTGGGCAACACCTCCTCTGTAACTAGGACAACCTAGCCACGAGACGGTACTGCTCCCACAACACAAATGAATGTCCCAAACCAGGGAACCAACACGCCAACCAAATATAAATATCCAACATCCAACCCACGGATAAAACCTCATAACTAATAAACCACCCAACTAAAACAGAAAATAAACACAGCATACCAAGATATAAAGCTAACGAAAATATACGCATCCAGCACACTAATGACCAAACCACAAAATAACCATGCCTCGACGTAAAAACGAACGCGCGTAACCCCTAACTTAACATACACAAATACCGATCCCCGAAACGGGGTCGGGACCGCGTCATCATCGACACGTAAACGCGACACACCAACGGAAGGGACACAGGGACACGAATTATACCTCAGTGCTCGGCTAGAGCTCTCAGATGCAAAGAATAGGGGCTGAATCCGTGTGTCTCGGATAGCTCGGGACAGTAGACAGTAAAAAGTCGCAAGGGTGAAGCGGGGACGGCGGCCCAGGAAAGCTCGGACAGCGCTGTCACTGCCGCGGGGCACGGCTCGGGTCTGGGACAGCGTCGGGCTCGGATCCGCGGAACTGCGGGTCACGGGGAAGCGGGACGGGGCTCGCGGAGACGCGGCCACGGGGTAGCACGCACAGCGAGGGGGTAAGTCCGCACGAAAAGAGCTGGGCAGATCGGGCTTGGAGCTCGACTAGGGCACGTCCGAGCTCGGGGAAACCGGAGAGGAGGCAGGATGGCTACGCCGAAGACAGCCAGGGGCGGCCACCGTGGCGCGCTCAGCCTAGGGCACAGCGGCTGTGGCGTGGGGCCGCAGGTCTGGTTCGGAGGTGCGCGGGACAGGGGGTCGCTGCGGGGCGGCCGAGGCGGCGCCGGCGAGGGGCGCGGGCCTGCGCGGTTGGGCACCGGCATAAACGCGGGGAGGGTGCCGACGGTCGGACGCGGTTCGGGCGCGAAGGGCGCCGGCGGTCACGGGGGAGCGGTGGCTCGGGTAGGCAGTCGGCCGGCCGCGGGGAGCATGGCGGCAGGCCGAGCAGAGCTTGGGGGAAGAGGAGGTGACGAGGGGTTGCTGGGAGAGGGAGATGGTAGTGGTTGTGAGAAGTAGTGGTTGCTTTGGCGATGAAAAGAAATAGGGATGGTGGTGGTGGTGAGGTTTTTTAGTGAGGTGAGAGAACGTGGAGAGAGTGGGAGAGAATGAAGGGGTGCTGGTGAGTTGTGAGGGGTTGGGTTTGGGTAGTTTAGGATTTAATTAATTTTTTTTCTTTCATAAATATTTATATACTAATTATATTTTTTTTTCTTTCTTTAAAAAAACAAAGTTAAATGATTTTAAAAGGATTTGAGTTCGAGACGGGTTTGAAGTCGGGTTGGGTTTGGGGTCGGACCCCGGGCACAGAATCGGGACGGGTCAACAATCAAAGATCTGATACCAATAAATTTGAAATAGTATTTTTTTTGAATACCGACTAATAATAATAATAATAATAAATATAATAATACTACCAATAATCTAACTATGCTGCGACAAAATCCAATAATTCGCCAATAATTCGAAAATCCAAAAATATGGGTTTTACAACCTTCCCTCCTTAGAAAATTTCGTCCTCAAAATTTCAAAGATAAGGGCCGGGGTACAATCAAAATCACTTAACCTTGAACAAACATAGAATTTAAATCATCAGTGTCACGACCCGCACCCACTGTTAGGGTACGAGAACGTAACGACGTCCAGCCTACGCCGCAGTGTCGGCGGTAGAACGCTGTCCTAGGTCACAACATCTAACATATAATGCTAAGCAGTTTATACTTCCCGAATGGGGGTGACATAGCAGATACAGTCTCAATCACATCTAAGGTTAGAGCATGATAAGGATAGATAAAACATAAAATCCAAAAGAGATACAGGAGATAGAAGTCTAAGTGTCTAAGATACATAAACCCAGAAATACATCTCAAAACTCAAATACAGTAATCCACAAAGTAAATACGACTCCAGACAAAATGAAATAACTATCTAAACAACCTTTACTGTGTCTCCTCTAGGCTAGCAGGCAATTCCAGGCTATCTGTAAAATTTATCAACAGGTTCAGTCAGGACAGGAGCGAGCACAATACATCTCAACAAATCATAGCAGGTTAGAAAATATAATCATGCAGTAAAGTAAGATACAGGTGCTGAAGAATACAGTATGTAAACAGAGAGAGAGAACTGTAATAGAAATATCTACTATAAGTAAGGAACTAACAGTGGCTAGTGAGTCAGAGTACAGGATAGCACATGTGAACGGAACAGATTTGTACATGATCTACACTAAAGAGTTGTACATGATCTACACTAAAGAGTTGTACATGTATGGTGAAAGCACAGGAGTACATGATGAAAGTGAAAAGCACATGACACAATGTACCCGATGCTTCCGAGGGGGATAACATCGCATGAAGAGATCCGTATAGTACTAATTCGTGATAATATCATGACAGCACAAGTAAAGTAATTTAATGCAGAAAATAATTCTAAGCAGGATATGAAATGATCAGAGAATGTACTCGCCTGATACCCTGAACAGCTGATATGAAAAGATGGCCAACTGGAGTCACAGAGTCCTAGTTATAGCAACATAGGTTATAAAGAGTTCAATTTATATGGTAATTGAAATTATAATACAATCTACATGATTCTAAGTCAATCTAGGTCAAAGTCAACTTTGGTCAACTATAAAGTCAAACTAGGTCAACTCTAGTTAACTGTGGTCAAACTAGCTAGGGTTGGGTCAACAATGGTCAACTAGTCTAGTTAGTCAATTCTAGGTCTAAACAAACTAAGTATATACAAATCAAGTATCCAAGATAGCTACTAACTCATAGCCTAAGTCACTTACTAAACCAAGCACAAAACTAAACCATAAGCTAACAAGGCACACAAACTTAGTCATATAATGTATATATATTATTCACATTCACATATTCATATACATAGATATATATATATATAGAAAAGCTATATATATAGGCACATATATATATAGAGAGAGAAAGAGAGGTAAAAGAGTAAGTGAGTATGTGTGTGTTTGGCATGTGTGAAAGGATATGTGTTAATGTTCTAAAATTTAGTGATAGGTAGGTGTATGTGACATGGGATACATGATGTCAAAGGGTGTATGAATGAATGTGTGTAAAAGGTTATAGGTTAACTCAGTTTATAGAAATGCATACATACATACATACTTATATTGTATACATGCATACATACATATCATGTATATTACATTACATGATACATACATGTATACTTGTATTATATTATACTTACATTCATGCATATTAGAATCTTATATTTATATTAACATATTACAAATATTCATTTCATTCATGCATCTATCCATTACCTACATATTTTATACATATGCATACATTGTATATTCTTATCATTTTATACATTAACATAGAGACATACAAACATGCACACATCATATGTTTCATACCTTGTATTACCTTACATATCATGTTATATATTATCATTCATTCCTTTCATATATTACATTATCTTGCATGCTTGCATTCATATATTACATTCTATATTACCTATATACATGCATTTTCTCCATTCATTCATGCTTGCATCATATACTCTACATTACCATACATATTATCATTATATATTACATTACAATATTTATACATTATGCATTCATATCTATCATTATATATATATCTTGCATTCATATCTAGCATTCATTATATGCTTTCATGCATACATTGTATATCATTCTTTCATTCATGCATTGCTTATATGCATTATATTAATTGCATTCCTACATGCTTGCATTCAACCATATATATACATTAATATAAAAAGAATATATATCATATATATATCATTTCATTCATCTAACATATCATGCATTACATACTCTATATTCATTTAATATCCATACTACATAGGCTCATAGGTTACACAAAATGCATATATCGTATAGTCACTCTTCTACTTAAAACCAATACTGTACCAATTGGGCATTCACTAAATTCTAGGATTAAAGTATGTTATAGATCTTTGTGTTAGCTTTCCGAAACTTTAAACAGATCACATTTTCGTGTCCGGAAGCTCCCGGAATCGCGAAAACACCGAAACGCGTTTGTCTTTCGTATAGCTGACACTCAAACAATTATACAGAAAGTTTTAGAACGAATTTGGCTTATTAAAATATATATTTGGAAAGCTAACTTCGATACGCTTCTTTTGAAAAAAAACAGGAGATCAATTAGAGTTATGAGCTAAAAGTTATGGCATTTCTAAGTTGCTATTGCTACTAAAAACGTGGATAAATATTATGACGAATTTAGGTAGTTTGAGACAAAAGAAGCACAAGTACATAACATAATATATCAAGAACTCACTCTCTACACTAATATATATATATGAGACACTATAGAACACATCTCCAATACAAAAATATGAGATTAAACATGTAATAATTCATTCATACATAACAACAACACATAGTGTGTCCAAATTTGGGATTTTCCCACATGGACACAACCACAACACAAAGGACACTCCTATGACCTCCAAATGGACACGAAATGGACACAAATGGAGATACAATCATGGGGGTCATTCCTATGGGTTCAAAATATTTCTATATGCATGTAGGAATGGATTAGAGGAGAGATTATACCTTCCGGGAGAGAGATTCAAAGGAAAAGCCTTCCGATACGACACCAACACGTAGAGATTCCAAAAGGACACGAACGAGCTCCGAATCCTCCCAAAGTTGGCTAGCACTCTCTAACCATGGAGTAGAAGAGAAATAAAGAAGATTTGGTGGAAGAAGGGGTTAATTTGGAGATGAAATCAATGGAGGTTCATCTCTAAATTAATTTGGGGAAGAGCAAGAGAGAGAAAGTGGATGAAAACAAATGAATGAAGGAGTGACTCACTCCTTATCCCCCCTCATAAGTGGCTGCCCAAAAAGGGTAAGTTGTCCCCTATTTTAATGTCCAAAATGGCCCTCCACTAATCTATTTGATTTAAATTAGAAATGTGTTAAAGGTTGAGGTCAATTTAGTCTAGTTTTAAGTCTCTAATTAAACTAAACCTATCCATAAATAATTAGTCTAACTACTAACTAAAATTAATATCATATGGACTAAAATTAATATCATGTGGGCCATGCCTAACTAGTGTGTGGGTCCTACTAGAGTCAAACTACCCCCCCGGGTCCCCGTTTCAAGTCGGATTGAGTTGAAATTCGAACCCGACTCAAATAACCCCAAAACAATATCATAAATAATAAAATAAATTTCAACCCCAAAATAATATCATAAATAATAAAAATAAAATTTAAAATATTCAAAAATATAAAATGACAAAATACCCCTGTTTCTGAAAACTGGGGGTGATAAATCTATCCACCTTAAAAAAAATTCGTCCTCGAAATTAAAATGTTCATACTCCTTCTAGGTCAAATCCTCCACAATCAAAGTCTCAGAACTTAAACAATCATACGATTTAAAAGGATGACATACAGGGTCATGGCATACGGTGGTAGTGAAAGTCTCATCTAGGTATACTAGTCATGCTAAACTAAAACGGTCATAAGGTATCAAAACACACAAGCAATCTAGGGTGCTAAACTAGAGAAGTTACAGAAACAACAAACCATCAAAACTGTAAGGCAGTCTACCATCCTATATGAAAACTGGTACTTATCAAAATAAAATAAAGGCAACTACCAATTATCTATAAAGGGTACAGAAAAATCAAATTCAAAAATTAAAGGATTGAAAGTCACTTGCATTGAAATCCAATCACAAAATATATACATAGAGAGAGCGTTAGAGAGGGAAAACTAGCATTATGTAATGTTATGTGGTTTGTGTGTGTATGGGTGTATGTGAACAGGTTCATATGGTTAGATAGTAGGCATGTGTGTAGGTGAAATATATATGAAATTGTACATGAGGACTTGGGTTTCAAACAATAGCTATCCAGTTACACTACTCATGGTATATTGGTTAAGCAATCTACAATACACAACTCCTTTACTCATAACATGCATGGCTAACCATATACGTATATATATATAAAGAGGTAGAGATTTAGTTATGTATCTATATATATTATAACATGTATGCCTAAGCTCTTAGATATATAATCATAACATAGAAATGAAGGGTTAGGTTACATGGCAGTGTATACTAAGTTAGAGTGTATGTGTCCTTGTACAGGGTTATAGCTTAGTATTAAAAGGTTAAGTCCAGTTTTAGTTCAACATTTACATGCAAAGTCTGAAAATAAGCTAACATTTAAAGCAGCGAAATATTAACATAATGCAGTCTCAAATTTTTAGGGTTTTGAAACATCACAACCAATCTCAACGCTCCCAATACATCCTAACATGATATAAATGAAACACTAACATACTATCCATATATTTATCTACGCATACAGTTCAATATTACATATTAAATCTGAAATTGAACTAATCATTGGAAATCAATGTGAAAATGTTAACATGTATTCAGTTTTCAGGATTTTGGTAAAATTCAACATCAAAACCAACTCAATGTTTATCACAAATTAACATGTAAGAATATGAAACCTAAATTTATATCCCTACTTTCCACAAGGTATATAGCTCAAATATTACATTTAAGAAAATAAAACAGCAATTTGAACTAAACATTTGGAAATTCAGCATTAAAGGTTAATATGTACACAGTCTTAAATTTGACAAATTTAAACACAAATTTTCAACCAAAATTCTTTTGAATTGAAACCCTATGTATAACATACATGTGCAGTGATATAAACATAACTAGTAACATAAAATTTATATCTAATTTACGAATTTAATCTGGAAAAGCAGAAAACCAGAAATATTGGGGTTTTGACAATTTAACATCAACAACATATTAATATGTATTTAGATAGGTGGAAAAATCAAGTGTAGCATGCATACGTGTTAGGCAAAGTGTCTGCTATATATATTCATATACATATTCTCATGTCCCAATATAAAAAAATTAATTCTACGTTAAGTCCAATAATTAGATTCCTACCAAGATTGCAAGCAGGTGATTGACGTAATCAAGACAGTTTTATTATTATTATTATTATTATTATTATTATTATTATTATTATTATTATTATTATTATTTAATACAAGAATAATAGCAAGAAGGAAATAACAATGAAATTCATTCTGCTTATCTGTTTAAAGAAGAACCATTTTGAAATCCAGAGCTAAATTATCAAATCCAAGATAAAGTCTAGCAAAATCATCGATTCATTGTATTAAGAAGAATTTCATGGTAAGAAGTTACACAAGCTACTCCTAATTAAACAATGAGAAACAAAACAAAACAAAACAAAACAACAATAATTCTTTTTTTTTGAATGACTGAAACAAAAGTAGCAAAAATATGTTCGAAAACATTTAAGGTACAATCTGATAATCATATGCGTCTATCCAAAATCATGGTACTCTAAATCCTCGTCATACTAGTAAGCAAGGCTACGATAATCACAGTCCTTGACTTATGCACATACCTCTAGAATCATGGTATTTAACATTTTTGCGATGCCGCTAGCTTGGCTGCGAAAAACTTAAATTTCCACACCCGAGAAATATATCCAAAGTCAGACTATATGTCCTCACCATTCTGGCTAATGTGACTATAGAAGACAAGATTTCCATAACTTAGATGACCTAGCCCATATAATTTTATCTTGCCAAAAATTAAATTAAATCAACAATGAATACCAAAAAAAATTAAATTTATCAACGAACATCAAAATTCAAAAATGAACAAAATCCTTCAAATCATATAACTACAAACTCGGATGCTACAACTAACATCAAGATTCAAAATTCCACAATCTTTATCAAAATCAATAAATACAAACTCAAATTCAATAATAATATGTCAAAATCAAATTCAACAACAGAAAGTAAAGATAAATCAAATCAAGGAAAAAGAGTTTCCAAATCAGAGTTAAACAAGATTCTCAAGGGTAGTCCCAGGAATCTCTCAAGGGATCCTAATTGTGATTGAGTATCTTCAAAAATATATCATATTCCTACTGCAGGCTGTAGTGGTACTCTAGTTCGAATACCACTACATAAACTCGACCTGCATGGGCCACCACTAAAAATGTGTCACGACCCGCATCCACTGTTAGGGTACGAGAACGTAACGACGTCCAGCCTACGCCGCAGTGTCGACGGTCGGACGCTGTCCTAGGTCACAACATCTAACATATAATGATAAGCAGTTTATACTCCCCGAATGGAGGTGACATAGCAGATACAGTCTCAATCACATCTAAGGTAGAGCATGATAAGGATAGATAAAACATAAAATCCAAAAGAGATACAGGAGATAGAAGTCTAAGTGTCTAAGATACATAAATTCAGAAATACATCTCAAAGCTCAAATACAGTAATCCACAAAGTAAATATAACTCCAGACAAAATGAAATAACTATCTAAACAACCTTTACTGTGTCTCCTCTAGGCTAGCAGGCAATCCCAGGCTATCTGTAAAATTTATCAACAGGTCCAGTCAGGATAGGAGCGAGCACAATACATCTCAACAAATCATAGCAGGTTAGAAAATATAATCATGCAGTAAAGTAAGATACATGTGCTGAAGAATACAGTATGTAAACAGAGAGAAAGAACTGTAATAGAAATATCTACTATAAGTAAGGAACTAACAGTGGCTAGTGAGTCAGAGTACAGGATAGCACATGTGAACGGAACAGATTTGTACATGATCTACACTAAAGAGTTGTACATGATCTACACTAAAGAGTTGTACATGATCTACACTAAAGAGTTGTACATGATCTACACTAAAGAGTTGTACATGTATGGTGAAAGTACAGGAGTACATGATGAAAGTGAAATACACATGACACAATATACCCGATGCTCCCGAGAGGGATAACATCGCATGAAGAGACCGTATAGTACTAATCCGTGATAATGTCGTGACAGCACAAGTAAAGTAATTTAATGCAGGAAATAATTCTAAGCAGGATATGAAATGATCAGAGAATGTACTCGCCTGATACCCTGAACAGCTGATATGAAAAGATGGCCAACTGGAGTCACAGAGTCCTAGTTATAGCAACATAGGTTATAAAGAATTCAATTTATATGGTAATTGAAATTATAATACAATCTACATGATTCTAAGTCAATCTAGGTCAAAGTCAACTTTGGTCAACTATAAAGTCAAACTAGGTCAACTCTAGTCAACTGTGGTCAAACTAGCTAGGGTTGGGTCAACAATGGTCAACTAGTCTAGTTAGTCAATTCTAGGTCTAAACAAACTAAGTATATACAAATCAAGTATCCAAGATAGCTACTAACTCATAGCCTAAGTCACTTACTAAACCAAGCACAAAACTAAACCATAAGCTAACAAGGCACACAAACTTAGTCATATAATGTATATATATTATTCACATTCACATATTCATATACATAGATATATATAGGAAAGCTATATATATAGGCACATATATATATATAGAGAGAGAGAGAAAGAAAGGTAAAAGAGTAAGTGAGTATGTGTGTGTTTGGCATGTGTGAAAGGATATGTGTTAATGTTCTAAAATTTAGTGATAGGTAGGTGTATGTGACATGGGATACATGATGTCAAAGGGTGTATGAATGAATGTGTGTAAAAGGTTATAGGTTAACTCAGTTTATAGAAATGCATACATACATACATACATACATACTTACATTGTATACATGCATACATACATATCATGTATATTACATTACAAGATACATACATGTATACTTGTATTATATTATACTTACATTCATGCATATTAGAATCTTGTATTTATATTAACATATTGCAAATATTCATTTCATTCATGCATCTATCCATTACCTATATGTTTTATACATATGCATACATTGTATATTCTTATCATTTTATACATTAACATAGAGACATACAAACATGCACACATCATATGTTTCATACCTTGCATTACCTTACATATCATGTTATATATTATCATTCATTCCTTTCATATATTACATTATCTTGCATGCTTGCATTCATATATTACATTCTATATTACCTATATACATGTATTTCCTCCATTCATTCATGCTTGTATCATATACTCTACATTACCATACATATTATCATTATATATTGCATTACAATATTTATACATTATGCATTCATATCTATCATTACATATATATCTTGCATTCATATCTAGCATTCATTATATACTTTCATGCATACATTGTATATCATTCTTTCATTCATGCATTTATGCATTGCTTATATGCATTATATTAATTGCATTCCTACATGCTTGCATTCAACCATATATATACATTAATGTAAAGAGAATATATATCATATATATATCATTTCATTCATCTAACATATCATGCATTATATACTCTATATTCATTTAATATCCATACTACATAGGCTCATAGGTTACACAAAATGTATATATCGTATAGTCACTCTTCTACTTAAAACCAATACTGTACCAATTGGGCATTCACTAAATTCTAGTATTAAAATATGTTATAGATCTTTGTGTTAGCTTTTCGAAACTTTAAACGGATCGTATTTTCGTGTCCGGAAGCTTCCGGAATCGCGAAGACACTCAAACAATTCTACAGAAAGTTTTAAAACAAATTTGGCTTATTAAAATATATATTTGGAAAGCTAACTTCGATACGCTTCTTTTTAAAAAAACATGAGATCAATTGGAGTTATGAGCTAAAAGTTATGGCATTTCTAAGTTTCTATTGCTACTAAAAACGTGGATAAATATTATGACGAATTTAGGTAGTTTGAGACAAAAGAAACACAAGTACATAACATAATATATCAAGAACTCACTCTCTACACTAATATATATATATGAGACACTATAGAACACATCTCCAATACAAAAATATGAGATTAAACATGTAATAATTTATTCATACATAACAACAACACATAGTGTGTCCAAATTTGGGATTTTCCCACATGGACACAACCACAACACAAAGGACACTCCTATGACCTCCAAATGGACACGAAATGGACACAAATGGAGATACAACCATGGGGGTCATTCCTATGGATTCAAAATATTTCTATATGCATGTAGGAATGGATTAGAGGAGAGATTATACCTTCCGGGAGAGAGATTCAAAGAAAAAGCCTTCCGATACGGCACCGACACGTAGAGATTCCAAAAGGACACGAACGAGCTCCGAATCCTCCCAAAGTTGGCTAGCACCCTCTAACCATGGAGTAGAAGAAAAATAAAGAAGATTTGGTGGAAGAAGGGGTTGATTTGGAGATGAAATCAATGGAGGTTCATCTCTAAATTAATTTGGGGAAGAACAAGAGAGAAAAAGTGGATGAAAACAAATGAATGAAGGAGTGACTCACTCCTTATCCCCCCTCATAAGTGGCTTCCCAAAAAGGGTGAGTTGTCCTCTATTTGAATGTCCAAAATGTCCTCTACTAATCTATTTGATTTAAATTAGAAATGGGTTAAAGGTTGAGGTCAATTTAGTCTAGTTTTAAGTCTCTAATTAAACTAAACCTATCCATAAATAATTAGTCTAACTACTAACTAAAATTAATATCATATGGACTAAAATTAATATCATGTGAGCCATGCCTAACTAGTGTGTGGGTCCCACTAGAGTCAAACTACCCTCCCCCCGGGTCTCCGTTTCAAGTCAGATTGAGTTGAAATTCGAACCCGACTCAAATAACCCCAAAATAATATCATAAATAATAAAATAAATTTCAACCCCAAAATAATATCATAAATAATAAAAATAAAATTTAAAAATATTCAAAAATATAAAATGACAAAAATACTCCTGTTTCTGAAAACTGGGGGTGACAATCAGGCGCGATCGGATTCTAGGCATGATCACTAGGTACAATGATAAAATATCGGCACGATCAGAATTATCATGATATGATCTGAAATAAGGTTAGATTGTTGTTGTGATCAAAAATTATTTTAGGCACGAGAAAATTCTAGGTACAATTATGATCATAAAATATGAGAAAATCAAATGAGGTCTCGTGAAACAGAAAAGGCAAGAAAGAAGCGAATGTCAACAGTTTATTGAGAAGGCAAAAAGTAATAGAATTTTTTGAGATGAGAGACTAAAATGTCAAATCAAATTGGAATGGGGTACAAGGGTTTGTGACTCAGGAAAGATAAAAAGTTGTATGATGGTAGGATAGCAAAGATGATTATAATAATATAACTATGATAGGAATGTAATCGAGTAAGATATTTCCACTGAGGGCCGAGTGATGATAAAAAAGAATAGAAAGAATATCGTTTCACTATTTCAACGGTCAGAAGATAAGATATGCAGAAAAAAGACTTACAAGATAACTATCTTATTAATACCATGCAAAACCAATCTCTAACTAGCTGAACTTTCGGTATCGTCATAAAACTAAGATCTGTCAAGGTATTAAAACTAAATATATATATATGGAATCATAAATCACCTAAATCAATTTTTCATCCATCGTTGTATGCCAATGGTCTTATCTCAAATCCTCTCTGCTTATTCCTTCTCTAGAACCTATCATTCCATTGCTCGTGTTATTCCTTCCATGGCTATATCCGTCCTTTCTAGGTATAGTAGTCATGTAACCATAAAAGTTGATGCTCGTCAAGTGTTTCTTTACTTGATCATTATATTCACATGTTTATATATATTATCTAAATTCACTTCCTCCATGGAAGAACATTACCAAATCATATACTTTCCTCGCTAACTCTACCTACGTCTTCCTTTATCTTCAATAACTCTTCCTTTAAGCATAAAATTCAAAATCGTCAAATACCATCATTTTTGAATGAGGTTTAGACGCTAGCGAGCACTACTAACGATTCTATTCCAAATAAGTCACAAGCTAGGTATACCACTCCCTCAAGGCTAGCTTACTCAAGGTATTCTTCTACCTTTTCTACCCTTTAACTATCTAATATTAATCCCAAGGATCCCTTACAAGGAATGAGATAAGCAACAATCCATGTTTTCTCGCATATAGCTATCAACTATATACATATGGTCACCCACAAGATGTATATCAACTATTTAATATATAAAGCTAACCACAACTATCTACAGCTTCCAAAATATGTAACTAAGAAAATAATAATAATAATAAATAAATGAATAAATAAATATAAAAATATATATATGCAACGCACTAAGGTTGAAACAGGAAAGAGATTGAGCCAATAGAGATTGATATGGTCCTAATAAGTTCTAGGAAAAATCAAGTACAATTTTATAGAAAATCTATCCTTTCTGGCTGTGATAAGAGATTTCTGGAAATGGAAAGCCGCTAGAAATACAAATCTTCTAATTCGGACAACAGTCAGAATAATTTGATGGTGCAGAAAAGACAACCATATTATGGATATAGTCTTAATAATATTCGAAAACCCAAATATATCCGAAGTCACTTTGCCTCAAATTCATGCCTCGCCAGAGTGCACCTGATTGCAGTAAAATTTTGGCTCCATAACTTGAATAGTAATAGGTTTTCGAGTAGTCTATCAACTTTATCCATTTTCTGGCTGAACAACATAAGAGACAAATTTGATGTATTTAGGACGTAGTCTCAATAATATCCAAAAACCTATCAACACCTGAATCACTTCAACTTAGAGTCTATGCCCCGCCAGTGCGCAACTGGCTGCAGTATACTCGCAGTTTCTATAATTCAAATAGATGGTTGCGACGCATATGTGCGAAGCCATATTAGGTCACTGAATATTTTATTAACTTTGTCCATGGGAATTTCAAAGGGATAATTCAACAATTCAAAAAGTTTTTCAATGACTAAAGGAAATTCAATATTAGGATGGAATTAATTCTTTGACCTTTCGTGCTTCATGATACTCAAGCATTGAGTTTAAAAGCTTTCTAGGCCTTGAATTGATCAAGAAGTTGTCTAGCGAGAGTAAGGTTTCGAGTTGAGTGGAGGAAATCAACAAATAAAAATATTTTTGGTACTTGGAATAACTTAGGAAATATCAATCCATATTGGAATTATTTTTCGAAAAATAGTTCCCTTGGGAGATATGTGAACCAGCTAAGTTGAACCAATTCTTTGGTAACAATTAACCTTGGGGCTTTATGGTTCCAAAAGAATTCGGTTCGAAATTGGTTCTGAGAAAGTCAATTGAAAATAAGGTCAAGAGAAATGGTTGGATACAATAGTCGTAGAAATACTTTGGGTAAATAAGAGTTTATTAGGTTTGCTATAGAAGAATTTGAAACTCTAAATAGCGAATGGATCTAGGTTCCAAATAAAGATAGAGGAGTAAGATTTGATCAACAAATGGAGAAGTTGAAATAGGTTTGCTAAAGAAGGAGATAAAAAAATCTAATCTTAATCCAAAAATGACGAGAGAGTATGGATCCTAAAGTATGCTAGAATCTGATAAAGATATGGAAGAAAATAATCCCGAAAGCCATGAGACACTAAAATATACCAAAAATCTAGAAAATAAAATAGACAGTAAAACATACCATCATACAATCGGCCTAATCTAGATAAGGTTTAGGTACAAACGTAAGCAAGGTAACCTATAAAACTATAAGCAAGCCAAAATAAATATTTTAAAATAAATAATTTTGGCCCTATATTGTAACATGGTGAATATAGTAGACTCTCTGTTCACCATTGTTTCACTTAACAAAATGCCTGGAAATCGAATTTTGAAAATAAAACGAGAAAAAGTACAAGAAGTACAAATTTGATTCTGGGAAGTATTGCTATGGAAGTCTGATCTGTAAATGATCACTTTGTTCCTTGGACCATACGATGATGATGAAGATCACTGCTAGAAGATGAACAATTGGAAGAACTAAGTCACCAGAAAGGTATCGATGCACTTGGGCACTGATGGCGAGGCCGAATGCTTTCCTGCTTTGCTTCACTCTGTTCTGGAAGAAAAGTTGAAGAAGAATGCTCCAAAAAATCAAAGTCTCTGGGCTCTGATCTCTATGTATTCTCTCCTTTCTCTCTCTCTGTGTTCGTTATATGAGAAAAATCAGTCAATTTATAGACTTGGCTTCTTGTACGTAAAAACTCAGCAAAAGTTTCGTCTTTACGCTAACAACTGCCACCCATGACCGAAGTCATCCTCTGCATACGTTGACACGTGTCCCATCATTTCAATAAGAATAGGATGCACGTACACACGTTCTTCGAGATGTGTGGCATGAAAGCCATGTAGGCAAACTACGTTCTGAATTGGAATAGGGCGTAAAAACAACCCAAATATATCCTGAGCGTAAAGTAGTAGACTAGGCGTACAATAGCCCTGATATGGACTTCCCACGTAAAGTGGTTGTTAAGTAACCTTGAGCGTAAAAGTATCCCAAATAAACCTTACGCACACGTCAACCTTTGAGCGTAAAAACTCGTATAGTCTCCGTGCGTAAAAGAAGCCATATTATGAGCGTAAGATAGCTCAGTCCACATACTAAACGACAAATGGGTCTCTGTATAAAACAAATTCCTTTGATTTCTGTGATATATGCCATCATTAAATCTTCATGTCAGACTTTGCATTTAATGCAAGACTTGACAGCTTTGTCCAGCGTAAAAGTGGCTAGCCTGTCTTAGGCGTAAAACCATTAGCTTTGACCCGGGCGTAAAATGATTAGCCTGCTTTAGACGTAAAGTGATTAGCCTCTCTTTGGCGTAAAGTGGATCAATTTGAATGGAATGATCCATCTCTTTGACTCATTCTTATGAAGCACTTTTTACGCTCCTACAAGACCCCCTTCAAAGTTTTCAAATATCCTCAAAATTTGAAACACTTTGAACAGAAGCGTAAAAGTCAAGATTTGACCAGTCAGCGTAAAATTCGGGATACTCAACAGTCATCCGCGTAAAAGTGGGGATATCCAACAGTCGGCGTAATTTCAGGAAATTTGAACCAGTTTGAATTTCTTTATAAATAGATCTTTTCAGAGAGAGAAAATACTTTTACTCATCTTCTTGCAATCCCGAATTCCTTTGCCTTCTCCTTCTTCGAAACCTCACTTTGATCTGATGGCTCCCAAGAAATCATCCACCACTAGCAACAAGGGGAAGAAATCCGCCGTCGATTCGTCATCGGCCGATCGTGTGAAAACCTCCATCCGGACATCAACATCACCCCGACAGCCTAACCCAACCGTAGCTCTGCCTATGATGGGTAAAACCCTATTCTTCGGCTGGAAAAACTCGTCGGGGACGAAGGAGATAGCCCGAACATTCAGTTTTTTTTTAATGCCCACGTCATGCGTGTTAGCGTAAAAACTGAAATAACAAAATACGCCTACGTTGTACGTGTTAGCGTAAAAGTTAAGAAATACGCCCACGTTATACGTGTCAGCGTAAAAGTTAAGAGATACGCACACGTTTATACGTGCCAGCGTAAAACTTGAACTACGCCCACAACTAAGGTGCTAGCGTAAAAACTTAACTACGCCCATGTTCATTCATGCCAGCGTAAAAAAGACACATTACGCTCATATCAACATGTGGTAGCGTAAAAATTTATCAACCATTGAGAGACTTTGTAAGACAAAAGACCTCATGAACTTTAGTAAACATAAATGTCTTTACTCATAAGACTTCAAACTAATTTGATTTTTTTCTTTTTTCTTTTATCAGTAGATTTGCAAGCTCATCCACTTGAGGAAATTTTTGGCTCATCAGCGGGCATGGTGGGCTCGAACTATCTGGAAGATTTATCTCATGTCCAATTTCCTCAATCGAACCCCGATTACCCTATAGAGAGGGCACAACTGATATATGCTCAAGGAGACAGGATGCTGTTATCAATGATCGACGGGAAAGTACTGGTATCACTGGACAATCAACAATTCCTGAAGCCAGCTTTCTTGTTTGGAGATGCTATAGATTACAAATCACAGACTCACCCCAAAAAGGAGGCTTGGATATTTAGATCTGGAGAAAGGGTGATGTATCTCCCTGACATGTGTAGTGACCCGCTCCGCCCTAGCGGAACGCCGATTCAAACGGCAAGTACAATGACTCAAAACGAACCGTCGACCCGAAGAGTTGCTTCGACCCGATGAAGTATCGATGCGAATCGATGCAAGACTTGCATTGGCCCGTCAAGATGAATCCAGACTTAGACTTTCAAAGGCGCACTCGGAGTATCGCTCGGCCGATGCGAACATCGCTAAGGTGGGTGGCTCCGATGAACCCGTCTTTGCTTAGCCTAGACACATATCAATACGGACACTATCACGGAAATCGCTAGACGATAACACCTCGTATGCTAATAAATGACCCAACGCACCTAGCTAAGGGAATAATCCCATCTTGTATGCTTGTATAGAATATGGAAAGGAACATAAAAAATACGAGAACTCTCACACCGTGCTCCACGCTCGTGCTACGGCACAAGCCTACGTTTATGCTCCTTATGCGTCCAACAATGAAACAATGAATGGGTTACAACAATGAAAGGGTAGACTATCAATATAGTCGTTCCGAGTAGAGTATAGCGACATTGAAAGGCTATGGGACCGATGGGTCGCCAAGGCGACTCCCACACTGGGAGTTGCGAAATGCTTGATTAAATAAATCAACGAATCAATGAATGAATGAACGAATGAATGAATGAATGAATGAATACGTGAATGAACCAATGAATGAACGAACAAGTGAGAAACAAAGAAAAGAAAGAAATCATGAAAGTTAATAAAGAAAAGAATGGTTAGCGACAGGTGTGACGGGCACGTGCAACGGGGCTCGCTACCTGCGCTGCACGGACGCCAACCTGGTCGATAACGCATTATGGCTAAGGGTTAGCCTACGGCGGAGATAGCCGTTAAGTAAAAGACAAGATAATACGAAATGGTCGTGGACAAACGGCACGGGCGATGGGAGGGTAAACCGTGGCCGTCGAGTGGAAGGATTCTGTGGCACGGGCGTTGGGGGGGTAAACCGTGGCCGGCCTAGGCGAAATCAAAACGGGGCTTACGGTCTGCTTGGGTGCGGGCTTGGGCACCAAGGGACGTAAGTGTAGGGTATATTCAAGAGACTTAACGGGGTGTACCAGCCATCACCCTACGCTAAGTTGAGAATTGTCACAGGAGAAATGTCCAGATGGCTAGTCATGCCAGCGACCAAGTGCATATAGAATATGTGGGCTTTGCTGGTGGCAATCCACGTGCAAGTCTTTGCATTGAAATCAAAGTAAACTAATATTAACTGAATAATGCACCTCCTGAACTGGCTTGAATGTAATACACCAAATGATCAAGAATACTTGTACAATGAGTTAAAGAATATGCCTACGACGCGCTAGATCCGAGGCAGGGACACGCACTTGATATTGAATGTGTACATGAATCGTGTTATGTTATTACACATGAAATGTTGTCTAACTTGGTTTACTTTGAACAGGGAAGGCCGGACGGTAAGTATCGGTAAGTCGTGCATGTATTCCCATGCGACACTTGAAATCGGCAACACGGGATAGGTTATGATATATGCCATGAAATTGACCCTAAGGCAAGATTAGAAAGACAATGAAAGATAGAGATGCACAAAAGTAAATGGAACGTGTTTGGTAATGATAACAGTGTGGGCGAGCTAGCCTCCCCACCAGTGCATAACAATATACTGATAACCCTACAGTCTGCTTGCAGGATGCAGGAGACGCCGGCGGGTGCGGAGCTTCCATCGAACGTGCTAAGGCGCGGAGCTATCTCTGGGCCTTGGAGCGTTGCAAGGAGTTGGAGCACCATATACGAGACATAATGTATCGGAACATCGCCATGAATCATTCCATCTTGTAAGCCACTTGGCACGCCTTTTATGTTTCAGAGAGAGAGAGAGAGCTTGAGCGATTTGTAATATCGGCCTAGTGCCTCTTGTAAACTTCTTGGAAATCAATAAAGAGTTTGAATTCGCTGCTACTTGTGTTCCTTTTACTTTCTGCTGCAAATGGGGACACTCTGTGCGACTCTGTGGCCTAGACTCAAATCGGCCGTTTCTGGACTTGGCCTTGCACGGGCGCAACCTAGGCCCGTGCGGCATCACGCCTTAGCGAGGACGATCGCTCCTACGGGGGCGGGGCGTGACAACATGGACAGAGATTATCCTCTATCTGCTTTCGTCCATGCTAGCCATCACCGTCAAATGTTGTGAAATTTAACTCCCAGTAGCTATGGTAGACCGGGCAGGATCATCTTCAGACGAAAGAGAGCAAACAACATGGGTTACCACATCAGCGCTCCCTGCGGGGGTGTCATTCTATTTTCTGGTCTGATGCCCGGGTTTACACCGAGTGAGGACTCATCTCTTATTCAACCCGTACAGATTTCCATGTTTATAAATAAGTTCCTAAAAGAAGGAGTCTTATATCCTCAGACCAATCCTAGGCTAACAGGATGGTTAACCCCTTACAGTAGCAACTGGATCCAGATCAGTAATTGGGTCATGAAGAACTTTAAGACAGAATTGGATGAGATTGGTCTGTACGAAGCGGTAGCTTCCACCAGTTATGGTATTCCACCGAACGGCAACCTGTCTTGGCTTTATTGGAGTTGTATATGAGTTCAACAGGAACTTTCGTAACTCCGCACGGCGAGATGGGTCTAGCCCTACATGAGATGTAGTTCATTTCGAAGCTACCAATGGGCGAGTTCCCCTATGAAGAATATATTCCCTCCAATCGAGAATTGGCAGAAATTCAGGAGAAGAACCCCGAACTGGTGCAAGTCTACGAAGAACTTATGTGCCATTATCTGATTTGCACCAGCATGTATGAAACCGGATCACATCTGGCATACATAACTAAATGGACAACTTACCTATTTTATCATAAAAATAGAGTGTCTAAGACGGAGAAGAGCATGTTCCGAGAAGATAAGACTCAGACCATCAAACCTTGCTCTATAATTCCTACAGATTTAATTCAAGAATTAATGGCCTCGCAGAAGTCTCGAGACCAATATCTGTCTACAAGAACCGAAGATATCCCTGCAGGGACTGAAACTTTGAGCTACCTGAGACATGGTAGTCAAAAACTATCAAAGAAAGCCTTGCTGGCAGGATTTTTATCCCTATGGCTACGAAGGTGGGTCGTGCCAGGGATCGGTACCGTAGACAGAATTCATCGAACCGTACTGTGGCCGGCGGTACGTTTGATTTTCAAACACAGAATTAACATGCTGTCGGCAATGGTATGCCGAATAAACGCAGGTCTACGGACTTTCGGTGAAGAGCTGATTAATAATGCTCCTCATCAAGATAATTTTCCAAGGTAGAAATGCCCTATACTTATTTAATGGGCTGGTTGTTGCACCACAATTGCAATCTGTTACCACCAGGCCCGGGGGATAATGAGGAAGTCTTCCTCCAAAAATTTAGCAAGGCTACATGGACTGCTACGACTGTGGCGGATATCCGGGCAGTTCTGAACTATTCTTATGGTTGGAACTTCTTCTGTACTCGGCCACAAGTTCCAGCAGATTGCTTTGGCATTCAGTTTGAAGATGAAATCGAAGGAAGAGCTGTATTGCCACCATCAGTCTTCAGATGGCTTCAATGCATCAGACCTTCTCACCTGATATATAGAAATGAAGATAATTGTACGTTTGAACCATATCTACCCAGTAGGATCGCTCGCCAATTTGGATACGACCAACTTCATGTTGGTAACCCCTCTACTAACTTCCGTCACTATGGGAAATTACTCGACGGTGCTAGGGGTTGGAGATATTTCAATACTGCTCGTACTGGTGCCAAGTTTAGAGTCTCAACCTCCACCAGTACTACAGAGCTACGTATACTTCATACGTATGCACACTTTTATGCCTCAATTCGTTCTTTTGCCCACGGCTACAATATGAAAGGTAGTCTAAGGTGGCCTAAAGAAGGAAATATTGAGAAACCGGTCAGGGTGCCAGCAGACATCCCTGACGATACTGGCATTCCAGATCCATATCTGGAAGTTATCCCTACAGGAGTTGGGGAACCAACTGCAGAACCTATCATCATTGGCAAAGGCCGAAAGAGAAAACAAATTGCAGCCGTCACATTTCCAGAGAAAACTCCAAAAAAGAAGAAGTCTACCACTAAAGGGCCTTCCAAGCCAAGAGCCCTCTCTCTGGAAGATGATACCTTGGTTGAAGAGGATCATCTTGTTGGTTCTTCTTCAGTCCATCCAGGAGAAGGATCTTCAGCCCCTCCACCAGTAGTAGCATCGAAAGCTGTAACACTTTTGTCTCCTGGACATCTTAGCTCCTCGCTCCATTTTTCTTTGCCAACCAAGGCACAAGTTAGGGGGATGCTACCGCTGTATCTACTGTCGATCGAGACCGTATTCCATCAGATGAGCCGGCTCTCGACTTCGATGATGATGATTAGGATGGCGATTATGATTCATATCTTGAACATAACGCACATATTCTAGGTATCATACAAAACCTATACGGAATTATGTACCATGATTTTGTATATTAACTTATTTTGTTCATTTTGTAGATGTCATCATTGCATCAAATCCTGTGGCTCCTCCTCCTCAAGAAGAGGATATCTATGAAGAAAATGAGAAATCTGAGGATGAAACTTCTTCTTCAAAAGAAGAAGATGCTGATGAGGAGGGAGTTCAACAACCCGAGATGGAGCTTCAAGAAGAATATCCTCCATCATTAGAGGTACAACAAGCACAACCTGAAATGTCCTCTCCTGCTGAAGACTAGCACAAAGAAGAGACTACAATAGGCCTCACTGTAGGTGATGATAGAGCTACTGGAGGAGAACCAGATTTGAATAAAGAAGCAGCTGTAGAAAATTTCACTGCAATTGAAGCGATGGAAAATCCTGCAGAGCAAACAATTGAAGAAAATACTGAAAGCATTCTTGAATCACCAACTGAAACTGGGGAAGCTATAATGACATCTTCTATTGTTACTGCTGATTCAGTACCAGTTTCTGATGAGCCAATGCCAAAACCTGAACCGGCTCCCGCAATTGTCACCACATCCACTGATATTACTGCCACCAGAACTCCAGAAACGGCTGGAGTAACAAATATTGAAGACATTGCTCCCGAAGCTCTTGGAAATTAATTGGCTATGGCAGCAGTAACAACAACAATTCCATCTCAGCCTGTTGTTACACCAATACTATCTGTTGGTGTTGGAGATATAATCCCTGAAGCTCCTAGGGATCAATTGGCCATGACAGCAGTAACAGCAACGACTTCATCTCATCCTGCTGTCACACCAACAACATCTGTTTCTGGTCTCCAAAGAAGAGATCTATTAGATATTGCTGCCACACCAAGCTCCAGCGTAGAGATGAATCTCCTAGTTGAGATTCATACTGAGATCTTTTACAAAACTCTAGCAACCCTAATAAAAATGGTCCTGAATAAGGGCCTCAGTTACGAGATTTTGAAGGCAGCGATGGCTCTGACCATTAGGAATGTTGCTATGTTCAATGATGCTGGAAGAGCTACAGCATTGGAGAAAATTGTAGAGGGCCTTGAACAGCCGATCAACGAATACCTCAAGCTATCAAGTGAGACTGTTGAAAGTCTCATCCAGGAGGAATATAACGCCTTAACGGCTGATTATCTTGCTCGGAAGACCACCTATAATGAAGCTCTTCATGAACATAGTTTGAAAGTTGCCAAAGAGAAAGCTTTTTTGGCTGGAATAAAGCCCCGTATCGCATGGTCACAGAGTAGCTTACGATGCTTTGAACATAGATATTCAGAATAAAAATGATAAAATCCGCGAAGTCGAGGCTGAGTTAGCTCGCTTGAAGGCTGAAAGGAAAAAGATGATCGACGCTCGAAATCTGTACCTCACTCAGAGTTCTATTTTAGAAGAACAAGCCTTCGGGGCTGAATCAACTATCAGAACCCTTGATGAAGCCAAGGACAATCTGATAATCAGCTTCGCTGGACTTTCTCGTATTTGTACTCCTGAAGCTCAACGTGCTGAAGCTACTAAAAAGGTTATGAGTTCTCGTGACAAGCGACTAGAAGAACTACAGAAGTTGCTTCAAGATGTTTCTACTCCACCTTAGAAGAGCTCCTTTGTCGTCCTTTATCTTATTCATTTTTGTAATATTTTCACAAGAAATGAATGAAATATTTATTTTGTGATCCTATCATTTATTTAGAATAAACAATAGGTATGAGGCAGAAAATACTTATCAGCGGTTATATGAACATGACAAGTCTTTTAAACTCAATAGTTTGTATCTATCCAGAGGTAATATGGACATGATAGATAATCAAATCTTATTTTCTGTTTTTAGAGTATGCAATACTATCAGAGATAATATGGACATGACAGCATGTAAGAACTCAAAGAAAAAGTAGATTAATATCTATGCAGAGGTCAATTGGATTTGATAGATAAGAAAAGCAAGCAGATTTAATATTTATTCAGAGGTTATAAGAACGTGATAAATAATAAATCCAATTTTCTATACCAACGGGTAAGATAGAAGATCAAAATTTCTCTCCAAAGAGATGAGTAATCAGCTTAACCAAACCTTGGTAGCTGGAGATTAAAAAGACAGATGTCATTGAGGATATATGCCAATATGAAATGAACCGACATAACTTTCGAGAAAAGAAAGAACAATTCAATTCCATAAGTAAATGAATGAATCTGTAATGAACGGACAGGCCTTTTCAGGAATGAAAGGTTATTTTTAATTTCAAAGACCGGTTCATTAATAGATCTCTCATATTAAATAGGTAAGAAATCTTTGTAACTTTTCATTCTTATTTCCACTCCTCTATTGGAAATGTCTCCAAGGATATGCAGCAAAAGAATGAAGTCTCCAAGAACGTTGAGAACATCATTGAGACGTGCCCCATTGAACCAATTGTGACAGGCCCAACCGAAGTAGGCGAAAGCTCTTCTACTCCCAAGCCACCACAAGACATCCTTTCTTTCTTAGTAGAGCCAGGGAAAACTCCTGAAGAAGAAGCGCTGAGGATGGTTGCCTGCAAGTTTTTTATGAACTCAGGCAACAATGCCTTCGAAGCATTGGCTGACTATGTATTCAATAAGGAAGGCAGTGGTCCTTGTCCTTAATCCATTATTCAGAACAAAAATAAAAAATAAAAGAAATTTCATTTTCATTCTGTCTTTTTTTTATACATAGTACTTCTTAAGAAATTTGCCATTGATCGGCATCATGAGTAGATCTCCATTAGGCTTCCAGGAATTCAATATTCAATTGTTTTGCGACTTGGAGACCAATCAATAGAGCATTATATTCTGCTACATTATTGGAGCATGGTTCATTGAGAGAATAGGCACGGTATATGACCATTTTGTCAGGAGAAACCAAGACAATTCCTACCCCAGAGACAATATTATCTTTAGGTCCAACCCGTGATGCTCTGTCAAAATATAATTGCCAAATATTATTTTTCAAAGTCATATTGCAATCTACAACTTCATCTGGAATGTCCTCATATAACTTTGATGTTTCAGGTATAGGATGAGCAGCTAAGAAATCAGCTAATGCTTGACCCTTCACTGATTTTTGAGGTATATAAACCATGTCATAAGGAGTGAGCAACATCGCCCAGGTAGCTAACCTAGAGTTAAGAATGCTCGGTTTTCTCATCAATACCCGAATGGAATTTATTCTGGAGATGACATGGATAGTCTGTCCTGTCACATAATGTCTTGTCTTTTGGACAGCGAAAACTAAGGCCAGACATTCCTTTTCTACAGGAGTATACCTGTGTTCTGCTCCGACCATCATTCGGCTAAGATAATAAATTGCTTGTTCATTCCCTATATCACTTTTTGTGCAAGGAGAGCACCAAGTGAATGATCCAAAGCTCGAACATATAGCAAAAATGGTCTTCCTATCACTGGAGGTACCAAAACAGGGGGATTTGTAAGGTATTTCTTGACGTCATTGAAGGCTTTCTGACATGCTTCATCCCAAACAAATGATACACCCTTCTTTAATAGACGGAGAAAGGCTGGCATCTTCCAGAGAGATTGGATATGAATCTCCTGATATATGCAATGCGACCTTGGAAGCCACGGAGTTCTTTTAAATTGCGTGGAGGACGCATTTCAAGAATTGCTTTAACCTTATCAGGATCCACATGGATACCCTGAGAAGTAATGACAAATCCTAAAAATTTGCCACTGGAAACCCCTAAGAAAGACTTAGTAGGGTTCATTTTCAATTGATGTTGGCGCATCAGTTCAAATACTGTCTTCAAGTCTTGAATGTGATCATCTTTTGATCGACTCTTAACAGCAATGTCATCTACATAATATTCTACTGTCTTCCGTAGATGTTCTTGAAAGATGTTGCTCATGGCCCGTTGATATGTGGCACCGGCATTTTTAAGACCAAACGGCATCACCGTATAACAGTAAACTCCAAGGGGTGTACGAAAAGCGGTATGCTTCTCATCTTCTGGATGCATCTTAATTTGATTATATCCTGAGAATCCATCCATGAAAGACATGCGTTCAAAACCATATGTATTGTCTATCATGACATCAGTAATTGGAAGTGGAAATTCGTCTTTTGGACAAGCTACATTAAGTTCTCGAAAATCTATGCAAACTCGAACTTTTCCGTTCTTCTTTATAACAGGAACAATGTTGGCAACCCAATCGGGGTGTTGTTCTTCACGAATAAAACCACACGTGATCAGCTTTTTGACTTCTGTTTCAATTGCATCCATCATATCTGGTCTAAAACGCCGTTGCTGTTGTTTTACAGGCTTAGCATTAGGAAGAATATTGAGTTTATAAGTAGCAACTTTGGGATCTAGACCTGGCATATCCTCATAACTCCATGCAAAAATATCAATATATTCTTTGGTCAGTTTTATCAATTCTTCCTTTTTATCTTCAGAAAGATTCTTACTGATGAATATTGGTTTGGGCGTAGTTCCATCTCCAACCTCAATCTGGACAATCTCGTCCTCTGTAGGTGGTTGTCGTTGTTCAAAACGAAGTTCCCATTGAGTGTCCATCTGTTGAGCCCAAGGATCATTCTCAAATGGCTCAGATTCACCATCAATTTGAACTATGTAAGCTGAAAATATTTGCTCAGATCCATCATAATAGTCTCCTTTAACACACGAGGAGTAAGAAATATCGGATTCGATGAATTGGACTTCTTCTGAATCTGATGATTGTGAAGAGCTAGAAGAGAATTCTTCTTGAATATCGTCATTAAACATATAGGACGGATCATATCCCAATCCATGACGAGTTTTCTGGTAAAACGGATCACCACATAATGGTAGTCATCTACCTTTGCCTTGATTGAGACCTTGCATAGTCTTTAAATCATATCCCATGTTCTGGATAATCTTGAGAGATTGTTGACTATATCTGTCAATTCGGATTCTTCCTTTATCTTTATCTCTCAAATCATCTGTCTGAGCAACAGGGATATTTTTAGCCAAGCCAAACACAATTTGGCGCTTGTTTTTCTTATCAGACGGAACCACGAAATAAGATTCTTTGTGACGTCTATAAGTTACACAAGCTTGTGATGAAGCGGCTACAGGAAGAAGATAGGGAGAAGATGTTAGAAACCTTTGAGCATAAGGTCCAACATCGACATGAGGAGGAAAAGAATTTTCTTTATTGTCAATGTATAAGATTTCCTCTGTGTCTATGTCGTCTTTATATTGATGACTTTGATTATCAGAAGATAAAGTCATTCTTTCAATAAACTTGACAGCCATATACTCGAAAAGAAAATCTTCATTGATATCAAGAAGTACAGAATGATCAATATTTACATCATTTACAATTTGACTGCTACGCTTCGGATTAATCACTAGTGGACTGTCATCCGTCTTCTGCGTAGATTTGCCAAGATTGACAATCAAAGGAGGTTCTGGATCATTCGTACAAAATGTACGCCTTTTGACTTTGATCACAAGAGGTTGAACTTGGCTTTTAGCAGGAACATTCACTGATTACTCAGATGAAGCTTGAGTTCTTCCTTTAACCTTGATCATCAAAGGTTAATTGTTGACAGGTTGGGGTTGGATTCGCCCTTTGACTTTGATATTCAAAGGTTGTTCTTCTGGCGGATCTTCGTTAATAGACTGATCTTCAGCAGATGATTGATCTTCAGCCATATCTGATATCTCTTTCATATGCTCTTATTTGTAAAGCCTTGAGTCGGAAAAATAGACTTCGACACCCTTGAAAGGATTGATATCAGCAAACTCAGTCTTCACAACTCCTTGGGGATCTACATACTTGAAGCATTGGTGGAGAGTCGAAGGCACGATGTTATGCTCATGTAACCATGGTCTTCTAAGAAGAATATTGTAGGATACGTCTGAGTTAATAACATAAAATGTTGCCATAGTTCGAAGATCACCAATCTGAATCTTCAGACGAATCTTTTTCAGTGGTTTGCTCTTTCCAGAGTTGAAACCAACTATTGTGGTACTAGTGTAGGTCAGATCACTAGTAGAAATCCTCAATGGTCTTAGCATACTTTAAAGAATTATGCTAATGGAAGACCCAGGATCAATGTAAATTCTGTCAACTTCAATGGATTCAATATACCCGGTGTAGCACAAAGGCCTGTCATGCTTGTTATGCTTCAACAACATATCTTCTTGTGTAAAGGTGATGTTAGAAATTGCTTCCATCACACTATGACATTGTGGGCATGATACTGGTATATTGTCAGGAGTCTTGAGTTGAGCTAAGCAGGAATCAGCTTGCTGCAGAGCTTCACTCAAAGTTTTGCGACTTTCTTTAGAAAGGCGCAGCAACTCGAAGATAGATAATCTAGCCGGAGTATTAGCTAACTGGGCTAGAATATCAAATTTATAGGATTTCATTACCACCCCCTGACTGGAAGTAGACTTCAACGGAACATCGAAGCGTACCGCTTTCTGTTTTCTCTTTTCAACCACAGCAGGAGCAAGAGACGGTTGAGTTGATGGTGTTTCAACATTCTCAGCTTCTTTGGAGGATCTCTCATAATCTTTGTGGTACTCTTTTCAGATCTTGTACCAACAAAAGTTTCTTCTTCAGACTCAGAAGAAGGAAGTACCATATTGCAGGATTTAATCTTCCTTTCCTTAGTCTTCTTCTTGTGAGGATTGTTATGAGGAACCTCAGAACCCAATCCAACAGTGGATTTTTGACTTTAAATTTGTAAAGAAAGTCGTATCCCTTTATCATAATTCAAACCCTCTGCCTTTTGAAAGTCATAACCCATCTTCTTCATGAGAAGGATAGATTGCTGACTGTATAAGTGAGTAGGCAGTGGACTTTCAACAGGTGATTCCATAGAGGAAGAAGAAGAGATCTCTGTGACTATAGGAGAATGAGGAATAACCGTCTCTGCAGCTACGGGAGGAAAAGGATTCGGGATACGAGGAAAAATCCCTGTTGGAGCTTTTTCATAAGCCGCGAAGACTTGTTGTGTCCTGTATAAAGGAACACTATTCATGGCTAGCCACTGCTGATGAGTAAGCTTGAGCTTGGCAGGAGGAGCCAGATTTGGAGGACATATGTTCAATCCTCTCAGTCTATCTTCCAAAGGAATGCCATCCCATAGATGATCCAAATCATCAGGATCTGGAATAACATGAGAAATCATGTTGCAGGTTTTGACTTTCTTACCTTTCTTGGATTTTAAAGTTTTACCTTCATCTTCCATTTCAGGTACTAAGTCAGGATGTACCCACATAATTTTACCATTCTTTAATGTAAGAGACAACAATCCTTCATTTTCCTCACTAGCAGGCGGAATATTCAAAATCTTCATCGTCGCCTTTGGAATTGGGACAATTCCATCTGGTACTTGTTGTGGAGGAAAATCTCCAAATTGAAAAGAAACCATATTGGTTGTAACCGTATGGTCATCATTGGTTAAAGCAATAGCACCACCATTTATCAGCTCTTGGATTTTCTTCTTCAAAACATAGCAAGCACTGGTAGGATGATTAATGTATCTATGATAGATACAATATTTAGGATTGTCAGTCAGATTCACCTCATTAGGCCTCTTTGGCTCCGGAATCTGGAGTTTGTCACTCTTCACCAGACATTGAAATATCCCTGGGATATCACTTTCGTCAAAAGAATATTCTTCTTTGGCCTGGAAGATTTCTGATTATTCGGCGTCGTTTTATTCTTGGAAAGATTGACCATAAGAGTGTCTTTTCCTTTCATATTATGATTGCCGAAATTATTACCAGGATTACTTTTCTTTTCTTTATCCTCAGAGGCAAAAATCATCCCATGTTCACGAGCCAACCTACCATTGGTCTCGGCAGAAACTGCTGCTATAATAAATGAAGCCTAATCTATGAATTGGGAACTCGTGAAGACAGCGATGGATGGTCGCAGATTCATCTTACATGTATCAATCAGCGCTAAATCTGGCATACCAGGGGGCATCTTTAAAGTCGCCTGTCGGAAACGTTCAATGAACGTCCGAGTATCTTCTTTCTCCTTTTGCTTGATTTCTATTAAGGAGGACATATTCATGTCCATACCTCCTTCATAGAAACAGGAGAGAAACATTGCCTTAAATTCGTCAAAAGACGAAATACAATTGTCGGGTAAACTACGATACCAGTCGTAAGCTGAATCCGTCAAGCATCCAATGAATACTCTAGTGAGAAGAGCATCATTTTTCTGTAAATGTACAGTCATAATATCAAAGTAATTGATATACTGACTAGGAGAAGCCTTTCCATCAAACAGTACTATTGACTGTGGCTTGAATTTCGGTGGAAAGGGTACATCATTCCAATGAGGAGGATAAGGTTGCTTAATCCCTAACCTCTGGAGTTGATCCTTTTGCTTCAAAACTTCAAACTGTTCTTTGAGCTCACGCACTGCTTGAATGGCTTCGCTGGTTTGTGGAAGCACATTTGATTGAAAAGTTGTTGGTTGTACCGTAATCCCCACCGGAGATGGTACATCTTCTGGAATGATGGGATCTGGAGATGCAGAATTTTGGTTAACAGCAGGTTCTTGGATATTCAAAGATATATCAACCCCTTGGCTATCTTGAGTTGGTGCTGCTGCCTGAACCGGTGTTACAATTGCTGGTTGAGCAGTTTGCTGAGCCGTTATTATCTGGTGCATGCTTTGCATCATGTTAAGCATGTCTTTCAATGATTGCTCAACGGCAGTGAGACGTTGTTCTGTATTAACAGATGACGTCTCTGGTTCGTCTCCAATAGCGTAGGATTCAACCTCTCTTGAAGATACAGAAGGATTAGTATAGAAATATGAATCAACACTATCAGTTTTGGACTCAAGAGATTGAGTACCCCCAGCTTCAGAATCAGAAATCTGTAATTGTCTTTGTCTTCTTGATCGAGTCTTCTGATATACTCCTTCAAAAGAATCAAGAAGTCTATTAAATTATTGTTGACCTGGGGTTTGGGACGTGTTCCGTCTAGGACGTCGTCCTCTGTTGGTGTGAGATGCCATGTTGACTGATGCATATGACAACTCATCAGCTTGTTGTTGGGGCGCATTAAAATTTAATCGATCAAAAACTGACCGTCTGGAAGCCGAGCAACAACATTTGATCACAATCTGGTGACACTCACAGTGATGATTTTCTTGGAGGAGTGTCACGGGAGATTGTCTATTTTTACGCTTTTGCATTAGCAATTCACGTAAATCAGAAGGAGTAGAAGGAGTAGTCTTCTTTATTACATTTGGAGTAGCAAAACGTTTAGTCCCTTGTGTATAAAGAAGATTACTGGCTGCATTTGCATAACCAAACTATACATTTCTACGCGTTTGGAGTTGTGTGCGCAAATCTTGAGATTTTTGAGCACGAAGGACTCCATTTTTATTACGTGTGATTTGTAGGTTTGGTACTTTGCGTAGAGCAGTATAAGAAGGTTGTTGGTGTAGAACTGAAGCTTTACCAACAACATTTTTACGCTGTATGCATTTAGGTATATTCACATTAGATGTAAAAACATCGTTGCGAATTTTATCTACACTGTCACAGACAGGAGACTTACCTTTACGCATAGAGCGTAAAAATTGATTATCTACCACGTCACAGACGGAAGATTTTCCTTTACACGAAGAGCATAATTTTTGTGTGTCTACCACGTCACAGACGGGAGACTTATTTTTACACTTAGAAGCACAAGCATTAGAGTCTGCCTCATTACAAATGGGAGACTCGTTCTTATGCACTGAGCGTAAATTTGGTTTTTACCCACTGGGCGTAAAACCTGATTATCTTCACCGTCACAGACGGAAGATAACTTGCCACACTTAGAGTGCAACGCTGAAGTAAGGACTGCCTCGTTACGAACGGGAGCCCCTACGACAGGAGTGGGAAGAATTCCCTTGCCCTCAGAAGCAACAGAGAGATCAGAAGCTATTTTGGATTTAGGAATCCAAACTTTTCGTGCTTTGCAAGATTTTTGAACATTGGAGCAGCGAGAACCACCCCCAGTTCGGAGCATCTCTTCATAAGCAGTCTGGTCGAAGTGTATAACCAGAGTCTTCTTTGTCGATCCAATCGACACATCATCGTATTGAGCAATTGCCTCCTCGTCAGAGGAGAAGGTCTTCCCCAGCAGAGTCGCCATTTTTGTTTCACTTAACAAAATGCCTAAAAATTAGATTTTGAAAATAAAACGAGAAAAAGTACAAGAAGTACAAATTTGATTCTGGAAAGTATTGCTATGGAAGTCTGATCTGTAAATGATCACTTTGTTCCTTGGACCATACGATGATGATGAAGATCACTGCTAGAAGA
Source organism: Iris pallida (assembly GCA_029216955.1). Lineage (NCBI taxonomy): Eukaryota > Viridiplantae > Streptophyta > Magnoliopsida > Asparagales > Iridaceae > Iris > Iris pallida. The sequence continues at coordinate 27,314,138 of JANAVB010005598.1, forward strand.
TGAATAATTGGAAGAACTAAGTCACCAGAAAGGTATCGACGCACTTGGGCACTGATGGCGAGGCCGAATGCTTTTCTGCTTTGCTTCACTCTGTTCTGGAAGAAAAGTTAAAGAAGAATGCTCCGAAAAATCAAAGTCTCTGGGCTCTGATCTCTATGTATTCTCTCCTTTCTCTCTCTCTGTGTTCGTTATATGAAAAAAATCAATCTATTTATAGACTTGGCTTCTTGTGCGTAAAAACTCAACAAAAGTTCTGTCTTTACGCTAACAACTGCCACCCATGACCGAAGTCATCCTCTGCATACGTTGACACGTGTCCCATCATTTCAATAAGAATAGGATACACGTACACACGTTCTTCGAGATGTGTGGCATGAAAGCCATGTAGGCAAACCACGTTCTGAATTGGAATAGGGCATAAAAATAACCCAAATATACCCTGAGCGTAAAGTAGTAGACAAGGCGTACAATAGCCCTGATATGGACTTCCTGCGTAAAGTGGTTGTTAAGTAACCTTGAGCGTAAAAGTAGCCCAAATAAACCTTACGCACACGTCAACCTTTGAGCGTAAAAACTCGTATAGTCTCCGTGCGTAGAAGAAGCCATATTATGAGCGTAAGATAGCTCAGTCCACATACTAAACGAAAAATGGGTCTCTGTGTAAAACAAATCCCTTTGATTTCTGTGATATATGCCATCATTAAATCTTCATGTCAGACTTTGCATTTAATGCAAGACTTGACAGCTTTGTCCAGCGTAAAAGTGGCTAGCCTGTCTTAGGCGTAAAACCATTAGCTTTGACCCGAGCGTAAAATGATTAGCCTGCTTTAGGCGTAAAGTGATTAGCCTCTATTTGGCGTAAAGTGGATCAATTTGAATGGAATGATCCATCTCTTTGACTCATTCTTATGAAGCACTTTTTACGCTCCTACAACCATGTATGTTATATCACTTCCAATTGTTATCAGTACCAACTAATATCTAGGTATTCCAAAATTCTATTCTTCCAATTCTTAATCACCAATATATCCTTGATAAATACCGCCTTACATACATTCTCATTAAGATTATAATTTTCAGAAATTGTATCGTATGGGAGACATGACTTTGGGAAAGATATTGGCCAGAAAAAGTGTAATCAAGGATAATATGTTATGCTTCGGTAGGGTATCATCTAGTGCTAATCAATAATTCTAGGTATCATTAGCTCTTCTAGTCCTGGTCTGGTTCGAGCAGCCTCCCGCTGCTCAATCTACTACTACGATTCTCTTGTCATGTTTTCTTGTGTCATGTATAGAAAACAAGATCTTGCTAGTACCGACTGATAGGCATAGGTCAGGTTGTCTTCATAGTCTGGCAAGTTTAGGGGCAAGCATAAACAAGGTAACCTACCGTTCTATAAACAAGCAAAAATAGTTACTTATACATAGGTAATTCGGTCCTATGTTGTGACAAATCAATATTCTAGTGTTCTAGTTGTTTCTAGGTATGTTCACTTAAGCTGTTGATTGGACCTGCATGGGCCACCACTAAAAATATGTCACGACCCGATCCCAAATTGTTGGGTCAAATCGGATCATGCCCAGCCTGCACCGTTGTGAGACGGCGACAATAAGCTATTCTATATGCAGGTATTCACAACAATATTTATACATTTGTCACAACTTGAATATACGAATTTTTTTTAGAAACTTTTATTCAACAAAGAGAAATACAACTGGAAAGAAAATACTGAAATAAACACTGAAATCAAAAGTCTGCAATCTCCAACACAATGAAACTAGAAAATAAGGAAATAGCAACTAGCTAAACGGCCAGCTCTTTGACCTCAGAATCCGCGTCCTCCAAGGGAGACTCTGGTAACACCGCAGGGTATAGCACAGGATCATAATAACTATTATACAATAGCTCAGCGTCATCAATATCACCTATGGAGGAAAATTCAGTCAGGAAAGGAGCAAGTACGAGTATGTACCTCACATTTCAAATAATAACGAAAAAGTGCAAGCTAAACAGTTGAAATAATATTTTCTAGCAATTTAACAATTCAATACTTGAAACAATGTGATTTGAATATGTAACGTCTATGACCGGCTTGGGTTGTACAATAGCATCCTAGCGACGTGATACGGCTTATCTCCGTGTGTAAGAGGGGTAAGCTCGCACAATAACAATATGCAATATGAGGGGTATTGGTCATAAACGCCTACAATATTCTTCCAATATTTCCACAATCAGTATCAATCAATATTTGAACCCTAGGAAAGGGTTCCGTGTAGCAATGTGGTTTAAACATGCAACTTGACAATTACTAATTAAAATATAAGATAGTATAACTGCAACTTGCCTTTGTTTAATGACTGGAAATAGGATGTCGGTACCGAGGATGAAGTCAAATACGTCCTCAAAACCCTACAGTTGAGAACCCTGACTTAGAAACATAGATGAGCCAAATCTAGGTGTGCTAGTTGCAATTTCTAGAAACAGACCCTAGTCAGATTTTTAAATTGTTAATTAAGCTATCAACCTACCCTACCGTCGCAGGATACAATTATCAATTAACGATAAAGGAACCGATTTATTGATTTATTGGGTAAAGATCGTATTTTCCAATTCATTTAACAAAACTTGTACTTTAATATTATATACATAAAATTAGGTTTTTGTTTTAATGAGAAAAATGTGAATTTGTTTAAATAATACAAACTTGAATTTTATCCTTTTTATTTAGAAGTGAGAAAACTCCTATAATTTTTTATATAAAAATAATACCCATTTTAAGTACGCGTCTAACGCAAGACAGCAACCAAAAAGAACAGAAAATCCTAAACTACACAGATACAGGGCCACAGAAAAACAAAAGAAAACTGGGCTTATGCCCTTACAACAAATTAAATTAAATTAATTTAAAAGCTGAGGCGAGCTCTGAATGCCGTGAAGCGGTCCAGTCAGGAGGCCGAAGCCCTGCACCCAAAATACTAGAGGCCAGTAACCAGTTCTAAAGTAGAATATAATTAAATTTATGAAAGATGGTGTCTCAGACTTGGTCATGCAATCTCACGTTGCTAGGCTTACGCCTCAACGTACAAGAAGTTATGTAGCGTTTGCGTTTCGCCGAGGCTCATCCGACCGATACGGTAGTCGCCTAAAAGGGGATACAAAACTCACAAAATCCACATTTAAGGCCAAACAAAACCAATTTTGTAAACCATTTTCAAAGACCGGATTTTGAAAATAGATTTTAATTTACCAATTACTAAACTTAATTAAATAATAATATTTTGAAATATTTTACTGAAAATTTGGGCAGCACCTCCTCTGTAACTAGGACAACCTAGCCACGAGGCGGTACTGCTCCCACAACACAAATGAATGTCCCAAACCAGGGAACCAACACGCCAACCAAATATGAATATCCAACATCCAACCCACAGATAAAACCTCATAACTAATAAACCACCCAACTAAAATAGAAAATAAACACAGCATACCAAGATATAAAGCTAACAAAAATATACGCGTCCAGCACACTAATGACCAAACCACAAAATAACCACGCCTCGACGTAAAAACGAACGCGCGTAACCCCTAACTTAACGATACTCAAATACTGATCCCCGAAACGGGGTCGGGACCCGCGTCATCATCGACACGTAAACGCAACACACCAACGGAAGGGACACAGGGACACGAATTATACCTCAGTGCTCGGCTAGAGCTTTCAGATGCAAAGAATAGGGGCTGAATCCATGTGCCTCGGATAGCTCGGGACAGTGGACAGTAAAAAGTCGCAAGGGTGAAGCGCGGACGGCGGCCCAGGAAAGCGCGGACAGCGCTGTCACTACCGCGAGGCACGGCTCGGGTCTGGGACAGCGCCGGACTCGGATCCGCGGAACTGCGGGTCACGGGGAAATGGGACGGGGCTCGCGGAGACGCGGCCATGGGGTAGCACGCACAGCGAGGGGGTAAGTCCGCACGGAAAGCGCTGGGCAGATCGGGCTTGGAGCTCGACTAGGGCACGTCCGAGCTCGGAAAAACCGGAGAGGAGGCAGGGCGGCTACGCCAGAGACGGCCAGGGGCGGCTACCGTGGGACGCTCGGTCTAGGGTACAGCGGCTGTGGCGTGGGGCCGCAGGTCTGGTTCGGAGGCGCGCGGGATAGGGGGTCGCTACGGGGCGGCCGAGGCAGCACCGGCGAGGGGCGCGGGCCTGCCGGTCGGGCACCGTCGTAAACGCGGGGAGGGTGCCGACGGTCGGACGGGTTCGGACGCGAAGGGTGCCGGCGGTCACGGGGGAGCGGTGGCTCGGGTAGGCAGTCGGCCGGCCGCGGGGAGCACGGCGGCAGGCCGAGCGGAGCTTGGGGGAAGAGGAGGTGACGAGGGGTTGCTGGGAGAGGGAGATGGTAGTGGTTGTGAGAAGTAGTGGTTGCTTTGGAGATGAAAAGAAATAGGGATGGTGGTGGTGGTGAGGATTTTTAGTGAGGTGAGAGAACGTGGAGAGAGTGGGAGAGAATGAAGGGGTGCTGGTGAGTTGTGAGGGGTTGGGTTTGGGTAGTTTAGGATTTAATTATTTTTTTTTCTTTCATAAATATTTATATACTAATTATATTTTTTTCTGTAAAAAAACAAAGTTAAATGATTTTAAAGGGATTTGAGTTCGAGACATGTTTGAAGTTGGGTTGGGTTTGGGGTCAGATCCCGGGCACGGAATCGGGACGGGTTAGCAATCAAAGATCCGATACCAATAAATTTGAAATAGTATTTTTTTCGAATACCGACTAATAATAATAATAATAATAATAATAATAATAATAATAATAAATATAATAATACTACCAATAATCTAACTATGCTGCGACAAAATTCAATAATTTGCCAATAATTCAAAAATCCAAAAATATAGGTTTTGTTGTAACTCATGGTAATCCTTCATGTTCCCAAGTGACTCTTAACCTTTGTAACTCCCAAGTGACTTTTCACTTTGTAACTCCCAACCTCTCTCTCCCTATATAAAGAGAGGTTGGGATGGCTTGTAGAGACACATTTGAGATATATTGATATACATTGAGAGGTTGAGCTAATTGTCCACACAACACGTTATCAGCACCTTGCTCGTGCAACGCCGGAGACCCGACGTACCGATCGTTTTCTCACTTTCTTCCACCATAAGGTAAGAAAGGTAAATTTTTTTTGTTAATATACTCTTCATTTTGAGTAGTTGTGGTTGGTCCATTTTCTAAGTTTCTGAGATCGATAGGAGAAATTGTAGTTGAGTGATTTTTTTCTCTTCTATTCGTCTAGTGAATTTTTCGTCTTCTACTTAGACTCTTCATGGTTCACATAAAAATTCTATGTTTACGATGGTTCGATTGTGTATTGCATGATGTTTCCGACTTATTTCAGTCGTCACGAAATTTATTTTTCATCCGAATTCCGTTCCCAACATGAATTTGGACATACTTACTGTTTAAGAAATGAAGTGTGTGATTTTTAAGAGTAGTAGAAGCTTTCGTAATATATACTCAACAAAAAAAAATTTGAAAAATATATACGAGTAAATTTTTTTTCAAATATATTTTGTTACAGCAATATATTTTGTTACAGAAATTTTGTTACGAAAATATACTTTGGTAAAACACAATATTTTGTTCAAATTTTTTTTATCAAAATATACTTTGGCGTTTTTATCAAATAGTCTGCTGTATATATTTTGGTAAAAGACATTTTTCTGAAATTTTTTAAACTGACAATTTCAGAAATTTTTTTGTTTAAATAGTACTTATCCCAACAAAATATTTGTTAGTTTTTTTTCTGAAAAAATAAATTTTTTTGAAATTTTTTTTTCATGTTGACGAAGAAAATTTAAATGCTAACATTTTTTTGGTAATGATGGATTTGGAGAGCCCCGACGAGCACCTCAGTGCCATCTGCGCCCTGCCGAGCACCTCAGTAGTATTTTTTTTCTTTATGTTACTCAGTGAATTATTGTAACAGATGGGTAGTAAATTTGTATTTTTTTTTCTCGCTATTTTTTTTGGCATCGTTTCGTTAGACATCGAAAAAATAGTTGACATTTTTTTGGTGCCGCTTGCTTAGGCACCAATTCTTTTGTGTGTTATTGCCTGTTTATGTTGTACGTTTTTTTTAACGTAATAACGGAAAATCTTGAAAAATTGTCTTGGCTACATAAACAAATTCTGGCACCGCCAAATTTGGGCATTCCAAAATAATTTTTTTGGCTAATAATTTTTCAAAGGCAACGCTCATTTTGAGCGCGCACTAAATTGTCACCTATTTTGCATAGTTCGCAAATAATGTGAATTTCTTGAAAAATCTTATTTATTCTTACATTTGAATTTTTTTTTACGAAGTCTCTCCGAATAGGCTCACCTATTTGGGTATGATGTCAGAAAGAACTTGGAGCTTGGTTCTTAAGAGGTCTTCGGTGACCCTCCTCCCTCATTTTTCCACCTGGTCATATTCACGTAGAGCTACTGAAAGGGGTTGACCGAATATTATTTTTGCTCAAATTGTATTTATAATTATGTATTTTTACAAGAAACTAATTGAACTCTCTATATCGGCCCGTCGATCGATATAAGAAATTTTTTTAAAAAAACAAAAATTGTTTTTTCAAAACCGTTGGTTTTATTTATGATTGTTTGTTGTTGCTTATACAAACCAAATCCATATAAACCTGTCGTTTTATATGTTGACTGATCAAGATTTTTTCTCCTGTTGTAGAAAAATGTCGATCAAGATTGATTTTTTCCATCCTTGAAGCCTCTGGCAAGAACTACTTGGACTGGACGCAAGACATCCAGAACCATCTAGAGCGCAGGACCTCTTGGACTTCATCTATAACGAGGAAGAGCGTGAAGTGGAAGTCACTCGCTCAATGAACGCCAAAGCAATGATTCTATTTCGCAGGCATTTATCTGACGCCATGAAGGCGGAGTTCATTGAAATCTCCTCGCCGAAGACGCTATGGGACTCTCTGAAAGAGCGCTTCGACCACCAGAAGACCATATGGCTGCCTGAAGCGCGCCATGACTGGTTAAACCTGCGTTTCCAAGACTTCAAGAGTGTAACTGATTACAACAATGAAGTCTGCAGGATTCGATCACTTCTCCAATACTGCGGTGAGATATTAACCGACAGTGATCTATTGAAGAAAATGTACACCACATTTTCTTCCACTGACAACTTGCTCCAGAAGCAATACCGTCAGTTTAAGTTCACCAAGTTTTCCGAGCTCATCACCCAGCTTTTACAAGACGAAAAGAACAGTCTCATTTTAATGAGAAACAATAATTCTCGTCCTGCTGGAACAAAGGCAATTCCAATGCCTGATGCAAATGCTCTCCGTGGACCAAATCCACGGTGGAAACGAGACAAGGGCCAGTCGTCCCAGCCAAGGAACAGAGGCGAGTTTAAGTCTCGTCACCTAAAGCGAGGTTCTAACAAGAACCAAGGACCTTTGACTCCTAGACAGTCTCATGGTAAGAACCAACGGGCCAGTCGTCCCAAAGCGAGAGTGGAAGGCCAAGCGCCTACTCTCTGCTACAAATGTGGTGCTTATGGTCATATACAATGGACTTGCAGGGCAACCCCCCAAGAAGTTGATAACTATCACAAGGGGCGCCGGGCCGAAGCAAATCTGGTCAACGAGTGCGAAAATCTAAATCTTGAGACCCCCGATTTTATAGCAGAAATGGAAGAATAAATCTCCATTTTCTCTCTAGATTTGATTTAAGTCATGAAACTTTTGGTGGTTTGTATTTTTTGTTTTCTCGATAAATTAAAGTTCTATTTCGAGCACTTTCCTCAAACGTGTGACAAACATTAATTTTTTTACTTATAGGCATGGACCACGGGGCAGTAGATTGTCTGGTTGATAGTAGAACGACTCACACTATCTTGAGAGATAAATCATACTTTATCTCCTATACGCCTAAAGTAACCTCAGTGACAACCATTTCGGGACCCTCAACCCTTGTTCAAGGTTTTGGCAAAGCCCGTTTTTCGTTGTCCAATGGTACTCCCGTTGAAGTATCAGAGGCCTTATATTCTCCAAGGTCCAGTCGTACCTTACTGAGTTTTAAGGATATTCGAGAAAACGGATTTCATGTTGAAACTGCTCGAGAACATGGCTTCGAGTATCTTTTCATTACCTCCACTCAGTACGGTCAAAAGCGTATCATAGAAAAGTTGAAAAGTCTTTCAAGTGGTTTGTATCTCACTACGATACAACACATCGAGAGTAATCTCATCATTCGCCGAGCGCCAGTTGATGAGAGCATTTTTATGCTATGGCATGACCGGCTGGGTCATCCGGGTCAAAATACTATGCTTCGCACTATGAATGCATCGCATGGGCATCCTCTTGGAGGAAAGAATTTCGTTATAAATTCGAAAAGCCTTTGCCAAGCTTGCTCGATTGGGAAGACGAATCTCAAGCCGCTCCATATGAAACCTACGAGATTGGTTTCTCAATTCCTTGAAAGAATTCATGGAGATATTTGTGGACCAATCCAACCAACATGTGGACCATTTAAATACTTCATGGTTTTGGTTGATGCATCGACTAGATGGTCACACGTAGTATTGTTGTCCACCCGAAATGCAGCGTTTCCTAAACTCCTCGCCCAGATCATTAAGTTAAGGGCTTACCATCCGGATTATCCGATAAAGTCTATTAGACTTGATAATGCCGCGGAGTTTACATCGAAGACTTTCGATGACTATTGCATGACTTTGGGAATAAATCTTGAACACCCTGTTGCGTATGTTCATACCCAAAATGGCCTAGCGGAAGCTTTTATAAAGCGACTACAAGTGATAGCGCGGACCTTGGTTATGCGCACCAAACTTTCACTATCTGTATGGGGCTACGCAATTTTGTACGCTGTAAATTTGGTCCGTCTGAGGCCCATGGCCATCCAACCACTTTCTGCGTACCAGCTGGTTACTGGATGTGAGCCTGACATCTCACATTTATGCGTGTTTGGGTGCCTAGTCAATGTTCCAATTGAGCCGATAAGGCGTTCAAAATTTGGACCTCAGAAGCGACGGGGAATATATGTCGGTTATAACTCCCCGTCCATCATTCGCTATTTAGAGCCCTTGACAGGCGATCACTTTACCGCGAGACACGCGGATTGTGACTTTGATGGGGCAATCTTTCCGTCGTTAGGGAAAGAAATGCACGCTAACGTTGATGAGGAACGACGTGAATTAGCGTGGCATGTGCCCGCTTTTGCTCATCATGATCCCCCCTCTGCACATAGTGATAAGGAAGTGCAGAGAATTCTAGGTCTGCAAGATATTGCAAATCAAATGCCAGACGCATTTAGCGACCTAGCAAAAGTCACGAGATCAATTATACCTGCTGCAAATGTGCCTGTAAGGATAGACGTCCCTGAGCGACGCCATGTTCCTGTGAAACATGTTGCTCCGGTCGAACCCGCCGAGCAAAGGACGCTGCCATCGGCCGTCCAGTCCGCCGCTATTCCTAAAAAGAAGGGAAGACCGGTTGGTTCCAAAGATGTTCTGCCCCGAAAGCGGAGAAATCTTGTTAAAAGCGTTTTGCCACATGAGATCATTAAGGATCACGACGATGTATTAGAAGAGCGCGTTCCAAATGAAATGCCTATTCCTAATCATGCCGATAACCTCGAAATATCCGTCAAGTACGCTAGCTTAGACGATATTTTGAAGCGAAACGAAACTGTCATCGATGATGTGTTCATATACTCAGTGGCCACTGACATTATGAGCAATGATGACATGGAACCTCGCAGCGTTGCCGAGTGTCAACGACGAACGGACTGGCCACAATGGAAACAAGCAATCCAGGCTGAATTAGATTCCTTAGCGAAAAGAAGCGTGTTTGGACCTGTAGCTCCAACACCACCCAATGTTAAACCAGTTGGTCACAAATGGGTTTTTCTAAGGAAGCGTAATGAGAATAATGAGATTGTGTGATACAAGGCTCGCCTTGTGGCGCAAGGCTTCTCACAACGCCCTGGAATTGATTATGAGGAGACGTATTCTCCCGTAATGGACGTCATAACGTTCCGCTACTTAATCAGTTTAGTAGTTTCCGAAAAACTAAATATGCAGCTCATGGATGTGGTCACAGCCTATCTCTACGGGGATCTGGACACATACATGGGGGTCCCTGAAGGACTAAAGATGCCTGAATCAAGTAGTTCCCGACCACGGAACGCGTTATCGATTAGACTGAGGCGTTCGCTATATGGATTGAAACAATCTGGACGAATGTGGTATAACCGCCTAAGCGAATACTTGATCGGTTTGGGATACATTAATAACGAACTTTGCCCATGTGTGTTCATAAAGAAATCCACTTCAGGATATGCAATCATCGCGGTCTATGTAGATGACATGAATCTCATAGGAACCGAAAAAGACTTGTCAGAAACTGCTGATATCCTGAAGAGGGAATTCGATATGAAGGATCTTAGAAAGACACGGTTTTGCCTCGGCCTGCAGATCGAGCACCGTAAAGATGGAATTCTTGTCCATCAAGCGAACTACACCCAAAAGGTGTTGAAACGCTTTAGTCATTTTGACGTTAAGCCATCCGCTACTCCCATGATCGTCCGCCCTCTAGACATTACTAAGGACCCATTCCGTCCAAAGGAGGACGACGAAGAGATATTGAATCCTGAGTGCTCTTATCTGGGTGCAATAGGCGCTTTATTGTACTTGGCCCAATGTACTAGACCGGACATCTCGTTTGCTGTGAATTGTCTAGCTTGACACAGCACTGCGCCAACACGCCGCCATTGGAATGGCATAAAAGATATTTTCCGCTACCTTAAGGGTACTACGGACTTGGGCTTGTTCTATCCCTACGCGGTTTTGAGTGAGTCCAACGCTCTTGGCACTCGAAACAACGCGACACTTATTGGCTACGCCGATGCACGATACTTATCTGATCCGCACAAGGGGCGTTCCCAATCTGGTTACGTCTTTACCATTGGGAATACGGCGATTTCTTGGAGGTCTCGCAAACAGACCTTAGTGGCTACTTCAACGAACCACTCTGAGCTACTCGCGCTCTATGAGGCGACTAGAGAGTGTGTATGGCTTCAAGCTGTTATTGGCCATATTCGAAGTACATTGTCGTCTATGAGGACAATACCGTTGTTATTGATCAAGCGAAACATGGTTACATCAAAGGGGATGCTACCAAGCACATATCGCCCAAGTTGTTCTTTACACATGAACAATAAGCGCTTCAGAAGATTGAAGTGCAACACATTGGATCGGAGAATAATCGTGCAGACTTGTTCACCAAGTCACTGTCGAAACACTCGTTCCAGAAACATGTCAGAGCAATTGGACTTAGGAAACTTTCAGAGCTAGCCTAAGTGAAACATGTTTTCTGCACCCTGTTGTGTGCATGTGAGGGGGAGCGTCCAACAAGCGCCTCCAAACGCCCTGTTGTGCGTATATCCCGTACCATGTCGAGTGCGAGTGAAAAGGGAAGCATCCTGATGTATGCTTGTGTACTCTTTTTCCCTTCGACCAAAGTTTTTCCCACTGAATTTTTTTTGGCAAGGTTTTTAACGAGACACAGTTCAAGTCTCTTATTCACTAAGGACTATTGTAATCAGGGGGAGTATCCAGTGTATACTTCTAATCCATCGTGTACTCTTTTGTCCTTCGATCAGCGATTTTTTTTCCACTGGGTTTTCCCTGACAAGGTTTTTGAAGAGGCATCTTTGCAATGGTTAGTTTACCCCCATCATCACTGACCTGTGTGTACTCTTTTGTCCTTCGACCAAAGTTTTTTCCACTGGGTTTTCTTTGGCAAGGTTTTTGACGAGGCACAAGTAGGTGGTCAAATTTGAATCAGCAAGCTACAGACAGATGAAGAAGCTCAGAGGTGTTTACAAGCAGAGTTTGTGAAGAGCCAAGGGGGAGTGTTGTAACTCATGGTAATCCTTCATGTTCTCAAGTGACTCTTCACCTTTGTAACTCCCAAGTGACTTTTCACTTTGTAACTCCCAACCTCTCTCTCCCTATATAAAGAGAGGTTGGGATGGCTTGTAGAGACACATTTGAAATATATTGATATACATTGAGAGGTTGAGCTAATTGTCCACACAACAGGTTTTACAAATTATGACAAAAGTAACAATATGTCATTGCTTATTTTACCATTAATGTTATTTTTTATAATATTATTTTTATTTTAAAAGGTATGGATATTATTGGAACATTATTATATTTTGCTTTCCTTTTTCCTAGATAGTTGTTTTGTTTTAGGAATTTTTTGACTTTCATCCCACTTACTAATATGAATTTGTACTTATTACCAAACAACGGAAAAAAATATGACATGAATCCTACTTTCCCATTCCCAAGGAAATATGACAGGAATCCTACTTTCCCTCTTCGCCGATCCGTCCGTTCCGTTTATAAAAGTCGAGAGAACAGCAACCGACACTGCGTTTGCGTGCTAGCGCACACGACCCGACACGACCGGACACGACCCGACACTTCCTCCGCATTTCTAGAGAAACGAGGGGTTGGGTAGAACCCTTATTTTGGATCAATGGAAGGGGATAGTCTCTTCCAACGCAATGCCAGGTCCTCTCTGTCTCTCTCTATTTATGAACCGATTTTTCGTAATTTTAGGGAAATTTTGTCGATGCTTCTTGTAGTAAAACCCTAATTTTGGTAGTTTGCGCCAAAGGAAGCTGGAAAGGTGGTAACTTTACTACTCTTGGCAGTGTTTATTCAACTCCCGCCTCCAAAACGCCTTCTTCTTTCGTTTGTAGTGGATAAGAAGCACTGACACTTCGAAATCTGTGCCCCGTGCCGTATCTTTTTGTGTCGGGCACGTACAGGACACCAGCAATACAGTCTGAAATATAGGATACAGAAAAAACAATGTCGTATTGGTATCTCTGTGTCCGTATCGTGTCCATGCAACAAGGTATAGAAAAATTTGAGCAAAACAACTCAGCCTAGCTCCTATAGCTTAAAGTGTGGAATTGGCCGACAGAGACTAATTGAGTTTGTTGTATGGTTATGCAACTTGTCATAAAAGTGTGAATTTTGATAATTTCACTAGAGGAAAGATCTATGGTAATGCATTTTTTTGTTGTCGTAAAGGAAGGACTGTGGAATGGAGATTATTTGAGTTGCATGGTTGCAAAATACAACCCGATATGGACATTGCGAGTCGGCGACAGTGACATGGCACCAAACTTGGCTCGTCTTGTATATTTTGGAGTGTTGGTGTCGCGTTCAATATGAGTCTGACAGCATGCGAAACGGACACATATTGTATTCTGGATTATCCATGCTTCCTAGATTTGTGGTAACTGTCAATTGATTTAAATATTACTGGCGGATGGTCTAATGCTTTTTCAGATTTAGGACAAAGTTGTTATCTGATATGGTATCGAAGTTATGGGTTTAAGGGGTCTTGTGTTCTAATCTCATTGCAAACGGTTCTATTATCCCCAATAATTCTATCTATGCACGTGCAATGTTGATTACTCTTGAGAGTTCGTGTCAAGTTGGCTTAGTTATGTTGTTGGTCCACTACCTAAAAACTTAAGCTTTTGGGTCAAAGTTCCTACCTGATATATTCAAACTTGAACCAAGGATGGACATACAAAAGAACTACAGTAGAACTTAGTATGATCACTTTAAGATAAGTGAGTTGTGATTAATCCAGATCCGCAGTTTGACATGGGAGAAGGATTTCTTTGGTCTTGCAACTTATACAAATCTGGAAACAACTGTTAAGATCTTTCAAGGATATTAAATTTGTATTAATAGCTGCACTCGAAGTTACAATCAACTATCCTAGGTAAAGTCCTATTGTAATTTTTAGTTGTTTCATAGTAAGCTGAACTAGAAGTTACAATCAAATATCCTAGGTAAAGTCCTATTGTAATTTTTAGTTGTTTCATAGTAAGCTGAACTCTAAGTTACAATCACATATCCTAGGTAAAATACCATTAATAGTTGATTGCAGTCTCCTCTTGAGTTACATTATAAAATAATATATTCTGTATTCATGGCTACAACACTTCTTTTGTTCTGGTATCCATGGTATCCGGAGGTTATATGATACAAGATGTCATTGCCTCTCCATAAGGGTAGTTGCTTCTCAGTTTGGCTATAATTGAATGTTCAGGTTTATTTTCAATCAAGAGGGTTTGATCTTGAGAAGCAAGGAGACTAATTGCAATAAAGTAAACAAAAGAAAGGAGTATAATGAAGGGGACTATTTGTTTATCAGCTTATTCTCTTCGACCTTTCTTTAAAATATATGTTTCTTATATAGAAAAAGACGATTTAGGAAGATAATGTCATTAAAATTATCTGGTCAATATTCATGCTTATTTTATTGTGTGGATTGCAATATTTGAGGAAGTGACAAGTTTAGATGTCTAAGATGGTTTCTTGTATAAAGTAGTAATAGAGAGTCAAAATGTGAAGTTGGGAAGTAAGAATTAATTACTGACAAGAGAGGGATAAAAGCATGTATGACAGTCTAAATGTGTGATACCGGCAAAAAAAGGCAGTATATGGTTTATTGGTTCAAGTTTTCCAGGCATCCACTTTGACCTAAAAGCTTAAGTTGTTAGGTAGTAGCTCATCTATGTATATCAAGCTAATTTAACATCCACTTTCACTTGTTACATGCAAACATATAAGATTAGATGGGGAGTAGTAGGAATATAATAGAAGCAAGATCCGAAGCAGGTCCTAAATAAACCTTATGATCGAATATCATGTTAGATATCACTTTATCCCAACTGCTTAAGTTGTTAGGCTAAGGTAGTAGGGCACCATGCATATCAACTATCAAGTCAAGAAGGTTGAAGATGATGAGTAGTGAGCTCTGTCAGCGTTGTACAGTAAGAAGCACTAAGAAGAGATCAAAGACCTCCATTTTGAAGGTTAGGCCTTATTTTCTGGGATAATCATTAAGGACCTCTGTCAGCGTTATACAGTATCTTCCGGAACATGGATATAATTTCTATTTGGGAACTCTCAATTATTTTGTTATAGTTTCTTACTAACCTTGAAGTTGGGAGAGTAATGCCTTTCAATTTGTTCTTGTGCCTCATCTATGCATTACAACTTCTCCCACCATTGCAACATTCAGTGAGAATTTTGTCATCTTCGTCAGGTAGTACTCCAAAAGCTCACAGCTCCTCACTGCTTCAATGAGTTTCTCACTCTTCAATCTCTTCAGAGGATGAGTGAAAGGAGGGTTTCTTCCAAGAGACGGCCAATTATGGGTCCCCCCCCCTCTCTCCCCCTTGTGGATTGATGTTGAAGAAT
Organism: Iris pallida; assembly: GCA_029216955.1. Taxonomy (NCBI): domain Eukaryota; kingdom Viridiplantae; phylum Streptophyta; class Magnoliopsida; order Asparagales; family Iridaceae; genus Iris; species Iris pallida. The sequence goes on from JANAVB010005598.1 coordinate 27,329,483, forward strand.
TAATGTCTTTGTGGGAGTAACTTTAGGGAATTTTGTTGATTAGTGTTGTTGGGAAACCCTATTTTTCTACTTAATTTGATGAATTTGGACCAGAGGAACCTGCAAAATTGGCAAGTTTAGTCATCTACACAATTAGTCAACTTTAGTCTCCAAAAACCCTTCCTTTTGTAATGAGAACATGATAGAAGTAATCAAGGTAAATGGGAGGGATAGTGTCTAGGAAGTATGAACTTCAAAAATTGGTGTCGTCATGATGGGGAACGAACAGGGGCCGAGCAGTGGTTGAAGAATAATTGAGTGAAACAACTCAATCTTGCTCCTAAAGTTGGTTGAAAAAGACTGATTGAGTTTGTTATATTATCCGACTAGTATTAATATATGAAGGATTTCAAATAATTTATTTGATAATTTGAGTCTCTTTGTACGTGAAAAGGAGATTGGGACGGAAAAGGTTGACTTTCCTTATCTGCTACGGTTTTCCTCTCTTCAGTGACTGAAATTGCTCCTATCAAAAAATTTCATATAGCTGGACAACTCCCCAAAACAAGCTGATTAAGCAAAATCCTCTGCAAAAAAGTAAAGAGAGCCAAGATGAGCACGAGGATCAACGAAAGCTGGTAAAAGGACTGTAGAAAGAATAGACTACATTGGGAATAAGTGCAATTGTTCATAAGGCGCTTGGCCACGCTTTACTTAAAGGAGACGAAGACAAAAAAAATAGACAACTACATAATAGTTATTGCATGTTACATTACTTGTGACACCACTAGAAGTATCTAGTGTTTTAAAAAGACCGTGAGGCTTGCATCTAGGCGCGTCTTAGGCTTGCAGCTCACCCTTCTAACCACCTAATTTTCAAAATTTTAACTTTTATTTATTTATTATTTATTATTCATATTTTGTCATGATTAATTAATTTCTGGATATTTTGATGTATTAATTAATTTCCTGATTAATGTTTAGGTTATGGTTAACCTAGGATTAGGTCTTTGGAAGATTAGTATCTAGATATTCCAACCCTAAAGTATCTAGATATCCCTTATCTAAATATAAAGTCATTGGAAAAATCTAGTGGCAAACATGTAAATACATTCCACCTCTTCATTCTACCTCTTCAACTAAATATCTAGGAGGCTTACATGAGAAGCTAGCCAACCCCACACTCACCCCTCACCCCCATCCATGTGGTTGGCCCCTTATTAAACCAACCACCCTTCATTTCCTCTCGACAAAACTCTTTCTTCTCCACATTTCTTCTTCCCCAAAATTCCCAAACCTTAATCCCTTCTCCAACCACCCAAATCAACCCATTTCCTCTTCAACCCTTTTCCAAAGATTGGAGCAAAGGCTTGAAAGCTCAAGAGGAGTTAGCAAGGAGCACAAACAAGTGGTATATTGGTGTGGTGTCCAACTTCAACTCCTTGTGTCCACTTTTGAGTGGATTGTCATTTGGAGTCCTTCCCAATAAGTAACTACTACTTCCCTTCTAATTTCAATGGTAAAAATAAACTAATCTAAAACCCATAGAAAACCCACCTAGAACTATGTCTAGAAATAGATGGTTATACTCTCCTTATGATTAAATTCACATAATATCTATGTTGGTATAATTATATATATATATATATATATATATATATATATATATATATATATATATAGGATACCAATATATCAAAATGAGTAGGTTGATATATTGGTATCCTATATATATATATATATATATATATATTTTTTTTTTTGGAAAAAGGTAAATTTTATTCCAAATTACTATGTAATCATACAGTCATATACTCAGAGTGGGGAGGCCCACTCATCAGATATCCATCGATTTTACATCAAACTCAATGTTATGGAGGATGCCAACAGGAGGGGTGATAAGTCCCTCGAAGATTCGGCGGTTTCGTTCCCTCCATACATGTCAGACAGCAGCAGCCAGCCGGACTCTTGCGGTCTTGAACCAGCCCTGCCCTCTCCCTCTACTATCCCGAAGCATAGTGATAATATCACCGATCCTCCTGCCAGAGTGACATCCACCCAGCTCCTTGCACTGATCCGTCCAGATACTCCGGGACACCTCACACTCGAAGAATAAGTGCCCTATCGATTCATTCTCCAAGTCATATAACACACACTTTGGGTCAGGGACCTGAATCCCAAAGGAGATAAGGCGATCCCTCGTCAGTAGGCGGTCTAGTAGGAGACGGTAAACACAAAGCTGCATCTTCCTGGCTACGTCCTTGCACCATATGAAGTCATAGTCAGTGCTAGGAGGGAATGTACGACGAATCAGATTATAGCAGCTGTGGAACCTGAACTTCCCAGAACCCATAGTATCTCCCGGTGGATCCCAGATCCAACAATCAGCAGGTAATGATGGGTCAATAGCGACTGTGCTGATAACATCTCCAAGCTTCTCGGTATGGCGGTAGGACTCAGGACTCCAACATCCATTCCGGATAATACGTTGGCAAGTCAGCCTCCTCCCAACCTCCTGGTGCGTCGTGACTTCCCCTGATCTCTAACAGAGATTGCCGATCTATCCACGAATTCCGCCAGAGGTCCGTTCCAGTTCCATCCTTCATGATCCTTCGAATGGCAGACTGAAGGACCCCCTGTGCCTCAAGATGCGCTTGAAGGAGATGGAATAGTTGTTATCAGAAGCACAAGCCCAGAAGTTGTCCCGCTTCACATATCTGTTGTGCATCCAGTCCGCCCAGAGTGACCCCCTATTGATGAATCTCCATGCCAGCTTCAGCGCAGAGGCCTCCCTGATCTCCATCAATGGTCGAAGTCCCACACCTCCCTCCTTCCTGGGCCGACAAAGCTACTCCCAGGAGATCGCATGCATACTTCTCCCTCATATGAAGTCGGCACATATTCGCTCCACTTTTTTAATAGTGGCAACATGGATCAGGATAGACTACAGCCAGAACTGAGCCAAAGTCGAAATAATCGATTTAACCAACTCAATGCGGCCCCCAAATGAAAGACCAGCGACTTGCCAACCTTCGATCCTCCGCTGGGCGTACTCCACCAGGCTATGGCAGTCCTGGTCCCGAGCATAGTTGACAGTCAGAGGAATCCCTAGATATTTCACCGGGAGGTCACTCTTCTCAACTCCCAAGGCATCGACTCGTTCCTCCTTCTGGGGACAAAGGGAACTGAAGTAAACTCTGCTCTTCTCTCTGTTCATTTGGAGTCCAGATAGGAATTCCAGCTCACCCATAATCTCCGAGATCGTGTGTATGTCCTCCATAGACGGCTGAATGAAAACCAGGAGGTCGTCAGCATAAATAAGGTGGGTTGTCTGTGGTTCGACTCTCCTGAACAGCGGAACTAGCCTCCCACGATGTACCGCCATGTCCATCAAGCAAGTGAAGTATTCCATGACAAGCATGAATAGGTAAGGTGACAGTGGATCGTCTTGCCGAAGTCTACGGTTGCTATGGAAGAACCCATACGGGATGCCCTGAATAAGGACGGAGAAGGTGGGAGTCGTGATGCATTCTCGAATCCTTGCTACCCAGCGATCATCGAACCCCATGACAGTCAGCAGGTGGCACAGAAAATCTTCGTTGACCATGTCATAAGCCTTCCTCAAATCCAGCTTCACACACACCTTCTCCCCTCCAGGTTTATTGAAGCCCCGCACCATCTCATGCGCCAGTAGGCTGTGCTCCGCAATCGACCTCCCCTTAATGAAAGCCGCCTGGGTAGGGGAGATTAAGTCATGCATGATCCCCTCCATCCGCCAGCACATGAGGTACGTAATTATCTTGTATAGATAATTACAGCACGCAATAGGTCTGAAATTCACCAGTGATGTCGCTCCCTCCTTCCTTGGCACAAGTGTCAAGAAGGTGTGGTTCAGCTCCTTCAGCAGCTTCCCTTTGGTGAAGAACTCCTGTACCGCCTCAAGAAACGGGAACTTCAGAATCTTTCAGTGACGTTTGTAGAACCCACTGCTGAAACCATCCGGTCCTGGAGCTTTGTTGGGGTCCGCCATCGATATAATAGTCTCCACTTCCTCCATAGTAACAGGGCAAGTAGCAGGCTATTCCCATAGGGAGTCACCAACTTCTTCGTAACTACATCCGAGAATGCACACATATAGTCAGTCTGAGAATATAAATCAGAGTAGTACCTGACAGCCTCCCCTTGGATCTTTGCCGGCTCCCCCACCAGAGTACCCTCTGCATCAAGAAGCTGGGATATGTTGTTCCGATGCTGTCTTGTCCGAATGACGTCATAGAAGAACTTGGTGCATCGGTCACCATCCTTAAGTCAGGAGCATTTAGCGCGCTGAGCCGCACTAATCTCCTTCTGGAGACACATGATGTTGACTTTCCCTATCAGCTCCTTCTCTCTCGCCGCCAGGTCCCCGTTCATCATGTCAGATTGCATGTCATGTTGGATGGTCCGGAGCTCTGCCTCCTTGTCTTCTAGCGAAGTCTTGGGCAAATCTTGCACCCAGCTTCGTAAGGCTCTCTTTGTTGCCTTGAGCCGGTACACCATACGGAACTGAGTCGTACCCTCCTGTCGGCTAGTAAGGCCCTCCGTAACAGCTTCCAAGTAGCCCTCTGAGAGATACCAGTTGTTGTTGTACCGGAAGGGGCACGACCGGAAGGGGCGCGACCTCACAGTGGGCCGGTCTGTGAAGCCGACCCTAGTATTATATATGTGTGTGTGTGTGTGTGTGTGTGTGTGTTTAGATGAGAGAAGAAGAGGAAGGGGGTCATGTGGTTCAGGTTGGTCATGTGGTTCAGATTGCTCATGTTGTTGTTCATGACTACGTATCTCATATCTATCTTGCGTGGTGATTTTTATGTTTCTAGAATTAGAGTATCATGTCGTAAATACATGAGTATTAGTCGAAAAAGAGGGAAATACTAAGTAGATATGTGATCAAACCCCATACTTCATGTTGATTATCATGAACGATAGCTAGTCATACATCTCACGTATGATTATGCAATACCATAGCTCGTTTGATAACCATCGATACGATGTGTCGTATTACATTAGCCGATCACATGTTAAAAGTAGTATTTTAAATTCACCTAGAGTGTTTTACAGTCTTTCCTTTTGTAATTCGATATTTTGCTATTATGTTCATAGATTTTTCAGGATTACTTGTTTTAGCACATGTTCGTCATGCCATGATTCTGATTTACCGTCTTTCATGTATTACATGCTTATTAGTGTCTTATAGTCTCTACCATGTATTTGGAAATGCTTTTATTGTATTGTAATTCGTTCCAATCCCGACTGGATGTTGATGTAAATATGAGATGATATTAAGGCCCACTGTTCCACCTATTATGGCTTGTATGATGACCTTTTAGCGGAGCTTGATTATGCTCTACCAGAGTGTCAGGAGGCCCTCGCAGCAGAGATCCCGGGTGCGACTACGTAGTTTTAGTATAGCTCCGATTATATCTTTTGTCTGGATTTGTCTCCGGTAGTCTACAGTCTTTATGTTATACTTTTGGATCTAGACTCTTTGAGTCATCTTACCTAAACTTTGGATTTGGAATATAAAGCATCTTGACTATAAACGGTTTCATTTATTCATTGTCCTTATTGTGAGATTTTAGATAGCGTTCTACCGTCAATACTACGACTTAGACTGGACGTATCCACGTACTCGTGTTCGATTATCTGAGTGCGGGTCTTAACAACCCTTGTGCCTTATTTTCTATGGGACGAGCCTCATTCACCTAGGCTCACCCGAGGCTCGTGCTTTCTGCACCTCGCACCTATTTTTGAGGCGCTCGTCTCATGCGCCTTACGTGGTCACACCTACTTTTGAGGTGTGCGTGAAGCGCATAAGACTCATTAGCCTAGTTTTTTTCTTCTATTATTTTATTTTATTTTTTCTTTTTCTAATAGATATGTCTTAGTATTGTAATGTATGCAACACATTCAACTATTCTTTCTATTTTACTTAATACATCTTCTACCTTGACTTTTGATATTGTCAAGTCAATCAAGACAAGATCATGGTTAAAAGTTTTTATCCCCAACTGGATTTGATTGATAGAAACACTATCAAATATATCGAATGAACAAACTAACCTTTCTATTGTAATTAATAAATTTTTTATTTGATAATAATGTTGGGGTTATTGAATTTGGTCATTAGTATCCAGATCCTACCATTCTTGAGCCCCTAAGTTTGTGTTTTTAATATTTGATCTATCATTTGTTTTGTCACAATTTTTTGTGAAATTCCTTTGGAGCTAGCTCAAACTCGGATCAGGCAAACGAAGGGCACAAAATGATACTTTGATGGCTCATCTTACACTTGGCATGTACGCATTGGACTAACGCTGGTACATTCTTGCAGATTTGGTGCGGGTTTGGCGCAAGAACAACATGGATGCAGTAGCACGGTGCCAAGGAGCTATGGTGCAACGGGTCCATGGGGGTGCAGTGGTGCGGTTTTGTGGGATTGTGCAGTCGGCGCTGCGAAACTGCTACTTTGTCTTAGTGTCGCGGTTTTGTTGCAGTTAGAGATTGTTCTGTTTTGTTATTGCCCTTTTTATAGGGAGTTACTACTAGTAGTTGTCCTATTTAATAAGGAGTTACTCGTTGGTCTTTCTACGTCTTTAGTGAACAATTATCACTTTTTAGGGTATTGCTCTCCTATTTAAGCCGAGCTCCCGCACTTAGGGCTAAGAAGAGAGGAAAGGAAGGAAAAAAGAACATAATTCTTAGTTAAAGAGAGAGACTTTTCTTATCAACAATCGAAGATTTGCATCAACGCTAGTCCGAGAGTCCAGTAGCACGTCAGTGCTCGTCCACGAAGGGAGGAGAGAAAGAGCATTTCAGAAGTTCTTTCGAACTTGCTGGTTCATGGGGCGAATGGGCATAGACGGTCAAATCTTACTTTGAACAACGGTAATCTTTATCACTCCAGCGGCCGATAGTGCTACTTTGTTATAATTTTTTAGCAGTCTTACTGCCATCTTTATATTGAGCACTGATATGTCATCAACAACTTTGTTGCTATTTATATAGTAGCCATGTTGCTTTCTTTCAACAGATTATTATGCTATTAGCGGTTTCCACCACTATTTACTATTTCAGTAAGTTAGACTTGCTAGATTGCAATTCAATCTTTATAGACTTATACAAGATTTCAAGAATTTCTACAATGTTGTTCTAAAAGTCTGCCTGGTGCCCGTTCGTTACTCGCCTAGGCGCCTATCTAGCCCCCCCGACGTCCGACTATGCATGTTTTTGGATTTTATGGACCTTTTCTACAATTTTCAGTAGGTTGTTTTGTATTTTTTGTATTTTTTTGAACGGTTAGATCTAGGTGGCCGCCTAGACGGGCTAGACGATAGGCAACGGGTGCTCGTCTGACTAGCGCCTAGCACTTTCTACAACCTTGACAACAAATGATGATGATGACGAAGGATACAAAATCACTGATAGTGTTTGTGGTGACGATTCTAATATGGATAATGATGACCTTTTGTGTTTTATTATGAAATTGTGATAGTTTCTTTTGAGTTTTGACGATCGTTAACTATTAGTTGTTGTTTCTATAATGGTGTTATGAATTGATTATACTCCATTCTTAATATTCTAATGGTGTTATGAATTGATTAAATATAATGAGTTTATTTATATACCATATTATTTAAAAAAGGCTATAAGTATGCACCTCACTTCGTTGTAGCCCACACCTCGCCGCGCCTCACGCCTAGGCTCCAGAGGACACTAGCGCCTCTAGTGAGCCTCACTATTTTTAAAACATTGACTATCTAGAAAAAAAAAAAAACATTCTTCTACATAAATGAAAAGAAGATACTCTAAAGAAGAAAACTTTAGCTTAGTTAATCTTCTCCCACAAAGAATTTATTTGCGAGGTACACTACAAGTTTGAAGGCTTATATAACTCAGTGGCCATGAAAACTTCTTCTGTAATGTAAGATGATGTGAGAAACTGCTAAGTCTATAGGGAGTTGGGGAAGAATGGTTCTAGCAAAAACACCTTCACTAACCCCTATTGCTTAAAATTGGCTGAGGGAGGAAATTCCAAAAATATGTTACTATATCTATCAGGAGAATTGGCTGAGCTAGTCTCCTGCTTCGTACTTGTTAATTGCTCTACACGACATTATATGTTGTTTTTCGAGTCTTGAGTTAGTTGATTATTTTTACTTGTAGTCCATGTTGTGATTCGGCCATATCTAATTTAGATGCTGTAATGCTTGAGGAAATTCACTGTATCACTTGCTCCTCAAGTTTCCTGATACCATGGACTCGAGACTTTTGGCATAGGGAGTAGGGAAATTCTTGAAGATAGTTTGTTAGAACTGGTCTGCCACCTTTGTTGGCCAAGTCTCCTAATAGAGTTTCTTAATAACTTTTAACTTGAGAGACCAATGTTTTTCTATTGGTTCTTCTTTTCTAGCCATTATAGCTTCTCCGACCATTGCAATATTCAGTGGGAACTGTGATCTTCCTTCAGCAGTACTCAAAAGCTCATTGCTTCATTTTTACTTCCATATCTGTGTAATTGATTTGATTACGGCTTTGTCCAGATTGTTAATTTGAACATATTCAACTTAATTTGTATCAAGATAATCTGTCGACAAAATGAGGTCATTCTTTCCTTGATTCTGAGGTTCTATAGGCATTTGGAGGCCCAATTTTATCAAGCTTACTACTTAAAGTTACACCTTATATCATTATTTCCCTTATATATATATATATATATATATATATATATATATATATATATATATATATATTTATTTTTTAGAAACCCCCTCCTTTTATTAATAAGGCTCAAAAAGCCGAAGCCTGTCCAAGTATACAAGACACAAAAGACTATACAAGTATACCACCAAAACGGAACGAAGGGGGATGGGAAGACCTCTACCATCAAGAGCTAAGGGAGGGTAGAGGACCAAAAAGTACTCGGAATGTGGGAGCAAAGAGTGCTCCGTTTACGGCACTGACGGAAGACTTCCCGGATGAGCTGATCGGCCGAGTAATGGAGGCCTTCGTATCTCGCCTTGTTGCGATTTTTCCATAAGACCCATGTGGCGGCCGCTGCGACGATCTGGTGGCCGTGGGAGGCAGATCCCCAGGCGCTTGCCAGATCGTGGAAGCGTTCCCCGCCCGGCTGAATGTTGTATAGCTGATTGAGGGTCCTCCAAGAATGGTCAGGCAGGGTCCCTTGACAAAAGATGTGGTCAATGGTCTCCATCTGACGATCAGGGCAACAATTGCAGGCGGACGCAAGACTAATCCCAATGGTGTTAAGGATCTCGTCGGTGGGTAGTCTCTTGTTAATGGTTCTCCACATGAGGATAGACCACTTCTTGGGGATACACGTCTGCCAATAGTGCGCAATGGGGAGATGCGGCGGACCAATCCCTAGGATAGCTGTCCTAGCAGACCTTACCGAGAATGCTCCTGAAGCTTCGAGCGTCCATCTAAGCGCATCGTCGTGACTGCCAATAGTAATACCGGTCTGGCGGATGCAGTCCACTGCTTCATCACCAGCCCAATCCCTGATTTTGTCCTAGTTCCACTCGTCAGTAGAGTAGTTCCACAAGTATCTGATTCTGCTGTTTCTCGGGGTCTCCAAAATACTGGGGCACTGTGCGACACTTGTTCTTTGAGTGTGAGGTTCTTTGAGTGTGAGGTGTCCTAGTATATCTGGACTGAGCAGTGCCGCAGAGCGCTGGGAGGATGTGACACAGGCAGAGAGGTTCGCGCCATCATCATCGGGATCCGAGACCGCAGAGGGAGGGGGCAGGTTTGGTTCAAGACTGCCAGATTACGGCTTGCAGCCTCCGTCTGGCATGTCTGGAGGGAACGGAACCGACGCATTTTCGAGGGGCTAACCACCCCTCCTATAGGCATTCTTCATAATATAGAATTTGATGTAACTGCTATGGCACCCTAAATGGGTGGGAGACTATCCTCGATTGTATGATTGTTGAGTTGATTTTGGAATATAATTGACCCTTTTTCCAATATATATATATATATATATATATATATATATATATATATATATATATATTACTTTTCTCTGTTGACCTCACTTCTCAAAATAATATTCTTTAGTTGCGCTGAAGGTCACAACATCCTACTGGTATGTGGATGTCAATTTAGTTTCCACCAGTGGCCTGCATTCTCCCTCTCCCTCCCCAATCCCTCCTCCCCCCCCCCCCCCCCCCCCCCCCCCCCCCCCCCCCCCCTTCCCGTACACAATTGATCATTCCAGGGTGGGTGTTTCCTTGTTCTTAAGGTATGAAAGGTTTGATAGGGATACTTTTCTGTTCTCTTTTTTGGTTTATTACCCACTTCTCATTGTTAACTCAGACTGATGGATGCTTTCTATAATTTTACATTGTCAGTCAAAGGGGAGAATTGATGGTAAGGATCCCATTGCTGTATGGGAAGTTCAGAAAGCTGACTGTGAAAAATTGAGGAGGGATCGACTAAATGAGCAGTTCTTGGAGTTGGGAAATGCTATAGGTAAATTACATTTTACAGTTTTCTGAAGTTGGCATTTTCATATCTGCCAGGTTTACTCTATTTTATTAAAACTTTGATGTGCGACATTTGAACCTGCAAACAGAGTGTTGAGCTAAATAATCATGTTCTAGAGGCTCACTATTCCATAGCATGTAGACAAACTCTGCTAGGCTCAGAAACCCTTGCAGTAAAATTGAATGCACCTTAATGGTGTTCCCTTTTGCATAGGGGCTTTTCCTGTTAGACTCACTCACTTAGATCAGAGACTAACGGCTTTGCCCCTCATAAGGTTACAAGCTTTGTCGGGCAGCAAATTTCACTCTGGATTGCTTCTGATGCCTCATGTTAGTAAGGGTATGAACGCACTAAGAAAATATTTTGTCGCGAATGGACAAGATATTGAAGAATTGTCCATATGTAAGATCGTTAATATTGATACGAGTCTTTTCCACAAAAAAAAAGGAATCTTTTGTTACCGCAGGACCAGAAGTCATGTGGATCATTCAAGAATCAAAGTCGATTTGTTTTATAAAAAGAAGATACGAATGAACTTGGGTGTAAATTTGAATCTGCACTACATAGTTTGAAGACTTTTTGGGTCATGAATCATTCAGGTTTCGGTTTTATACTTTGTTTGGGGTTATATTAAGTAGTTTTCATTGCGCTCGGTACGTGAACAATTACTGATTAACAGATTACTCGGCCGATTAATCACAATACGTGGCTAGTTGGAATTTTTTATTACTCTGCCAACCGATCAGTCAGATTAAGCGGCCGATTAATCACATTAATATGATTAATAGGCACTTATGGCTGTATTATCTTAATACCAATCTAATAATGGTTATCTGGCTGTATACTGGCCACCTTCAATGAACGATGATCATGAAAGGCTTGATGGGGGTCCAATATGACTCATGAGGAACTTGCATTGAGATTTGCTACATTTGTTCACATCCTTTATAGAACAAATATAAATTCACAGTGGTGTTTAAATTGAGAATTCTAGGATTTCAACACAGCCTTGTTTTTTGTGGAAATTGTTGAAAGTATTCTCTAAATTTTGAGTCCTCTACTAGGGGGTGTTTGGTTTGGTGGAAGTGCGCTGAAATTCATAAAAAAAGGAAAGTCGGGTTTGAATTCGGTTTCTTTGTTTGACTCGTGGAGAAAGTGAGGTTTGCTGAGTTTTTGCTCTGACAGCACAGTAGCCTCGTCCTCCCCCCTTTTGACTTTCTCAGTTCCCTCAAAAAGAGGAGAGAGTGGAGAAAGTGAGGCTTGTTGAGTTTCTTGTGGACTTCTTCTCTCCTTGCTTCGGTCACGGTAACATACTCCTGCCATTCCATCCGTTTGAGCTGTTGATGGAGCAGGTGTTGATTGCGTTGGTGTGGGAGGAGCAAAGGGAAGCATAGACGGAGGGGAACTTGTTCATGAAGATGGTGACACTCACACCGGTGCCGCAAAATAGGAGGCCGCGGGAGGAGGGAGGGGGAGGTGTTGACGTGGTGGCCGACGACAACGGTGATGAAATAGTACTTGTCGACGCCGAGGCTAATGATTTCGATGTTGGGGTGGGCTTGCTTGAGGTGGGAGAGGCGAGAGTCCTTGAGGGAGAAACTGAAGGAGTCGGCGCCAATGAAGATATTCTTCACTGAGCTATTAAGATTACACTACTGATGATAAAGATTGTACTCGAGATGTATGGTAACCTCTAAACTATATAGGAGCAGTTGTAGTATAATTTCCTATAAAATAAGGAGACTAGGTTATGGTTCATTTTGTTGAGTACAAAGGCAGGGATATAATTTAAATCTTAGAACAGATGTTAGATTTATCAAATACAATTAGAAGGGTTTCTGCAGCATGAAGTTCACTAAATATAGAATATGCTCCGTTTAGCTACTACAGCAAGAGATGAAAAATATTTGGATAATGAAACGTTGTTGGATGATCTACTGTATCACCGAAAGAGGCAGCAAAAATAAACTGTTACAAAGTTGTGGTTGGTTATACGGGGAGTTCAAGGAGTATACATTAATAAGCATCCAGCTGTATGGATTCACTTGTGGGTGTCGACTTAATCAATCCTAGTGTTGAAGTTTTCTTTTGGCTAAACCTTGAATTTTATACAATGTAGTTTCTGTGTATGGTTAGTTGTCAAGTGTTGCAACAACTTTGCTATTTCAAACCATAGTTTGCAGTATCGGCCGATACCGATCCGATCGGTCGATACCGATATGGTTTGGCATGTCCCGATCTGTACCGAACGGTACCGACACTTGACCGATATCAACATTGGGGATCTCTTTTCCAGTCAATTTGGCAAATAAAATTGAACGAAAAAGACGAATTAACAAAGCTATAAAAGCATAATAAGATTGTAAAAGCAGGTAAAAAAAGAAAACTTATCTATCGCAGATAAACCAATTGGCAAGGGTGACTACTATTTTATCCAATTTCAAAACTACTATGAAACAATACATGAAATACTTAAAAAAGTATAGCTAATGTGTAAAATATCTTTTCTGAAGTTTTAATTATTTATTAATAATTATTTGCTTCATGATAGAAAAAAATCCGATACTCCGATCCGAAACCACCGATAGTGCCGATACTTCCGATCCCAATACTCACAGGAAGGGTCCGATACCGATACCGATATTTTATACATTTAGCTATACTTTTAAGTATTTCATGTGTTGTTTCAAAATATCTTTTCACCGAATTTATTCTAGCTTAGATTTAATTTGCTTGCATCATTGGCTTCTTATCATCAGAATGGGACAAAAGATTCAATTAGCGAACTTGTCTCTGACTTGAATGGTGCCAAGCTGGAAGATGATGTTGGTAAGATGATCGCTTCTCCTTGTTTGTTCTTGACAAAGTTGGCAATCACTCTCTCTCTCTCTCTCTCATATACATGCACACGTCTAGTTGTATGGTTTCAATGGCCTAATTACAATTTCTTGTGATCTAGAGATTTGTACTTAAACATTTGTAGATAGATTGTTGATGTATTTCACTATACCTGATCTGATACTACTTGATACAATACATGACTCTGCAAATAGAAAATGTTTCATCATTTGCATCTTGATTTGACAACTTTTGAGTTATAGAACAGCAAGGTAATGAGCTAAAGCACAAGAACAAAATGGAGTGGTGCCACAGCCACTAAAAGAGTATCTATAGGTACAAATTCAAAGCTGTGGTATTTAGTATACATTAATTATAGAAGCTGAACTTCTGGATAGCTAAACAGAAGGAAACAATGTGATGTTCTAAAATCGGGGGAAACATTCTTCCTCTGCTAATCTTTAAGTGCACTGGTTCTCACCTGGAATCTTGTGGTCAGTTCACTAATTTCACTTATAAATGGATGTCGTGATTCCTAAATCAAGCGACAACTAATAAGTGTTGGAATTTTTCATATTTGTATTATGTATTGGATCACATGAACTATCTATCAAGCTAGGGCAAATGAAATTTCCTTTCGAGTGTTTGATTAGTTTGAATTGTTGACGCAATCACCTTCTAGTTTTAGGAGGTAAAGTAATCTCCCAAGTATTACTATATTTATATTGGATACAAACATTTTAGTTTTGACTTCTGAAAGATGAAGTTTACTTTGGTTATACAGCAGCATGTGAGTACTTTTCAGTTCAAGGAATTGAAATCCACTCATCAAATGAGTTCCATTTTCTTATTCTCGGTTATTCATGTGAGAATTTAGATTTCAATGTGGAACTCTAGCTCCCAACTTCATGCAAACCACACACTCTGATTCAATGTTACCAGGATCATGGGTCGCTTTGGTACGTGGTACGGGTACGCGGTACGGTACCTCAGCCGGTACGCGGTCCGGTGGGGGTAGTCTTATTCGGTACGCTATTTGGGGTAGTTGTTCGTTTTTATCTAGGTCGTTGTTCGATTTTTCATTGTTCCTGATTTTTTTTTCCACTGCTCCCAGGGCCAGAAGGCCCAGAAAAAAAAAAGACTCAAAAGTCTACAAAGAAGACTCAAAAGAAAGAAGAAGAAAAAAACTCATTGCTCCCGATGTTTTCACTGCTCCCAAAACAGGAAAACGAAGAAGAAGAAGAAGGTACATGCTGCTTCTGTTTTTTTTTCTCGCGGCTTCTGCTGCTTCTGTTTCTTTCCTTCTCGCGGCTGCTGCTGCTTCTGTCTTTTTTTTTTTTTTTTTTTTTTTTTTTTTTTGCGATACTGCTGCTGCTGCCGATTTTCAGACCTAGCGCCTGCCACTAGGCGGCCGCCTAGCATCCACTGGGCGGCCGCCTGAGCCCCGTTCGGGTCGCGAAATTTGGCGACCTGGGTCGCGAATGCACCCCGTTCGGGGTCGTTCGTCTCAATTCGTTTGGGTCGCAAAATTTGGCGACCTGGGTCACGAATGCACCCCGTTTGGGGTCGTTCGTCCCAATTCGTGGGATGTGGGCGGGGGGGGGGGGGGGGGGGGGGGTGTTGGCGAATTAGGCAACACTGCTCTGATTTGATGCGATTTTTGCAAATCCATTAGGCCCTCACAGGAAGAGCAATCCTTGACTCAAGAATCTTTTTATTGTTTTCTACCATAGTCAACCAACTACTTTCAAGTCGAAATTTTGAAAAAGGACACCTTACGCCCATTGCATAGGGTATGTGCATATTTGAAGTTGATCAATTGATGAGAGAATTATGTTACTTGCGTAATGCAGTCCAGAATTAGCCTTCTAGGAAGGGAAAAATACAAACCTATTGTTAGCTTTGCCCATTATGAATACCAATAGATTGCTGATTAATTCAGAATTCAAGATCTTGTTTTGACTTATTTAAGCTTAACCAGATCTGGTTGGTCAGTCATTCTCAATTGTCTGGCATGGCTGATTGTTTATGTATAATACTATGCTACATGTTTTGCAAGTTCAGTCAATGGAAGTAATTGTGCAAAACTCATAGCAAGAAGTTATTGATGGATTTCTTGCCGCTGGTGCTTCCTTAGAGGTATCGGCATTGTGTAGTATCCATTTATACTTGATATCATAATGGTGCCTACTAAAAACATTGGTGTTGGAGATAACATTCCAATTAAGCATCTGGAAAATGCAACAATTGAAGGCAGCCCATTATAGTATCACATAAATCCGAAAACTAGTATCTCAGTGTAACGTATTTGCATCCTACCACTGTATCTGTTTAATTTTCTTATTTACCTAAATTGTGAAGAACAAAGTTGAGAGGATATAAGCACTGTTATACCAAGTTTGCAACTTGCAAAGTCGTGTATTCGACTAAGAGGAGCTACTTGCAAAGTCATGTATTCGACTAATTGTAGTTTGTTGGAGATTTCACTACCAGGTATAGATAAATTTATCCATGATGTAAACTCGTGATCCTTGATAAATCTCAAGAGAGAATGTTTGCTTAGTGCGTGCATGAAGGTTTATATACCTGTTTTCCAAGAAATTTGCTACTCGACTTCTCTAATGCTTGCTTTTCTTAAAGCCGGTCTTTAATGTATCGACTGCCGTAGCTTCCAAAGTACGAATGGGGCTATTTATGTGTAAATCTAAATTGATAAAGCTCCACAGGAAGATTTATAAAATTTACAAACATCATAAACATTGTTGCAAATTTGTCGTAGAATAAATGAAGCTTGAGATTCATCAATAACAGTTCCTGCTGTTCCTTTTTGTGTTACAGGTCCTGAGTTTGCGATCATCGTCAAATCAGCGATTTCAAATAAGATTGCTGCTTAGTGATCTCCCTGATCTTCGTGCCTGTAATAAAATCCAAGAAATTAGCATCTTCAGACTATGTACGAGTGAGAATTGTATCTGCAGGATCTTGTTTACCGTCTTGTGTACCAAATATCAATGAATAGATTATTTGTATACCAGTTAATAACACATATGTACTTTTTCTTTTCTTTTTTCCTTTGATGCGATGGCTGTGGTGCTTGTTTGTGCTTTACTACTGCAAACTGATTCCTAGATGGATGATGCACTCACGCCAAAGAAAATTTAAAAGATTCTATGTTGCTATCCTGATAGCCTGTGTTTGTTACCGTCTTTGTCCAGAATGAGCCATTACCCTTGCCATACCGTACGGAACCATCATTTATAAGCCTCGTCGGAAGGACAGCCACCTTCTATATTCATTGTCATGTCCCGATCCCGCAGATCCACCAAGACTATACAGATACCTTGCCATACTATACAGAGCCAACATCTATAATCCTCTTCCGAAGGACGTCACCTTCTATATTTATTGTCATGTCCCGATCCCGTCGATCCGGACCCATCGATCCGGACCCACCAAGACATGACCTATACAGACGGGTCTTTACTATATCTTTATTTGACCCACTTGAAACTACTAAATCTTGATGTTTCACATTCCCCCATCACGACATATCATCCCAAATCAAAACTCCTACACTTCATCACTTGGTCTTCTTGCCAAAATAATTAATGCACACGAAAACCGGCTCCAAAGATACGATTACGAGGATTCCTGTCAACCTTGTCACATTCAACTGGTTTGAACATTTGGACCCAGAGACATTTTCAAGATTGGTAATCTGAATAGTATACACATAAAAAAATTGATAATACTTCTGCAACATAATTAAAAACTTGAGGGCATCATCTTTGCTTTTTATAAACCAATACCATCCATCAGAAACAACATCAAAAATAAAAGAATCCTATCACCATCTATCTTTGTGAAATTCTTCCTACAAATCAAATTTTTTTAATTTTATCATAGTGGTACAAATTGTGAATTCCATATTTCATACAGATTTTCGTATCCGTAGTTTATTGCTTACAATCGAGACCCCGAGCCTTTAGGAGCGTAATCCAGCACTCTCACTGAAGTACACCACCATTCAACAATCAGTCAACATCGCGCCCATACAATATTGGCAGAACTGGCGCGCTTGAGCAGCATTGATAGAACTCTCCAGTTTACTTCTCCGCTGCATCTTTCTCGAAGCAGCTCATCCTCAAGGAGGGCCGTTGCGCCACTCAGCACTTTTAAGGAATAGAACAACAAATGCACACCTCTATCTGTAAGTCTCGGCATCGCAGAGCACCTGCAGCTGACTCGACGCCTCCAGGTTGAGTGTGACACCATTCTGTTGGTGCTGCTGCTTTGTTCTCGATGGCAGCGATGATGGCGACGAAGGAACGGGCAGAAGAAAGTGCTGTTGGGTATTAGCTGGGCGATAATCTTTCGGACAGGGAAACACGGAAGGAGGCGACTGGGTGCAAAGGGAAAAAGATGACGATGATGGGTTCGAATGTTGTCCGTTCTGTTGCCACTTCACTGGAAAACTTGATGCTGGGCTTAGATATGCCATTTGAGCTTGCCACATCATTGGCGGCTGCTGCTGCTGCTGCTGCTGCTGTTTCACTGTTGTGACTCCAGTTGTGTGGAACATTTGTGGCCCATACAATGCACTGGTGCCCATAAGATGTGGTAGCTGTAGTTGCACCTACATTTTACACTCAATCAGTGAATATGTTTCTTCGGTTTTTAAGTATGGGCTTAGTAAAAACACCATAAAACAAACGTACTTGGAGGTCCAAATCCATAAAGACATAAATAATTTCAGATCCTACAGCCACAAGTTCATATACCGCTTGGCTTGGGAATATTTTTAACTATATATATATATAGGGTAAAGTGCCAAAAACCCCTCGCTAAATTTCTGACTTTTGCACTAAAAGACCTTTTAGAGTTTTTTTGCAGTTTACCCCTCCTTAGATTATACATCCGCTCGGTTAGGCCCTTCCCGCCAAATTTTAAAAAATTTATACCTAAACTACCCCTCCCCCTCTCCTCTAACCTCTCCCCCCCCCCCCCCCCCCGACCCACCCCCCCCCTCCTCCTCCCTCGCCGGCGAACAGCCCCCCCCCTCCCCCGCCGACCCACCCCCCCTCCTCCTCCCTCGCCGGCAAACAGCCCCCCCCCCCCCCCCCCCCCCCCGCCGACCCCCCCCCCCCCTCCTCCTCCCTCGCCAGCGAACAGCCCCCCCCCCCCCCCCCCCCCCCACCCAACCCCCCCTCCTCCTCCCTCGCCGGCGAACAGCCCCCTCCCCCCCTCCCTCGCCGGCGAACAGCCCCCCCTCCTCCCTCGCCGGCGAACACCCCCCCCCCCCCCCCCCCGCTCCTCCTCCTCCTTCGCCGGCCCCGACCCCCCCCCCCTCCGCCTCAGTCGCCGGCGAGCGCACCCCCCTCCTCCTCCTCGCCGGCGAACACAGCCGAAGAAGGAGGGCGGGGGGGGGGGGGGGGGGGCAGGGGTAAAATTGTCATTTGGGGGCAAAATGAGCTTAATTCATACTTTTGGCAATTTTAAGAGCATGGGATCTTTTAGTGCAAAAAACACAAATTTAACGAGGGGTTTTTTGCACTTTACCCTATATATATATATATATATATATATATATATATATATATATATATATATATATATATTTATGCTACGTGGACCGCTATTGGCCAGTTTTGGCCTTCGGTCCATGTGGCGCTCTTTCATTGGCAGGTTACCGGTGGACGGGCCCCATGCAAAATTGGGGGTGGGGTGTTGGGGAGGGGGGGGATGGGTTTGGGACACATAGCCCGCGGTCACGCCCGGCGGGCAGAGACTGCAGGCAATGTACTTTTTCCGATGTATATATATATATGTGACACGAGGACCGACGTTGGAAACAAAACAAAAGCGATTCAAGACGAGACTCACGATTGAACAAAATATGGATAATAATCTCTCCAACTATCAAACTGCAACAACATACGCTCTTATACAATCAACCATCATGTGACGGTACCTATGTAACAAGGGGAAACAGGAAATGAGGGATACACTCATTTGCTAGTACAAGCCATTACCTCATGGCAAAAGAAGAGGTGGCAAGGACTCATAGCAAATGAATCCAGTGTCGTTTCTGAGCATGTGCAAGTTGTGCAATCGCACAGGGCCCAAAAAACCGAAAGGTTACAATATTTTAGGGCTTGTTTGGTTCTCGTTTTTAACTCAGCTTTCTGATTTTAAACGGAGAATATGGAGGAAAGTTTGTTTGGCAGCTTGCATTCAGAGTTTACTTTCAAAAATTTAAAAAACAAAACAAAGTTATAACTTTGTTTTGGGAAAAGTGAGCAAAGCTGTTTCCAAAGTGTGATTTCTCGCACTAGCAGGGGGCCCACACCCCACACCCCTCCAGAGTCTCCTACCCCAACTTTCTCTCTACAGCAAAATTTCTCACAAGCTCTCTCCAGTCTCGCGCTGAGCGAGAGGAACCAAGAAGACGAAGACCAAAACCCTAACCCTAACTCAGGTCTCGTGCCGAGCGCTCGGCTCTTTCTGCCTCGCGCTCTTTCCGCCTCGAGCTCGTCGACGTCGAGACCTACGGCCCGCCCTTCGTCTTCCAGCATGACCCCGGTGCCAAGCACGCCTGTGCCGCGCAGGAGATGCAGAAGAGGCTCTTCGGCTCCATGGAGGCGCTTCTGGCCAAGACCTCGCTCGACGCCCCCGCCGCAGTCACCTACCTCGTCGTTGGCTGCAGCATGTACTCCCCTGTCCCCTTCTCGACGCCATGGTGGCCGCCCACTTCGGTGGCCGTCCGCCTCGGGTGGTTGTATCGGACACAGAGGCCGGGCAAGAAATGTGTCAGGGTGGACACAAAGATGACAGACAAAATTTGGGACTGGACACTAGTTTCCATCTTTGGACAGAATTTATGAAACTGGATATAATGTAACACGATATATTAAAAAAATATTTTCTAAAAGTATTTTACCAAACAGATTTTTATTTTTTGTTTCAAAAAACTATTTTCTAAACGAAACTAACCAAACACAAACTCAAAATCTCTATACTCATAAAACAGTTTTATAACTTACTCTCAGAAACTATTTTCAGGAAAAAATTTCAGAAAACATATCCAAACTGACCCTTAACCTCCCGTATATATTACTAATATGAAATGTCCATTTTTAGATTTATGTCTCCCTAATTTTTAGAAACTGTAGTAACAGAACCCTTAGAATGTCATAAAAAGACCCTTTTTGTATAATGGTTAAAAAATGTCCTTTTTAAGTATTTGTACAGGGCCTGCATCACAAAAAAAGAAAAAAAGAAAAAAGAGAAAAAGAAAGTATTTGGCAGGGCCTTAGGATGTCAGAAACGGCTCTGAATGAGCCTCTCCTTTATCCACGTGGCAATCTCACTACGTGTTTTCCGATACATAAATAAAGTGCAGGGTGGACCATCCAACAAACAATCCACGTGTGCATGTCTTGAAAAGTAAATATGTAAAAGAAAGAATTCGAGCCTTGAGAACTTCCATCCTCACTCATGCATTAAATGTAAAGGGAAAGGCGGCCTGCTGTTACAGAATCAACTAACCATGCAAATAATAATCATACTTACATCTAAAAAATAAATAATGTGATATGGATGTAAAAGCAAAATTACTAAAAACATTAATCACTTAATCCATTTATTAAAAAAGAAAGAACGATGACGAACATGTATCCACAAATCATATAATATGTATCACAAACGTTCATCTTTTTCTATATCATTTTTTTGCCTTCTAGGTTTTGATTGATGAGATAAGAATCCACAAAACGAAACCAACTTGTCATGACTCATGAGTACACTGTATGCCTTAGATAGGGAAAGTAAAATATTAAAACTTAGTGTTGCGTTAACTTGAATTTGACACATATGGCACGGAATGTGAGTGAGTGTATTGTATCTCTGTATGGCACCTTTGTTGAACTGACTAAGCTTCAATTACTTCAGAGAAGTCAAACTCATGTAAAACATAGCGACATCCAGAGATATCAATAAAACTTAACCACCAACTACATGCCCCGCCAACCCTACCCATCCCTACAAATGACAGCAAACATCAAAATAAAACCAACCAAACTATGAACTTCTGTTCTATATATTTAATTCAGTGGGCAGAATCTTATCATCACAAGCAAAGGTAAACATACAGTGATACAATAGAAGGTAAAATTTGATAACTGTATGCCAATATGGAAACAAATAAAACTAGATGATTAAAGTGAACCTGACGGGACGCTGCTGCTGCCAACTGATCCTGATAATGAGATGAAGAAGGTCCTCGCGGGAATGGGAAAGGCATACGAGAATGATGCGGGAGATAAGGAACATGAAACTGCTCAGATGATTTCGATCCGTTCCCAGAATTCTTGGCGTCAACAGAAGCTGATACAGACAACTCACCACCCTGTGTAGTATAGCACTCACTGTGAGAAAGTAACATGAAATCAGAGCCACTTTGGAAAATGAGCAATATAGTTCCCACCTGCTTTTGCTGTGCATAAGCCCCAGATAAGGTGGAAATCCGCTGAACTTCTAGTACCCTCCCATCATGTAACATTTGAGTGTTGCCATCCAGATAACTCTTCTCCATATGGAAACCAATAGAGATAGGACTATTACCGTTCCTTAAACCTGCAGTCTCATCGGCTGTTTGTAATGCAGAATTTGTTGCCTCTCCAGCCTTTGATTGGTTGACTGGTAGCAAAGGTTGCTGTCTTTTTTCTGTGTTCTGATAATTTTGAATGAGATGGCTTATGTAGACATGGGTAGCACATTTCTCGCATGGAGCCTTTCCATCAAGTGATGAAAGCTGCAGGTAAAACCCAAATAAACTTAGATAGCTAACAGTAGTAATGCCTTTACCAGAATCAAGAGAATCTCTTAGGGAGAAATTATTCAGCAAGTTGCAAATCCCCATAAACTGTGTAGGGGACAGATTGATGCGCTCAATGTGTTAATAATACTCAGCAAACAAGATTGCAATAAAACAGCTAACTTTCAACAAAAAAAGAAAATGAGATATGCAAACATACAAAGCGTTCATGGACAAGAAAAAATTAGCACAAGATATAAAGTAGGAAAAGAGGCCATCATCAAGCCTAATCAATGTGCAATTTACCTGAGAGGTGAGAATGTGATTCTCAGAATAAGATCACACAGATCAAACACTTGTGTTTCTTCCAGGTCCCACATCTAAAAAGAACCTCCACCCCCCCCCCCCCCCCCCCCCCCCCTCTCTCCCCCAACACACACCCACACCCACACACACCCACAAAAAAAATTTGTAAGAATTGGAAGCAAGAAAAGAAAAAGCTATGATGTCTGCAAATGAAATCTAAGAAGAGCACCAGGCCAAGCCTTTTCCTATGACGATGTAGTAGTGTACTACTCGTACAAGATAAGCGATGAAAGAAAACATATATCGGAGTAAATCTGTTTATAGAATAAGGAAAAGTGTCTTGCTAAATAGACGAGAATTACCATTTCAGTTGGGGGATCATTTCCAGTTGGACTACATCTTGCTGAAGCAGTAACTGATCTTGGGCATACTGTAGCTTTACTTGAAGAAGAGCTGATAGGGCAGGCTAGAGTTAGTGTCGTTCTAAGATAATAGAACAAACTATAATAGAACAAACTACAATAAGAATATTGAAGGAGCAACATATAAGGGCAGGGAAATCAGAGTAGAGTGGAATTACATTGTCAAATGCCCATGAACGTTGCTAGACAATCCATGGAACATACCAGGAGTTGCTTCTAATAACAAAAGTTATAGAATAAAATCAAAATTAATAAAAAAAATCAGCAAAATAAAAGTGTCTGTGCTGCACCAGATATGAAATGTTCTGCCAATGCACAAATAGCTACCTCGCTGACTAATATAATGTGCTGTACCACTGTCAAGTTTTTTCTTGACAGATTGCATATTCTGTTCCATTGGAGCAGATCCAAGCTGAAAGAAACACATGAATTATCTCAAAGATCATAATAATCGAACAAACAAACTTATGATACATATTTGGTAGCACAGAAGCATTACTGGCCAAAGCTCAATATCACATCTCCGCATGGAAGAGGTACCCAATTGTGTTTGCTGCAATCCTCTGA
The DNA here is from genome assembly GCA_029216955.1 of Iris pallida. Classification (NCBI taxonomy): domain Eukaryota; kingdom Viridiplantae; phylum Streptophyta; class Magnoliopsida; order Asparagales; family Iridaceae; genus Iris; species Iris pallida. The sequence continues at coordinate 27,352,961 of JANAVB010005598.1, forward strand.
ACCAGTGAAAGCATCCAGAAAAGAAGTGACAAAGGAAACATAAGCAGGAGGCTATAATTAATGCCAACAACCAAACAAAAATAATAAAAGGGTAAGCATTAGTCTACCCATTTCCAGCGAGATTCTGAAAAGAAGTTCCTAGAGGACTGGCCGACTTCATCGCATTCCTCACTGATGCTACATCCCCTTCCTTCCTATTATTAGACAAGGGAGTTGTACAGGAATCAGGTTGAGTAGTCTGGTTTTTTCCTGCATCAAAATTTTGGCTAACAGAGACGGCAATTCGTTTCTCCAACACTAATGTTTCAGGCTTCAAGGCGTCTCTATGCGACTCTTCTCCACAAGGAGAGGGATTGTTGCCAATAGAGCCATTGCATTGGAGTAAAACTTTTGTAGTCTCTTTCAAAGCTATTAAAAAAAACATGCCAGTTAAAATACCATTCAGATAGTGCTAAAAGTTTGAATTATAAGAAAAGACTAGATAAACTTGCAGGTTAAACCTTCTGAAAAGGAAGCTAACACTTCCTTCGTCTCTGAGTTTTCTTCTAGAGTTCTCCTATCCTCTTTCTTCTTAATTAGCTTGCTTATGGTGACCGGTTTAATCAGCATAGTCAAAGCCTGAGCAACTTCTTCCTCATCTTTGGTGACTTGGTCAAACTAATATTGAAAAGAACAGAAGGTATCAAAACTAACTGCCACAGGTATACATATAAGCAGGAGGTTTCTAAATATACTAAGAAATGAACAAACCATGTTTTGTCTGAATCTTTCTGCAATATAGCCATCGGACAATTGGGTTCCATTAAGAGAGTGTAGTTGCTTTCTCTTCAAGTCTGACAACGGTGGGGACACCAATTGGCAGATGCGTTTATTTATAGCTGCGGCAGGAGAGAATCAAGTAAAATATCTAGTGATTCCATAAAGGAAACAATTCAGTTTCTGCAACTTACAAAAGGCTCAATAAAATAACATCATCATCATCTAGCTTGTTGCATTATACTGAATTACAAAGTTTGCATCAGTAATTATTTGAAGAGTATGACAGGCTGTGCAGCAAACCACCAAATTATGTAATGTTATTGTTAATAAAAACAATTAGAAGCGCCCAGTTTGTCAGTGTTAAAAATTGATAATAGTGAACTTGAAGTTCCTACATAATATAGTAATTAAAAGCGTGGGGAAATTAGCAAGTTAACATAAGAAAGCAAGTGCAAAGTTCATAGAGCCATCCAATCCAGAAAGAAGACAAGATTAAGAAATCAAAATGGTCCCATTTTAATAACTATCATGAACAGTAAAAGATCTCATTGGAATATCCAAAGACAAGATTAAGAAATCAAAACGGTCCCATTTTAATAACTATCATGAACAGTAAAAGATCTCATTGGAATATCCATACCTGATCGTAATCTCCTTGGGACCATAGCGGGATCCACAGGTCTGAAATTGTCTGATGGAGATCCCTTTCAAACATTACAAAGAGAATCAGGAAATAGGAAGCACAAAAATGATTAAAAAGATATTGGTGCAATGTTCACCTTGCCTTGGAGCTTAACCCTTTTCTGACTGCTATGACCATTAGTGTTCAGGGGTGCACGGAATATACATCCTTCCTCCCCCTCGTACCCGCCACCGCTGCTGCTGCCGTTGCATTTGCCACCTACCTCACAATCCTCGTTGCTGTTGCTCCATGCCAATCCCTTAACTTCCACTTTCTTCAGCCTCTCCATTGCATCCCCTTCACCCATGCAGAGATACTGTTGTTGGAAGGAAAAGTTACTAAATATACACTGATAAAATGTATTAAATTAAAGAACCAAACAAAGGTTTTATAATTTTTCACTAGAAACAGAAGAAAATCCCAATAAGTCGGACATTTTTTTCCCACTAGAAACGGAGGACCTTTGTTTTTTGTGACAAAGGCGGCACTACATAAATTTTATACACTGAAGTTTAATGAAATTGTGCATACAACACAAAGTTTCGTCAAATTATAAAAACAGAACCAGAACGCCCAACGAATGGGCGAAAATGGCTTAAACCCAAACCATTAATGAAAACGCTTGGGCGTATATTGGACAAAAAAAACGCCTAACCGTGGGGCATTTTCTTAATTTTTTTGTTTTTTTAGTTTGTCCTATACATATATATGTATATGTATTTATAACATGAGAATATTTGGGACTTGTGGTCAGGATTTAAGAAGTTAAGGATTCAAATTTTGCTATACTTATTTTTTTCACTTGCTAACCACAAGTTTATATATGAAATAAATATACTAAGCCCCCTTATGTTTTATCGATATTACAGGGACTACCCCTATTTTGAAACTAATTACACGGGCTACCCCTCTCCTTTATAAAAAAATAAAAATAAACATAGGGGTGGTTAGTGCTATAACTTTCTATAGAAAATATAAAACATAGGGATGGTCCGTGTTTAGTTTCAAAGTAGGGGTAGTTAGTGTAATAAGTATAAAATATAGTGGTAGTTAACATAAAATGCCCTTTATATATGTGTGTGTGTGTAGTTAACATAAAACTTTGATACTGAAGGAGGTATCAAAGTTTTGATACCCCCTATGTATGACAAGTGGGCCCCCCTCAATATTTATGTATATATATATATATATATGTTTACACATTTTACGAAGAGGGAGGGGCCCACATGTCATACATAGAGGGTATCAAAACTTTGATACCCCCTTCGGTATCAAAGTTTTCTCCGTGTGTGTGTGTGAAACATTAAAAAAATATTAAGATATTCAAAAACTGTAAGGAAAACGTCCAATGGCACAACATTTTTTGAACAAGATACGTCCTACCGTAGGGCGTTTTGTCACCAGAATAAAAAAAAAATTAAAAATGTAAGAAAAACGTCCAACGGTAGGACGTTTTTTGTGCAAAAGATGCCCTACCATAGGGCCTTTTTTTATTGTGTAAACCAGTTGATTATCATCCTAACTGAAAGGGACTTGAGCTCTAGTCTCAACATAAACACCCAATGGTAGGGCGTTTGGTTGGAAAACGCCCCTCCGTTGGGAGTTTCAGGTCTCAATTTGCAATTTCAACAAAATATATGCTTTGAGGGCAGTTTCTATAAATTTAATTTTATGTGTGAAAATTTCCGAATATAAAACATGCATACAGACAGACTGCAACAAGACTATCAACTATCAAAGTCATTGAGTCTCTGTATGAACATCTTGAAACATTCTTCTTCATTGTGAAAATGAAGCTTCACTAGAGGGGGCATTTCGGACAAAATCAAGATGTAATATTATTCCAACCCAAATGGCATAATCACTGAACATGAAAAGTTCGTGTTCCATGAAGTAAAATGAACAGGAAAAGGAAAAAAAAAAAAAAAGGTTACAAAATGTATTGATTATATACAATAATCCAAATTCCATAAAGTTAGAACCTACTCTAGCAAGCAAATGAGCTCTCAAGAAAAAGACAACTGGAAGCATAATAAATCAGCATACCTAGTGAAAATTCAAAACAAAAATCCATAAAATTTGCTCTATCGGAGGGGCATTTTGGTAAAACTAAAAGAACACATTAAAAAAGAGAGTGAACTAAAAGACACAAAAAAAGAAGGAAGAAAAAAAAGAAACCGTAACCAACCAAATGATACACTAATTTCATCAAGGAACTATTATTTTCTCATGTAATTTTTTCCCGCTTTGTACTTTCTCTAAAGAAATAAAGAAGGAAAGAAAGAAAGAAGCCAGTGCTTTAAAAATCGTGCATACACGCAAATCCTAAATGAATAAACAAATTTTAGAGAGTTTTGATATGAAAGATGTGAACTTTATCTCTTTATTAATTTCAAAATCTTATCTTTTCTTCTGAAAAAAAAAGATTAAATAAAGTGAAAAAGAAGTGAATTTTTTAAGCAATTCCAGATCAAATAAAGTTAAAAAGGATCTATCAAATCTCAAAAAAAAAAAAAAAATTGACAAAATATCACCAAAAAAACTCTCTAAAGAGACAAAGAAACTCTAATAAAAAAATGAAAAAAATGCAAATAAATCCCCAAAAACATCAGAATAAAATCCAGAAAAATTGCCTCGAAAAACAAATTAAAAGCAAACCCATAAATCCCATATTTCAAGAGTAGTACCAAATGCTTCAAACAAGAGAAGAGAGCAAAGAACCAATTAAAACCCAAAAAATGCGGAGGGATACCGCTAGTCGCTAGAAACCAGAAAATTTTATGCAAGCAACGAACAAGAACATCCTCAGAATAAAGCCGACGACTTGAATCAGTAGGAATGAATAAATAAAAATGAACCCATAAATCCCAAATTCCAAAAGTACCACCAAATGCTTCCAAATAAAACAAAAATGAAACCGATCAAAACCAACAAAAAATGCGCCAAAATAAGTTGAAAACAAACATATAAGATAAAAAAAAAAATCGATTGAATCCCAAAAAATGCGGGAAAAATCAGTAGAAAAACTCATCAAATGACGAGAAAAAAAAAAAAAAAACCACCTCCAAATTCGAAACCGACAGAGGTCCACGCAAATTCTTTCTTGAAACCATAAAAAAGAAGTTCTTTTACAGAGAGAAACAACGAAAGAAGGAATTTTTGAGAGAGAGAAACAACGAAAGAAGGAAATTTTAGAGAGAGAAAATACTTTTCTTCTTCTTCGTTTCTTCTTCACGAATCCATAGCTCTCATCCCCAAACAAAACTCTCTTCTCTTTTTCTCTCTCACACTATATATATACTCCCTCTCTCTAGAAAGAATAAAGAGAAATAAAGGAGGACATTTTTTATTGACGGAAATATCCAAGTTTCTCTCAAGATGTTATCGGTCCGGTCCGGGCCGGCCCACGGTCCGAAGGCTGCGGGCCTGACCGGTTTCGGGCCGGTCCAAGACCGGCCCACGTGAATTTTCGGTCCGGGCTTAGCCCGGCCCGGTTTATTGCAAATGGGCCCAGCCCGGCCCAGAGGACCGAACATTATAGGGTCGGGCCGGTCCGGGCTTGGACGGTTCGGGCCGGTTTAACCGGACCGGCCCGGTTTTTGAATTAATTTTTTTTTTTCCAGTTTTTTTTTTTTACAGTTTTTGTTTTTAATTTGGTTTTTTAATCATTTTCTTTTGTATTTTAAATTTAAAAATTTGTAACTTAAATGTTTATAAAATGTTTATAATTTTATGTTTATAAAATGTTTATAAAATGTTTTCTTTTTAATACAAATGTTTATAAAATGTTTATACAAAATATGTATATAAATGTTTATAATTTAGTAATACAAAAATGTTTATAATTTAGTAATAGTTTGTAATACAAATGTTTATACAAATATATAAAATGTTTATAATTTTATGTTTATAAAATGTTTATAAAATGTTTATAAAATGTTTTCTTTTTAATACAAATGTTTATAAAATGTTTATACAAAATATGTATATAAATGTTTATAATTTAGTAATACAAAAATGTTTATAATTTAGTAATAGTTTGTAATACAAATGTTTATACAAATATTACAAATATTTATAAAAATTTATAAAAATTTTAAAAAAACATTTCTCCCTCTTCCTTTATCCGGGCTTGGGACCGGCAAATGCTTGTTTGGCATAGGCGGAGTTAAAAAATGTTTTTTTTTAAAAGTAAAAAATAGTTTTTGAAAGTATAAGTTAAAAAATTTGAATAGTATAAGTAAAAAAAAAAAGTTTTTGAAAGTATAAGTTAAAATTTAAAATTGAAATGTATAAGTTTAAATGTACATACCTAATACCTTGCACTGTAGCCTCATTGTTGTTCGCCTTCATGCAATGAAAGCGATTCCAAATCCAGCTCGTGGATGTCATGATCTTCTTCATCTTTCTGGTTTTGTGTTCTTTTATCGGCAGCCAACCAATCTTGTACGCACACGATCGCTTCCAAAATATCGGGCTTCAAGCGGCTCCTCCTATCGCTCAACATCCTCGAACTTGCACTAAAACAGGACTCCGATGCTATCGTCGACACCGGAACCATCAGTAGATCACGTGCTATGTTAGAAAGCACAGAAAATCTCTTGTCGTGTCTCTTCCACCATTCTAGAACGGCGAAGTGATCTGGAGTCTCATCTTCGTCTTGATAAGAGTTAAGGTAAGCAGACAACTCTTGAGTAGGTTGGGAAGATTGCTTTTGTTTCTTCCTTTGTAGTATGCGACCGGCTGCTGATAGCTTAGACGCCAAGCCGGAGCTACTACTAGCCCCCCCCTGAGTTGGTCGGGTCGACGTTGCTCCTTCTTCGTACAGTATAACTAACCTGTCCAAAGCCACTTTAACTTATGCCTTCATGTCAGTAACGTCTATACCCATATATTCTCCATATCCTTCTAATAAAACCTCTACGCCATCCAATTTGATTGTAGGATCAAATATGGAAGCCAAACAATATAAAAGAGGTACTTCACCCCAATATTTCCTGAATTTGGCTTCCATATTTCTCACCGCAATTTCAAAATTTGGATAATCTCTATATTTAGAAAATAAATAAGACATGTTATAAAGTTCACGTAAAGCTAAGCAAGATGTGGGATAATAAACACCAGAAAGAGTTAATGTAGCATTGTAAAAAACTTCTAAAAATTCACAAACACTTTCAGCTGCTACCCAATCATCATCAGTAACCTGATAGTCAAAGGTGACATCCGAAGTACAATAATATAAAATAGCACTCTTAAAAGGAATTGCAGATTTCAACATCAAGTAGGTGGAGTTCCACCTAGTTGGTATATCCTTCACAAATCTTCTAAAAGTCATACCAAAATGTGCGCAAGCGCATGCAAAACTTTGTTGTCTACTTGGAGACGAGTTTAGGTGGAGCAAGCATTGTCGCAGAGTGTCTAAATGGGGTTCAAAAAATTTTAAACATTCTTTAACAACTAAGTTAATTATATGGCAAGCACACCTAACATGCATAAGTCTACCTTCTAAAATAGACTTAAAAATTACTGACAAAGAAGACATAGCAGCATTGTTGTTTGATGCATTGTCCAAAGAGACAGAAAATTTTTTTGCGTGAATATCATATTCACGCACGTGTCTTGAAATCTCACTTGAAATTACAGCGCCCGTGTGTGGACATTCTATAAGTTTAAGAGAGATGATGCATTTTTGCAACATCCATTGTGCATCTATATAGTGTGCAGTAATACAAATATAAGCATAACTCCATTTAGTAGTCCAAATATCAGAAGTAATAGCCAACTTACTAATATTTTGAAATTCCGCTTTCAAAGCGGCTTTCTGCTCGTTGAAGAGACGAATAGCCTCCTTTCGAGTTTGTTGCCTACTCACTTTAGTAAAGGAGGGGTTTAGAGAAAGTGATACATAATCTCGTAAAGATTCGCTTTCACCCGTCGTGAAAGAAAGTTCGTCACGAATAATATGTTTAGTTAACTCGGTTTTATGCCGAGCAGCTGAGTAAGTAAAGTTACCAATTGAAGAACCGGTAGCGCCGAAGCTTATTTGGGTTTGGGACGCTTGAAGTGTGTCCTTCCCGTAGCAAGTGTCGTAGTGTCTGGATATGGTCCCGGTGCCACCGCCCTTCTTCCATGCGTACTGGTTGCAACATTTCTTGCATTGCGCCTTGTACGGTTTCGGTTCCCCCTTGGCATCTAAAACCAAAGAACCATCAGGATTAGTTTCAAAAATTAAAGTAAAATAATCCCAATACTTAGACCTTTTTTCTTTTCAGGACGTTGGGTTGTACTAGCGACTTCCGGAGGAGATTGTTGGCACCCCTCCGGAATTGGATTAGTCGCAACTTGCTCAGGTGGAATTTCAGTACCGTAAAAAAAAGAACTAAAATAGTGGTATATCTGTCCAGCAAGATCAGGTGGGTTTGAACCTTCACCAGCCATATATAAAATAAAATAAAGTAAACTACGTTAGAAGAAAGTAAGAGATTGAGAGGAAGATCGGGAAGCCGTAGAGCTGGAATGGAGTTGGGAGCGAGATCGGGAAGCCGTAGAGCACCGGGGAGGGAAAGTCGTAGAACACCAGAGCACCGTAGAGAGATGTAGAGAATTTGTGAGGAATGAGTTGTGTATGAAAAATGGGATTTTTGGGCTATTTATAGGAATTTTTTGGGGTTATTTTGGTAATTTTAGGCCAAAAAAGACCAAAATACCCCTCCCAACGTTTTAATAACGGCTATATGGGAGGGGTATTTTGGTAAAAGAACCCCCCCAAATGGTCAAAACTTTGAAAAAAAAAAATAAGCCTCCAACGGTCGGCTGCAGCTGGACCGGTCCCAGCGGGCCGAGCCGGGCCTATTTATTTTAAAAAAAAAATATGACCGGTCCGAGCCGGGCCGGGCTCGGGCTGTGGGGGGGGGGGGGGGGGCCGACCCGAACCGATAGAGCGTGGGGGGCCGGGCCGGTTCGGGCCCACGGCGGGCCGGTCCGGGCTTATAGGGGGGCGGGCCGGTCCGGTCCACGGGCGGGCCCGGGCCGAACCGGCCCAGTGAACACCACGATTCTCTCCTTGTTGTTTATAGATGATCAACATCATCCCAGATCGTTTCCTGGCCGTAGGATCTTCTTCGGACACGTGACGCTACATCCGACATATTATTTGGAGACGGACACAGATGACGCACACTCTTTTTTTCTTCGGAAAATAATATTTTGTCCAAATTTGTGACCGCGGGCTTGCGTTACGAATATGGACACATACGACACGCACTCTTTTTTTTTCTTTGGAAAATAATATTTTACCGTGGTTTGTGATTACAGGCTTGACCGCAAGTCCATGTGACAATCAACTATTACCTCATGCTAATATCATATCTTACTTCCTTAAAACTTGGACCAGAGATCAATAAGAGACCACCACGTGACGGCAGACCAGCTATGATCACAAAATTATGATCAAAATAGCAGTGTCCTTTTCTTTAGTATACATATGGAATGTTTTGTTAGTATTGTCCCATACAATGTGCAAGTGTTAACTTAAATTCAACTCCTCAGCAAATAGGGTTGAGCAAATACCAACCGATACCGAAAAATCGATCGAATACCGATTAAAAATATTCCAAAAATCGAACCGAAATTATGTACCAATACCGAATTGCCGAACCGACTAAAATATGGTATAATGGTAATGGTAGTGATAACGGTTTGAGTGAAATATCATACCGAAAATACCGAATCGATCAATATATATATATATATATATATATATATATATATATTTTGAAGCAAATGGTTAATTGTGGCGAACTCGCTTCCACTATGCAAATGAGCTCTAGCCTAATGGTTAAGAGAGATGCATGCGGCCCAAGTGGTCCGGAGTTCGAGCCCCAGTGGAAGCGAGTTCGCCACAATTAACCATTGCTTCAAAAAATAAATAAATAAATAAATAAATATATATATATATATATATATATATATATATATATATATATATATATATATATATATATAGGGAAAAATAAGGATTTATTCATCATCTCAAACAAACTACAGTTTGCCAAAATAGCTACATTCAAAATTTTAATCTGGCTCGCGAAGGAAATCTGGGATGTCCTTGACATGTCTGCATATCACCAGTCTCTTGTTGATTTGTCGTCGAACCTCAAAGACGAGTTGTCCATCATCGAACTTATAGTTCTCATATCTCCATTTATTGTGATTCTTCCAAAGCACCCAGCATGTCGCGCCTAAGATGATCTACTTCAGGTGCTTGTTTTCCTTAGTCCACCAAAGCTGAAAGCATTGCAGAAGATATATATATATATATATATATATATATATATATATATATATATATATATATATATATATATATATATATATATATATAGAGACACACAAACACACACACACACACACACACACACACACTTTTTTTAGAATGTCGTGATAATTTTCAGTTTTATCTTTGTTTTGGTTAGTTTCTTAGAACTTAGAATGGATTTTAGTGGACTTGAAGTTATGTTAATAATGCTAAGAAATGAGTTTATGATCTTTTGAGCTAATGTTTTTGTGTTCTCATAAAATTTTGAAGTAAATTTTGGTTACTTAAACTTGTACTAAAGGTTAAACTTAGTGACCACGTTTGATATTTTAAGCTCATTTTTAGACATTTGAGACTTGTTACATATTGTACTAATAATTTTGATTAATTGTTTGGTTGGTAGAGGCTTGACTTTAAAATTTAAAGTTTCCAGAAAAAGTAAAAATATATATTATAGGTTACGAGGTTCTACAATATTAAATGTGTTGATTGATCAAACATTAATTGGTAAAATACCGCTACCGAACAAAAACTAACCGAATACCAATTTAAACGAAACCGAAAAAAACCGATTCTAAATGGTACGATATTGGTATTGATTCCTTAAATACCGATTTAAAAAAGTAACCAAAAAGTTCGACCAATTTCCGACGCTCACCCCTATAAGCAAATATGTAGAAGGAAACCGAAAATTCAAAAGTAGTAAACATCTGTGAAAACTAAAAATTTAGCAGATAAAAATAAGTGCGTTTTTATTACACTATCTATACTAGTATATAAAGAAAATTTTAACTTCACTATAAAAATCTTATTTTCAAATATATTCTTGCATATGTTTACAAATTAAAATTATTCATTAAAGTTAATAGAAACAAGTAGTTAATTACAAAGTTGTCTTTTGGTCTATATATGTCATTTAATTTTTCTAAGTAATTCTAATAAATATTAAAATAATTATAACAATTATCCTTTAGTTTTTCTAATGATAATCTATAAAATAGGTGTAACACACGTAAATATATATACTAGTAATATTAATTGTGTTTCCTTTTGATATGATCATTCAAGAAAAATTCTGTCATGGAAGAATTCTCACACAATTCTTTTTATTTGTGTTTTTATTTTCGATGGAACAAAAAATAGTCTTAAATTATTTTCATATGTTCTATTACTAAAAGAGAAAAATAAAGAGGGATGCCATCCTGTTTAATATTTGAAAAATTTTGAGTGGCATCCCACTTTTGTTTACCATATTTACAGTGCACCTCACAAGTTTACAACAATGTAAGATACCCCCAACTTTTCACGTTTTTCGTCCAATATGGACGGTCAACTGGGTTGACCCAAATGTTTTGACAAAAATACCCTCGACCTGTTGTCTTCTTCATCGTGTCTCTCGTCCCCCCCTCGCCGCTGCCGCCCACCCCCTCCCTCCCGTCGCCGACCTCAGCTGGGTCCACGTCGACGGCAGCCACCGCCTGAACAGCTTGTACATCGCAAAAAATTCAGGTCAACCGACCATTTCTTCCTTCGTTCGTTCATAAATGTACATAAAGAATGACATTTATATTTCTTGATTTGTTTGTTTTTTTTGTTGCAGGGAGGGTGTATAGAGTGGACTTGGGGATGCTGCAGGAGGTGTACTTGTGCCTGAGGGGCGTGCAGTGGAGCTGGGGCACGATAAGCTCACTCCTCCATTGCGCGGCCGAAGTGAAGCACCTGGTCATGAAGATCGAGTTCAGCGGCGACCACGACACGCTCCAGCCCTTCCCAGAGATCGACCTGGTAGACTTCCCGGAGGTCGGAGAGGTCGGGGAGGGGGGGGGGCGGCGAGGTCGGGGAGGTTAGGGAGGGGGGCGGCGAGGTCGGAGAGGGGGGCGGCGCTAGGGCCCAGCGAAGGGGGGCGGCGGAGGCACGCCGACAGCGGGGAGGGGGTAGACACTGAAAACATAGGGGGATACGGGAAAGAAGACATGGGTATTTTGGTCAAAAAAATGGTCAAAGGGGTTGACCATAAGTTGGGGACGAAAACTGTCAAAAGTGGAGGGTACCTTACATTGTTGTAAACTTGTGGGGTGCACCTTGAATATGCAGAAATAAAGTGGGGTGCCACTCAAAATTTCTCTTAATATTTCGATGGTCAATATAGAATGTCACAATACTTACGTGAGCCTGTTTGTTCAGAAATTTTCGCACAGAAGGAGATTTTTATGAAATTAGTAGCAGACGGAAGAAGTTTGAGAAATTCTATGGAGGAAGATGGCTCGCCCATCTCCTATGGCGAGTGCTGCTGCACACGGTGACATAGCCATCACTAATGGAGAGCACTGGCGAGCGCTGGAGACAATGTCATCATTGATGGCGAGCGGGCGTTGTCAGTGGGGACCGTGCCATCTTTAATGGCGAGCGCTGGCGAGGGAGACCGTACCATCCTTGATGAGGAGCGCTGTTGTTGCAATAGAGACTGCTATCACGGACTTACTATTTTAGGCTACACTTCGACTCGTACGACGCACAAGCTTCCTACTCGAAGACCCGTACCAACCTTCCCGAACCCGCTTAGCTAGATCACTAAGGCGATATTGAGAACAAAGTGGAGCAAAAGATTGAGATTCGAAGTATGAAAACTTTACTATACTAGAAAGAGATTACAACTTTGGGTGGTGAGTAAAAAATGAGGCCTCCCACTTATTTACAGTACCCATAGGGCTTACAAGAAACTTATAAAAATATAATATTCCAAGGATTATTCTAGGAAACTCTAGAACCTAGATATTTATAAGGAGACTTCCAGAACATATAGAAAGTTCATGAGTCTTCATGAAAGATCCCGAGTCTTCCAGAGGATTCCACAAATCTTCTAGAAAGTTTCAGAAGCTGCCAGCATAATCCCGCTCAGTGTAGAGTTATGCAAGTTCGTCTAATGTAGCAGTAAATAGAGAGAATATACAAGGTAAAGTGATACGTACATGAGCATGTTAAGTCATATCAAGACTATAAATAAATATAAGAGCAAGAGAACAGTGTATATCATGTACAAAAATTAAGAAACTACTATCTATGTAAGTTAGCACTAGTTTCAACATGTGATCGGCTTATGAACATGATATAAGAGTTGGCCTGGTTAATCATACGTACGGTGTATGATTAACACTGTTCAAGGTTCAAGACTTAATACAAGGGGGGTATTGATCACATATTGTCACGCCCCAGAACCAGAATACTAGAGAGCGGGGGAATGACTCAGCCAGCTACGTATTACGAGTAGAGGAATACCGTATAATACGATCAATGCTGTCTAAAAGACGAGGGGGTACATACTACATGAAAGTCTCTCTATGGTTGCTTCACATCTATTGTCTCAATCATTCAAACAAGAAAACAGTAATAGAGAACATGTAAGATAAAGCAGTAAGGCGTCCCAAACGCTCAGTCAAAATATTCTTGATATCTGGCTTTACAAAACATAGCCAGATGATGAAGCAGGGTATACACAATTGTTTATCAGCTACAGCCTGACTTAGTTACAATTATGTAAAAGTAAGTATAAGACGATCCGACTAACATGTCGGTGCCAAACGGCAAAATATAAAGTAAGTAACAAAACGAGTGAGGAAGTAAGGAACCCACTCGAGTCCTCCTGCGATCATTCCTCTAGTATTGACCATCTTGGAGGTGGAAGTAAGCTGAGTCCTCGGGAACCGGCTCTAAATCTGGTCATGCAAAACCAGAGAGGTTAGACCTCTAATAGCAAGTACCGCAAGGAAGTACGATATAAGGAATTAGAACCAGTAATAAGAGAATATGATATATAGATCTTTGCTTGCTACTGGGATTTACATAACATCACGACATTTCGAGCCAACTTCCTAACCAAACAAGGACATAAGTTGGCCCGTCGTATCCTGACATTATGATCATCTCAGTTAGTTAACAGAGTAGGTACAGTACACAAACAAGTCAACTTAAACGGCCATGCAACTACTACGGCTTGCTACGGTGAGTTCCAAGTTATCCTGGAATTATACAATAAGGATTCCTCAGTTCTTACTATGTGCAAGCAAGGCTAGTCTATCCAATCAATCAATTACGCCAATCATGAATTTGACGAGTCCCAGCGGGACGCCCGTCATCAATATACAATAATAAATAATATAAGCAGATACAGCTCCCTGCCTGTGTGGCAGATTTGCAGTATCTGTGGGAACCAGCCGGCCTGTCGGGCACTAATAGTCCCAAAGAGGGCTGCCATGTAAGAACTCGGGAATCCATTCCCTCCATGCAATCATTATTTTATTTAACTTAATAGTCTCTACGTTGAGTGAAATCCCATGTCGTGGATCATGGTCATTCAGAATGAGTACTTCCGTACAAGGTACGATATGCCCCACTCTATAACGATACCCGTACGGTTAGGTTGTAGGTCTTACATAGCGTAATACAACAATTAAACTAACCACAGAATAATCATGCCTTGACCATAAAGTACACATGCTGCTTTTGTAAAATAAATAAATAAATTGTAGCCTGCATGTATCTATATGCCAATATTCGGGATTGGCCAATCGATTGCAATAGTTCATAGTTAATATGAACGTGTCTCATTCATTCAATTTAAATAAGACGACTAGCCAGTCTCTTAGTTCCAACTAGGAACGCATGTTCAATTATTAGTCAAGGTCACAATCAATATCAATCAATGTCAATTCGGGACAAGAATCAGTCAAAAGGCATCATGGACTAGAGTTCATGCGGCCGAAAAATTATAGAAGTTCATGCGGCTGAAAATGCATATGTGGTCAGGATCTCATGCGGCCAGGAAATTCATGCGGCTACAGAAATTCATGCGGCCACGAAAATTCATGCGGCCACGAAAGTTCATGCGACCACGGAAGTTCATGCAGCCATGGAAGTCCATACGGCCACGGAAGTCCATACAGCCACGAAAGTTCATGCGGCCACGGAAGTCTATGCGGCCATGGAAGTTCATGCGGCCACGGAAGTTCATGCGACCACGGAAGTCTATGCGGCCACGGAAGTTCATGCGACCACGGAAGTTCATGCGGCCACGGAAGTTCATGCGGCCACGGAAGTCTATGCGGCCACGGAAGTTCATGCGGCCATGAAAGTCTATGCGGCCACGGAAGTTCATGCGGCCACGAAAGTTCATACGGCCAGCACTGTTCTTCTTCTCCAATTTCTGAAAAGAAGGACCATGAAGCCATTGCTTCTAAGCTCCATAAATCCTTCATTCTAAGCCCAAATTCGGACTTCCATAGGTCAAAATGGGGTAGAACAAAATTCTCTGTAACATGGAACCATCAAAACTTGAAAAATAACAAAGTTACTAGATCAAAACCTAAGAAATCCGAAAATACATTAAACTTAGATCTACATGAAATGAGCCATGGAAATTGAAAATGCTAAGTACTAAAGTATCTAAGAATCTTGAGAGGAAGATAATGGAACAACAAAAATGGAGATCCATCAAGAAGCAAGTTGGCACTTGCCTATGCTGCTGGGTAGGTGGGGGAGAGTTTATGAGGAAGAAGAAGAGTAATGGTGAAGTAATGAAGAGAGAGAAAGGGAATGGGGCTTTAAATGGAGGAGTGGTGGTAGGTGGGGAGTTGGGTTCATGTTGAACCATCCAAGGCCAGAAAATAAACCAACTCGGGCCGAACCCAAAAGCAAAGCAGAAAGTAAAATACAGAAAGATAATTGCAGAAAATTAATTAACATGAAATTAAAGGAATTTAAATACAGAACAATACATGATAAATATTATATAAATATATTAAAATATTATATGCATTAAAATACGTGTTCTAGGAACGGGAAGTGACATCTCTGCCCTTCTTAGAAAAATTTCGTCCTCGGAATTTCAATTCCAAGTAGGATAGGAACATCAAAGCTAAACTAATCTAAGTACAAGCAATTGGAGCAAGCAATCATTTTATAATAATAATAACAAGTAACATATCTAAATCTAACAATCTACAACATCAAGTAATTCTACTCATAAGGTGACAAGCATGAGGAGTTAAGACAATCAAGGTATACAGAAAGAGATATACCTTATGAGTCAAACATGTGCGGATACCGTGATCGGATATCATCCTCACGTTCCCACGTTGACTCCCCTAAAGAGTGATGACCCCAAGCAACCCGGACAAGGCTAATTGTTCGGTTCTTGAGTATCTTCTCTCTTCGTTCCAAAATGGACACATGCTGTTCCTCATAAGACAGGTTAGTACCAACAACCAGCTCAGAATGATCAAGGATATGGCTTGGGTCCGATACATACCTGTTTGCAAAAACAAAAGTGTAGAACTTTATTGATACAAACTTTGTAAAAGATTACAATTTGAATTCTGGGAATGGTACAACTGTAGGAATCCAATCTAGATGACGATTGCTTTACCCCTTGGACGATGTGAACTCTGAAGACAAAGCCTCTGAAGTTGAAGACAACTCTGGAATTGAAGGCAAAAAGCCTCGGAAGTTGAAGGCAAAAGCCTCAGAAGAATGCAGCAGCACTTGGGCAAGAACTCCTGGACTCTCTGAACTTTGAAGTCTGATCTCTCTATGATCTTATCTCTGATCTCTGATCCTTGATCCCTTGAATGAAGACTTGAAACTCTATTTATAGAGTTCTAAAAAATAACTAACTTTTAGTTATTCTGGACTGCGCAGGATGGTTTGTACAGCAATTGGATTGCGCAACAGTGGACTGCGCAGGCAGTTGTTGGATCGTGGTCCAACTGTCTTGGACACATGGTAACTTTTGATTGAATTGTGCATGATCGTGTGTAGACGGTTGCCACGTAATGAGCAATTGATGGCATGAATGCCATATGTACTTTGTCAGTTGTGTTGATGAAACGCGTAACCTGAATTGTGCAGACTTGGACTGCGCAGGAATAGATTGCGCCAACATGGATTGTGCCAACATGAATTACGCCAACATGGATTGTGCTGCCAGCTGTCCTCGAGTGCCGTGCTGCACGATTAAACGAATGGTCGTCTCGTTCTTCGTGCTGTCAGCTGTCAGAATATTTGATTTGTGTCAGGTAATAATGATGATCTGCCACGTCAGCCTGCGCGCTTGGGAGTATGCGCAGTCTAGTATGCGCAATCTGTTTGCTGCGTAAACTGATGTCTGCGCAGTTCATTTGAAAGATTCATTTCTTGATCTTCATAACTTTGTTGATGTGTGCAACTTGATTTTTTAGGACCTACAAGACCCCCTTCAAAGTTTTCGAAAGTTGAATTTATTCAAAATTTCGAAATACTTTGAATTTTTGAAATTGAAATCAATTTGTGCATGTAGTGAGCTGTCTGCACAATCTGAGGGATTAGCCCCATTTTTAGGCGCAATCTAAGGCGGCCGTTTCGATTTGAAAAACTATAAATAGCTCTTCAATTCCTTCGAAGTGTTCTTTACTTGCTTTCTTCGTGCACTTGAGAGAAAAATTTTCGAGCTCTTTCTTCTTTTCTTCTCCGACGATCTCGATGGCTCCCCGACGATCCTCCGCTGCTGCCAAGGGCAAGGCCCCCGCCGAGTCATCGGCTAGGGCTGCGCGACGTGCTTCTCGTCACGAAACTGCTCATCCCGCACTGATAGGTAGATGACCAAATCAAAACTCTTTTTAGGGTTTTGATCTCACTGTTCTTCAGAATCTATCTCTTTTTAGAGATGTGATCATACTGCGCCACCCTTTTTAGGGTTCTGGTTGCACAAATCAGTTCGTTCTTCATTTTTATGAAGGACAACATTCTGCGCAATCGGTTGAACTGCGCTGACAAAAGTCAGCGCAACTTGCTGATTTGCGCAAGACTGTCAGCGCAAACTGATGACTGTTTGTTTGCACAGTTTGATTATTGTGCAATCTGATATTGTGCAATTTGATGTTGCGCATTCTGATGTTTGTGCAAACTGATGATAGCATCCTTGACTTTTTTTTATCTTTATGCTGAATTTTTGTTTTTTCTGTCTGATGCAGTTAATACTAGAGAAGATCCAGAATATGAGAACTTCGTAGGGACTCTTTCAGAATCAGAATACAAAGAGGACCTATCTCATGTGCACTATCCTCAATATGATCTGCCAACTTCCCGTCAAGCTATTTTGATATCCCAAGATAATGAGACTCTGCTATGTTTGATGAATGGACAACCTCTGGAGTCAGCAGACGCTGTCATTCACAAAAAACTATTATTCCTGTTCGGCGAAGCTTTTGAGAAAAGTTCTCAACCGAGACCAAGGATGGAAGAAAGGATTGTTCATCAGACGGATAGGTCATTCTCGATACCAGATGTTTCCCGCTGCCTCCCCTTATCCCGGTATGCTCATGCGAGCTATCCGAGGAAGATGGAATGGAACCTTACACCTTTCCAAGATGCCCGTCTAGGAAGGATTTTTGTGAAGAAGGGGCCGAACAAGAAGGACATGTTCTACAGTTCCTCAGAACGGTACAGTGTCTTATTAAGAGGTTTGAAACCAGGTTGTATTCCGCCGGAGAATTCTTCCTTGTTATTGCCTGTCAGAACTCCAATATTCGCAAATGAGTTTGCGAAAGTCGAAGAAAGATATCCTGAGCAGAACATCAGATTAACTGGATTGGTGAATCCGGATTTTAAGAGATGGAACTGCATAGCAAACTGGATTCTGACCAAGTTTGAAAACAAACTTCAGCAAATCAACTTGTACCAAGCAGTGCATGCCACTGTCTATGGTTTTGCTCCCAACCCGCATCTGTTCTTGGCTCTAGCAGAGAGGTACAATTACAGAACAGGGACCTTCATGACTCCTGGCGGAGAAATCGGGTTTGTACTTCATGAGATGCAGTACATCTCTTACTTGCCAATGGAAGATGCCCCATAAGAAGAATTTGTCCCAACCAATGATGAATTGGACAGACTCCGGAAAGAGAATACAGAAATGGTAGCAGTCTTCGAGGAACTGCTATGTCATTATAAAATCTGTTCTCTGTTCTATAAAAGTGCTACATCAAATACCTGCTATTCCTCAAAATGGTTACCTTATCTGTTCCTTAACCACATTAAAGAACCGAAGACTAAGGAACATGATAGATGCTATCCTGACTTCTTTAAGCTATTGAGCAACACAGAAATGATGAAGTTGATGGAAGAAAGTAGCGATTTTGATGAAGAGATGAAGGATGATCATCAATGTCCTCCTTTAAAGAAAGAAGATACTCTCGAGAGTTATTTGAGAGTAGGATATAAATCTATGTCAAAAGAAGCCCAATTAGCAGGGTTTCTGACATATTGGCTCCGTCGGTTTGTAGTCCCAGGATCGAGTGCTGTAGACCGCTTCCATCACGGTGTTCTTTTTGTCGCCGTTAGATTAGTCTTCGGCTATAAGATGGATCTTTTTTCAGCGATGACTTGTAAGTTGAATGCCGGTCTTCGTCTGTACGTCGATTTGATGCTGAAATCTAAGGGTGAAAAAGAATTTCCTCGGTTGGAATTATCGTATACATATCTATTTGGGTGGTTGCTCCTTCACCATCCTACTTTGATGGACCCCGGCATGGGACCGGTCGACGACAGCTTTTTGCGGAGATACTCTCATAGTAAGTGGAAATTCACTGCTCTGAGAGATTGTAGATATGCTCTGAACCTGAGCAAAGGATGGAGCTTTTGTTGCACTCATCCTCCTGCTGGATACGAACAAATGTCGACAAATATGATTGACTCGAAGATGCAACCTTTGAGCCGTACAACTTTTGAATGGTTGAAGACAATTCGACCGTCCCATTTGGTGTATCGGTTTGAAGATGAGTGTTATTTAGAGCCATATCTCCCCAGTCGATTTGCTAGACAGTTTGGGTACGACCAATTCCATGTGGGAAATGCTATTACGTGTCTTCAAAGAAAGGGTTTTTTGATAGATGGGGCCCGAGCATGGGCTTATTATAATGCTCGAGATACGAAAGTAACATTCTCGATGCCAGTAAATAGCAATCATGGCCCTCGGATGCTATTTGCATACTCAGTATTCTATACATCTTCGAACACCTTTGCTGAGAATTTCAATCTCGCGGATAGTTTTGCATCTTCAACAAGATTGAAGAGGGGAGGAATCGCCATGTCACTCCCAGGAAATGATGAAGTGCATGAGCTAGTAGATGCACCCTTGGAAGCTTCAAAGGACGGTATGTTCCCTCAAGAGGTTAACGCACCACTACGTATTTCTTTGAGGGTGGCTAAATCTCCAGCCAAGAAGAGGAGAAGAGAGGAGCCTCCTGCTCCGGCAGCAAAGAAGAAACTAATCTTAGATCATTCTTCTGAAAAGATTACCACTAGATCTCAATCTCGACAGCTGGCCGAGACAATTCAGCAAGAAAAGGCTACCACACCGACCTCTGTCCAAAGACAAGTCGAGACTGTAAATATAGAGAGCCCTGAGAGGCCTCTGAAAAGAAAGAAGCTGGCCCAAAAAAGAAATCGAATGGCCTCTCCTTCTAGATGAGCCCCGTCTTCAATGGTAGTGGATGCTGCGGCAGGATTCACTTTGCCATCTCCCACTCCTATTTCAGAGCCTAGGAATAAGACTCCCAATCCAGAACATAGGGAAGAGATCGAGCAGAGAAAAGATCCTGATCCGAGAACTGAGGCCGAAGAGCCCAGAGGAAGTATCATGGAGGAAGAGCAAGATGTTGTACGATCTCTTTCACCTGCTGCGGAGACGACTCAACTTCCTCATACTCCTAGGACCCTCCGTGAAGAGGAAGATCGTGAAGTGATTGCGGCTCTAGAAGATTGCAGCTACAGCCCGCTGGAGGACTATGGTGACCAAGCTGCAACTGCCAGCGGGAATATACCAGAAGAAAGTGAAGATAAGGAGAGCTCTTCGTCCGAGAATATTGATGAATATATGCAAGATCTTGAAAGGGATGATGAAGTGCATATATCTCCTAATGCTGTCGATGATACCTTAAATCTTGAAGAGGATGTTGAGATAGAAGTTCCAGAAAATACAGCAGATGAAGAAGCTCCGGAAGAAACTCCCGCCACTGGTCCTCAAGGTATAAAATGAAATTAGCAATCTCCTATTAAATAGATTGATAGCTAACGTCTTGATTTGTATTTCCTGCAGATCTTGAGACTCCTCTAGTACCTCCGACGTGCACGGATATAGTGCCTATAACGACGGTGATTGTTAGTAGCAGTCATCATTTATCCTGTGGTTCTGAAGCGGGCAGTAGCCAAGCTATTATGGCTGAAGCTACTTCTGCTCGGCTAGAGTCTATTCCAGCAGATGATAGGCTCATTGCTGGATTCAACCATGGTAAGACAGTTTACATCTTTATTCTTCTTGGACAATAGCAAACAACAGACAAGATGACAATTTTTACTTTTGCAGAGGAACAACCAGGAGGGGCAACTAGCTCCACTTTGACTCCTTTGTTCAAAGAGCCTGCTGTCCAGACGCGAGAGATTGAACATCCTGTGGCCTCATCATCAACAGGAGTAGCTGCAACTCCTGGTGCTATAGCGATTAATAATCTTGTGATCCAGTCATTTACCAGATGCTTTTTTGAGTCTTTGGGACCTCTAGTAAATAGAATGATGGAAAAAGAGGGTACTGATTTTTTCATGGTTAGAGGTCCAACCTCTCTCTTAGTAAGGGCTATCCGGGAACAAGGTGACGAGGCTCAGGCCACTTTTCTGGATCATATTTTGAATGAGTTAGAGATTTCCATCAGAAACTATAAAGAGCTCAACCAAGGAGACGTAGAGTCTCTAGTGCAGGCAGAGTTCGAACAACTGGCTCAGGCGGCTGATATTGAAAGGGTAAATCTCCAGAACCTTTTGTAAGCTTTCTCTGCAAAATCTGCTGAGTATCAGTCCAAGCTAGAATCAGTGACCTTAATGGCTGAGAGAAAAGAGCAAAGAGCTGCTGAGCTGAGGGCAGAGATTGCTCGTCTTCAGGAGGAATTAGAAAATGAAGTTACTGATCATCAACTTGCAACCCAACAATTCAATGCTCTAATTCAGGAAATGGATGAGTACATGGCAGCTCATAATGCTGAGATTACTCGCCGAATGGTGGCCATGCCTGCTTTCAATGAAGAAACCGGGATGGAAGAAGCCAGAAGGATAGTGATGTCATCTCGTGAAGAGCGGCTGCAGACCCTAAAACAATAAATTGCTAATCTGATAACACCTCCGTCTTAGTAGAACATTTTGTATCTTTATGTCTTTTGTAGTACATGTATTTTTGTAATGTCTCATATTTTGATTAATAAAAGACATTTTTGCTGTGGCTCCATTTTTTGTTGCATATCTTGTTCAGATATAAATAATAGAGATAGAAAATATATTCAGAGGTGCAAGACATGATATATTTCTTGATGATTTTGTAGAAAATAATTATATTCATTATATCTGCTCAGAGGTAATATGGACGTGGCAGAATATATCGAATATTATTATTTCAATAGATAACTTAATCAAGGATGATAAGTTACTGATGTGAATGATTAATCGAACGAAAATGAATCGTCAAAATGAACGGATAAAACCGTCTGAGGATGATGAACGGATGAACCGTCAAGTGATAATGACTGAACGGGCGAACCGTCAGATGGATGTGAATGAACGGGCGAACTGTCGGATGAATGTGAACGGATGAACCGTCGGGTGAATGTGAATGAACGGATGAACCGTCGGATGAATGTGAATGAACGGGCGAACCGTCGGATGAATGTGAACGGATGAACCGTCGGGTGAATGTGAATGAACGGATGAACCGTCGGATGAATGTGAATGAACGGACGAACCGTCGGATGAATGTGAACGGATGAACCATCGGGTGAATGTGAATGAACGGATGAACCGTCGGATGAATATGTCGCTTTGTTATTCGGAAAATCTCTGTCTATAAATAGAACAGAAATTTAGCAGAAAGGAGCACTTCCACTTTTCTAACATAAAAATGTCGTCTGGAGATGCACCCAAGAAGACTGAACTCGCCCCGAAGGTTGAAGAAGGCGTTGAAGAACGTCCGGCCGAACCGGTTCATCCAAAGCAGGCAGGGGCAGGCGAAGGTTCGTCAGCACCAAAACCACCGTGAGATATTCTGGATTTCCTGCTTGAACCAGAAAAGACTGAAGAAGAAGAGGCCATGAGGCTGGCTGCTTGCAAGTTCCTCGTGGGCTCCAGCAAGGAGATTCTCGGCTCTTTTGCTGACCGTATCTTTGAGAAGAATGGTAGTTGTACGCGTCCCAATGTTGAGAAGGATGATAGTGATCTCCCTTAATATTATGTACTATCATTCATAATGAAATAAAATTTTATTTATGAACTTGGACTTGTCTGATGATTTACAAGCATTTACATTTATACATAGTACTTTTTAAGGAACTTGCCATTGATAGGCATCATTGCAATTCGACCGTCGAGCTCTGAGAGTTGATAGGCCCCATTTGAGAAGACTTTGCTTACAACATAGGGACCTTCCCACTTCGCATCAAATTTGCCTTTGCTCATGTGAGTCATAGTCATAGGACGTCTGACTGTTAGAACAAGTTCTCCTTGTTGAAAGGCTCTAACTTTAACTTTGCGATTGAAAGTTTTCGAGATGTGGGCTTGATATAACTCAATATGTTGCTGAGCCATTAACCGCTTCTCGTCGAGTGCCTCCAATTCTTGAAGTCGAAGAAGATCATTATTCTCGTAGTGAGCACATTAGCAATGGCGATCCTTAAAGAAGGGATTTGAAGTTCCAGAGGAAGAATTGCTTCACAGCCATACACCAAAGAAAAAGGTGTAAAGCCTGTAGGGTTGCGGACCGTAGTTCGATAGGCCCAAAGACATTCGCCAAGCTTTTCACTCCAATTCCGTTTGTTAGTGGATACAAACTTTTTGAGGAGCTTGATAATGGTTTTATTGAAAGCTTCAGCTAATCCATTAGCAGCAGGATTATAGGCTGTCGAAGCGACATTGTCAATTCGGTGATCATCACAGAATCTTGTAAATTTCTGGCTGATGAATTGCGGTCCGTTGACATGGATGATTCGTCGAGGGACACCAAATCGATAAATGACATGGTATTTGACGAAGTTAATAACACTGCTAGTTTTGACTTCAGCCAAAGGTATAGCTTCAGCCCACTTAGAGAAGTAGTCGGTTATTGCTAATATGAACCGATGTCCTCTGGAAGAAGGAGGATTGATGGGACCTATGATGTCTATACCCTAAGCTTCGAAAGGCCAAGAAGCGGCTGTCGGATGTAGAAATTTTGATGGTTGATGAATGAAATCTGCATGGATTTGACAAGCTCGACATTTTCTTGCATATTCAATGACATCTGATACCATAGAAGGCCAATAGTAACCCATACGTCGGATACGATCCTGTAGTTTAGGACCGGATTGATGTGCTCCGCAGACACCGTCGTGAGCTTCACGTAACACCTGTTTTGCTTCATCACCAGCTAGACAGCGTAGAAGAAGACCGTCATAAGTCCGCCGATAGAGAGTCTTGGTGGTTTGATTGTAGTAGAATCGTAGAGATTGTCGACGAATACTCGTAGCTTCCTTGGGATCTTGAGGAAGTATGTCATGAACCACGAAGTCGATTAAAGGAGTTCTCCAATCTTCATTGATAACATTAACTTTAGCAAGATTACTGAACTCGATGTTACGATTATTTTTGACACAAAACAATTCTCGATTAGAAATAACCACCACTTGTTGTCTTCTGATGGGAATGGCTAAGACTGCTGCAAGATTGGCTAAAGCATCTGCTTCATTATTACAAGCTCGGCGTACATATTCGATGAAGAAAGCTTTGAATGATGTAGCCATGTTGATTGCTGCTTCAAAGTAAGGTACCAGATCTTGATGACGAACTTCATAAGTTCCTCTAACATGGTTAACAACCAGCTTGGAGTCGCCATAGACTTTGAGATATTCGATATCCAATTGCTTGGCTAACTGAAGGCCGATGAGTAGAGCATTGTACTCTGCTACATTATTGGAGCAGGATTCATCTAGAGAGTAAGCTCTTTGAATAGTTGATCCGTTTGGAGAAACGAGGATAACTCCGACTCCTGCTACAATGGCACCATTTGGTCCGACCCTGGATGCACCGTCGAAGAATAAACGCCAGGTTGGAAATTCTTCAGAGATCATATTGACTTCCAATGTCTCATCTGGAATTTCATCGTAAAGCTTGGATGTTTCTGGTACAGGATGAGCCGCCAGGAAATCTGCCAATGCTTGACCTTTGACAGACTTTTGAGGAACATACACCATGTCATATTGGGCTAGAAGAATAGCCCATGTAGCCAGCCGAGAATTGAGTGTAATGGGCTTTTTCATCAATACCCGAAGAGGATTGACTCGGGATATGACATGAATGGTTTGACCAATGATGTAATGCCTTGTCTTTTGAACGACGAACATAAGGGCTAGACATTCTTTTTCAACCGGACTATAACGGTGTTCAGCACCAATCATAGTACGACTGAGATAGTAGATAGCTTGTTCATGACCTTCTTTATTCTTTTGGGCGAGTAAAGCACCCAACGAATGGTCCATAGCACGGACGTACATTAAGAATGGAATACCTGAGATTGGTGGCACCAAGACTGGTGGGTTCATGAGATATCGTTTGATATCGTCGAATGCTTGTTGACATTCTTCAGTCCAAATGAAAGATACACCCTTCTTCATTAGTTGAGTGAATGGTCTGCAGCGTCCAGACAAGTTCGAAATGAATCTCCTAATGTACACAAGTCGACCTTGGAATCCTCGTAGCTCTTTTAGGTTGCATGGAGGACGCATCTCTTGAATGGCTTTGATCTTCTCGGAATCCACGTGTATACCCTTAGAGGTAATGACGAAGCCGAGAAACTTACCACTAGAGACACCCAAGAATAACTTGGTGGGATTCATCTTGAGCTGATGTTGGCATATGAGATTGAAGATTGTTCTCAAGTCTTGAAAATGATCTTCTTTCAGACGACTTTTTACAGCAATATCGTCAACATAACATTCGACTGTTTTACGAAGATGTTCTTTGAAAATGATACTCATGGCCCGTTGGTAAGTTGTACCAGCATTCTTGAGACCAAATGGCATCACTGTGTAACAATAGACTCCTCGAAGAGTGCGGAAAGATGTGTGTTTTTTATCTTCGGGATTCATCTTGATCTGATTATATCCAGAGAATCCATCCATAAAAGATATTCGCTCGAACTCGCAGGTATTGTCAATCATGACGTCCGTAATAGGGAGAGGAAATTCATCTTTCGGACATGCTTCATTAAGATCTCGAAAGTCGATGCAAACTCGAACTTTGCCAGTTTTCTTCAGAACTGGGACGACATTGGCTACCCAATCGGGATGCTGTTCTTCTCGAATAAAGCCACAAGCGATGAGCTTCTTAACTTCATCGTCGATTACGTCCATCATTTCTGGCTTGAAACGCCGTTGTTGTTGTTTGACCGGTTTTGCATTCGGCAGGATATTCAATTTGTGAGTAGCGATTTTGGGATCTAGTCCTGGCATGTCTTCATAACTCCAGGCAAAGACATCAATATATTCTTTAATAAGAAGAATCAACTCTTGCTTATCTGCTTCTGGAAGATTCTTGCTAATGAATATCGGACGAGGTGACCCGCTTTCTTCTACATTAATTTGAACTAACTGATCTTCGGTAGGAGGTTCTCTTTGTTCAAATCGGAGTACCCATTGATTATCCATCTGTTGAGCCCAAGGATCTGTTTCAGGATTTTTTTCAACATCCTCATCATAGCCTTTCGGAAGTTCAGCGGAGGCCATATTAGAAGATACGATCACACGATGGACTTCACCAATGCTAGTGTCAGAATCCCATGATCTGGAATCAGAAGAGTTAGAACGCTCATCGCTATCAGATTCAGAGCCTGCTGGGGATAACATCAGAGGAGAAGCATATCCAAGACCTCTTTTAGTCCTGCTATAATACATCTCTGACTTTCCTTGTGGAACAGCGGTACGGAGAGGAGTCTTTCTACCCTTACCGTAGTTGAGGCCGCTCTTGAAGTCATAACCCATCTTTCGGACGATGTCTTTTGATTGTTGACTATAACGGCGAAATTGAAGATGATCCGTGTCGTTAACTTTACTATCATCCGTATAACTGAATTGTTGTTCCGGTCTTTTACTAAAAAGTATTGGACGTTCGCCTTTCTTACGAGCAGGAACAATACGATATGAATCTTTTGGGTGTTCACATGAAACTTCTGTTTGAAGAGATTGTACAACTCCCATTGTAAATGATTTGAAGCTATCTAACATATCCAAATAGCATTTAGTATGATAAATAACATCAGTATACTGGAAAGTAGATGCTTTTTCATTAATTTGTACATCTGTATTTATAGCAGGACCTTTAGCCTTAGCAGACTTGGTCAAATTGATTACAAGAAGGGGAGAAGAAGAACGTGGAGGAGGCTTGTTACGACGGAGGTCGATAACAAGCGGCTCAGAAGAGGTGAGCTCCCTTTTTTCCTTGTTATGAGTTAAATCAACAACAAGAGGCTCAGAAGAAGTGAGCTGCTTTTTGTCCTTGTTACGACATAAGTCGATAACAAGTGGCTCAAAAGAGGTGAGCTCCCTTTTATCCTGATCATCATCAGTAGATTGCCTCTGGATTGGCAAGTGAATAGCCAGTGGTTTAGAAGACTGAGGATGGGAAACACGCCCTTTGACAGGTATAATAAGAGTGTCTTTGGGCACTGCTTCTTGGTCTTCTTCAGTATCCATGGCCAATACCACTTTCATAAACTCTTTCTTATACATACGAGCGTCATTGCAGTATGCTTCGATACCCTTGAAAGGATAAAGGTCTGCAACTTCTTTGTGAACTTCTCCTTTGTCATCGACATATTGAAAGCATTGATGAAGAGTTGATGGAACAACATTATGTTAATGGAGGAAGGGTCTTCCCAGAAGAGCATTGTAAGAACAACCATGATTGTCGATGATATAAAAGGTCACCTTTGTGCGAAGATTGCCTATTTGAAGTTTTAAGCGGATCTTGCCCAAAGGTTCACTCCTTCCTTGGTTGAATCCCAAGATAGTAGTGATCGTACTTGAAAGACTATGAACTGGTATCTTCAATGCGTCTAGTATCGTCTTTGGCATGATGCTGAGAGCAGACCCTGGATCTATCAGGATACGATCGACTTTCATCGAATCGACATACCCTGTATAATAGAGAGGACGATCATGTCTATTATCCTCCAGTAGCATATCATTCTGAGTGAAAGTGATATTTGGAATCAACTCCAGGACACTATGACAGTGACGGCAAGAGACTGGTTCTGATTCTGGCTTTTTGAGAAGAGTTAAGCAAGTTTCAGCCTGCATCAGAGCTTCACTTAAAGTTTTTCGAGTCTCTTTGGAAAGACGCAAGAGTTCAAAGATTGATAGCCTAGCCGGTGTATTAGCTAGTTGAGCCAATATATCAAAGTTGTACGGCTTTTCAAGTCCTGCAGGAGATGATTTCTTCAGGGGCTTGTCAAAGCGGACTTGTTGCTTGCCTTTGTCAGCAACTACCGGCTTGGAAGGAATAGGCACTACAACTGGTGAGGATGTGGAAGGAATCTCTTCAGAGGAAGTAGATTGTACTGGAACAGGTTCAAAAGAAGAGGTAGGACCCTCTTGAGCTTCAGAATGATCTTTCAAATAGGCTTTCCCTGATCTGGTGCCTAGCAGAATTTCTTCGTCAACTATGGGGTCAAAAGACACCATATTGCAAGTCTTTGTCTTGCCTTTAGAACGACCTTTCTTCTTGGAAGAAGAGGGCACTTCGAACTCCGGAGCAAGATCAAGATGAATCCACATTATTTCGCCGTTGTCAAGAGACAAAGGGACGAGACCTTCATTTGGTGGAAGAGGAAGATTCATAATTTCAAGAGTAGCTTTGGGAATAGGAATGACACCGTGTTGTACCATCTGTGGAGGAAAGTCACCAAATTGGACTGAAACCATATTCGCAGTAACAGTCTTCTCATCTTGCTGCAGAGTGACGACACCAGCATTAACAAGCTCTTGAATTTTGCCTTTGAGCACGTAGCATGCTCGAGTCGGATGTCCAATGAACCTGTGGTAAACACAATATTTAGGATGATCTGTCTTACCGACTTTATCAGGTTTCTTTGGGTCTGGGAGCTGAATCTTGTTGCTTTTGAGTAAGCAATCAAAAATGCTTGCAGTGTCATTCTCGTCGAAGGAATATTCTACTTTCGGACGAGGTTCCTTCGGTGGAGGTGCAGAAGGAGTGGAAGTGGATGTAGGCGGAGCTACATTAACAGCTAGAGACTCTTTATTCATGTTCAGATTGATGTTCAAAGTCTCTTTTGCTTTGCGATTGTTCTGGCGGTTGCCACCACCTGATGTCTGGTGTTCATCTCGATCGGGATTAGACATTTGTACCCCCAATTGCTTGAATTTCTCGGCACTCACTTCCGCAGCTTTAGCATTGACAATGAATGAGGGCCAATCTTGGAACTGGGTAGATCCTGTCCACATACTAATGATAGGCAAAAGATTTGCCTTACAAGTATCAATAGTGACAGCAGTTGGAGTTCCGGGAGGCATCTTCAAGGCTTCACGACGGAACCGTTCGATGAAACTCTCAGCCGTTTTATTGTGTTTCTGTTTGATTTTGTTGAGAGCCGACATAGTCATGTCGTTGAATCCTTCATAGAACCGTTCCAGGAAGATTTGTTTGAGACCTGAAAAGGAAGTGATACAACCATCGGGCAAACTTCTGTACCAGTCATATGCTACGCCGGCTAAACAACCGACGAACACTCTGGTAAGAAGAGCGTTATTTGGCTGGAGTTGAACGGTCATTACCTCAAAATGATTGATGAACTGACTAGGAGAAGTAATGCCGTCAAACAAAAAGATCGTTGGGATCTTGTACTTTGGTGGGAACAGAACTTCTTTCCATTCAACTGGATAAGGCTGCTTGATTCCCAATCTTTGCAAGTTGTCTTTCTCTTTGAAGGCTTCGAACTGGGTTCGTAAGAGTTTGACAGCTTCATTGGCGTCTTCAGACAACGAAGAAGGAGCAGGTTGAGTAAGAGTGATAGGAGGAGGAACAGTATTGTAAGCACTACCCCCAGCTCCTGACTGACTAGGTGTAGTTTAAACTTGTACTTGTACATGAGTCATTTGAGGAGACACTACCCCCAGCCCAGTATTGGCAGGTACTGAGGATGCTATGATCTCTGGACTCGCAGTAGTGGGTACAGTCGGTGGTGTGACATGTTGTGCCACAATGATAGAATGCACACTGGCGACCATTTCAGCCATGGTCTTTAGCTTGTCTTCTAGTGCAGCAATTCTTTATTCTTGATTTGCTGAAGTTGAAGCATCTTGATCATCAATGACAACATAAGCTGTCACTTCTCTTGGTACAGTGGAAGACACTGTCTGTTCAGAGCTTTCGCTGTATGCATCATAGTCGGAGAATGAGTCATCTCCTGACTGAGAAGTAGGAAGATAACCTGAAGGGTTTTGAGGAAGATTCCTTTGACCGATTGTATCTCGGCTTCGAGACCGGGTATGCCGAAATACTCCTTCAGAGGATTCTTGAAGTAAATCTAAATACCGCTGGCTTGGCTTGCGAGGTTTGCTATGCTTAGAGCATCTTCTACCCCCAGTATCTCGGGAAGTCATGTTGATAGAAGCATACAAGACTTCATCTTCTTCTGACATAGCTTCAGATTTTGCAAAAGTCAGATGATCAAAGACAGATCTTTTTGTTGTTTGACAACAACATTGGATGATGACTTTGTGGTTGCAATGATGATCAGATGGTTGAACTGAAGGTGTTGAAACATTGCCTCATTTTTGTCTGAGATGTTCTCGGAGATCGGAAACAGCAGCAGGACGAGGAAAACTCTGAGGGATCTGTTCTTTGATAATGTTCGAAACATGATTCCAATTCTTCAAATGTTTAGTCCCTTGAGTGTACAGGGAAGTGCTCACTTCATTGGCATAAGTGTCAGGATCTTTAATCCTGGAGATTTGTTTTTGATGATGTTTGATCTTCGGCATTGATTGCTTACATTTTACCGAAGTTGGTCGATTGAGATATGTCTTTAGATCTGCAAACTCACTCCCAGGGGTTTCTGTTTGAGACACCAGCAGTTTTTTCTGCCTGGAACGAAAAATTTTGAGAGTTGGGAGGTCCTGGAACTTTGCTACCGGAGTAGACAGAATACCTCTTTGGTCAGTACAAGTTCTCTTGTCATAAAGGAAAAAAGAATCCTTGTTTGAAAGAGTTCTAGTACTGATTGGTGCCGAGGCACGTTCAGATTGATCTTCTTCGGTAAAAACTGAAGAAGATTGAGAAAAGACCAAAGGGCCTTTTCCTTTGTTTTGTGAAGAAGGGTTAGCTAAAGAGCGTTTCCCTCTATTGTCTTCCAAGTCATGGGACAAGGAAGTTTGAGAAAAGACCAACGGACCTTTTCCTTTGTTTTGAAGAGGAAGAGGAATAGCCAAAGGACTACCCCCAGTAGATTGCACAGGAGCAACAGTGTGTTTGGGAAGAGGAGCAGAGCCTTTTCCCTTGTTATGGAAAGAAGAGAATTTAGCCAAAAGGCTGTCACTCTTAGATTACGCAGGAGCAGTTTGCACATGAATGGATGGCGCACTGGTTTTGGCCACAGAAACTGTGGTTTGCGCATCAGGAGTTCTTGCTACAGAGTGCTTAGGGTGGACTCTGGATGTTGGAGCATTGGACTGCGCAGACAGATTGGCAGCTAATTGCGCCAGGGGCATAGGAGTCTTGTACTTGGCTAAGGCAGCATATGAAGTCTTCTGTGTACTGGCAATAGCAGATTGCGCAGCAGTAGCAGAGACAGATTGTGCAGCAGTCTTGATGACAAAAGCTTTGGATTGTGCAGCAGTCTTGATAGCAGATTGCGCAGAAGTCTTGCTGACAGCATCAATGGACTGCACAGCAGTCTTTGGGACCCACACTGGGCGCACTTTGCTTGTGGCAGAAGTGGTTGCAGTGCGAGGAGTGGTCTTGGAGTTGATCATAGCCTCGTAGGCTGTCTGGTTGATCTTCACAACCAGTGTCTTCTGCGTCTTTCCGATAGACGCTACGTCATATTGAGTTGTCA
This sequence comes from Iris pallida, assembly GCA_029216955.1. Classification (NCBI taxonomy): domain Eukaryota; kingdom Viridiplantae; phylum Streptophyta; class Magnoliopsida; order Asparagales; family Iridaceae; genus Iris; species Iris pallida. Next base: position 27,384,887 of record JANAVB010005598.1, read on the forward strand.
CTTCCTCATCGGAGGAGAAAGTCGTCCCCAGCAGAGTCGCCATTTTGTTTGCAAAAAACAAAAATATAGAACTTTATTGATACAAACTTTATAAAAGATTATAATTTGAATTCTGGGAATGGTACAACTGTAGGAATCCAATCTAGATGACGATTGCTTTATCCCTTGGACGATGTGAACTCTGAAGACGAAGCATCTGAAGTTGAAGACAACTCTGGAATTGAAGGCAAAAAGTCTCGAAAGTTGAAGGCAAAAGCCTCGGAAGAATGCAGCAGCACTTGGGCAAGAACTCCTGGACTCTCTGAACTTTGAAGTCTGATCTCTCTATGATCTTATCTCTGATCTCTGATCCTTGATCCCTTGAATGAAAACTTGAAACTCTATTTATAGAGTTCTGAAAAATAACTAACTTTTAGTTATTCTGGACTGCGCAGGATGGTTTGCGCAGCAATTAGATTGCACAACAGTGGACTGCGCAGGCAGTTGTTGGATCGTGGTCCAACTGTCTTGGACACATGGCAACTTTTGATTGAATTACGCATGATCGTGTGTAGACGGTTGCCACGTAATGAGCAATTGATGGCATGAATGCCACATGTACTTTGTCAGTTGTGTTGATGAAACGTGCAACCTGAATTACGCTGACTTTGGATTGCGCAGACTTGGACTGCGTAGGAATGGATTGCGCCAACATAGATTGCGCTAACATGAATTGCGCCAACATGGATTGCGCTGCCAGCTGTCCTCGAGCGCCGTGCTGTACGATTAAACGAATAGTCGCCTCGTTCTTCGTGCTGTCAGCTGTCAGAAGATTTGATTTGTGTCAGGTAATGATGATGATCTGCCACGTCAGCCTGCGCGCTTGGGAGTGTGCGCAGTCTAGTATGCGCAATCTGTTTGCTGCACAAACTGATGTCTGCGCAGTTCATTTGAAAGATTCATTTCTTGATCTTTATGACTTTGTTGATGTGTGCAATTTGATTTTTTAGGACCTACAATACCTTCACAACTGAGATACATGAAACACGTCATGCACCTCTCGTAACGAAGGTGGAAGGGATAAATGATAAGCAACATCGCCTATCCTATCAAGGATAGCAAATGGGCCCACGTATCGCGGACTCAATTTCCGGCGAACGCCAAATCTAATGACCCCACGGGTAGGTGAGATCCGCAAGAACATATGGTCCCCAACAGAAAACTCTAGCGGCCTACGATGCTGGTCCGCCCAATGACGATGCCGATCCTGTAACTCGAAGTCGTTCTCTAATTCCCTTAACCACTTCAACTGTCTGGACAATCATTTCTGGGCCTAGCATATTCCTCTCCCCGATATCATCCCATGCTAGTGGCAACCTATACTTCTTACCATATAGTGCTTCAAATGGCGCCATCTGGATACTGGCTTGATAACTGTTGTTGTATGAGAACTCGACTAAGTGCAGGTGGCTCTCCCAAGATCCTCCAAAATCCAAAGTACAAGCTCGCAATATGTCTTCCAAAGTCTGAATTGTTCTTTCTGATTGCCCGTCTGTCTGGGGATGGTAAGCCGTGCTAAATCTTAACTTGGTATCCAGACTATGATGTAAGCTCATCCAGAAATGTGATGTAAAGCGGGTATCTCGATCTGACACAATGCTGACAGGGACTCCATGCTGCCTGACTATCTGATGCATATACAACTCTGCCAACTTTTCTGTAGATTGCCCTACTCTGAAAGGAAGAAAGTGTGCCACCTTTGTAAGTCGATCACTATCACCCAAATCGCATCTTTACCACTTGGTGATCTCGGTAAACCGGTCACAAAGTCCATTGTAATATGTTCCCACTTCCATTCTGAGATAGGAAGCGGTTGCAATAACCCAGCTGGCCTCTGCTGTTCTGCCTTCACTTGCTGACATACCAAGTAACGGGAAACAAATCTAGCTATCTCCCTCTTCATCCCATTCCACCAGAAGTGCTGCTTGATATCTTGGTACATCTTGGTCCCTCCAGGGTGTATAGAATATTGAGAACTGTGAGCTTCTGCCATAACCTTCTGTCTGATATCTCCACTAGGCACACATAGACGCGATCCAAACCTAAGTGTACCATCTTCATGAATTCTCATCTTCTTTCTGAGTCCTGACTCACATTCTGCCCTAAGCTTCTGAATCCTTGGGTCCTGTGCCTGAGCTGTCTTGATCCTGTCTACCAAGTCGGATTGAACTTGTTGACTTATTAGAACCCCTACATCACTAGGGAGTATAACCTCGATGCCCATCTCCTGAAGGTCTTCTAAGATATGCTTTTGTGTTGTCAACATAAATGCGCCGCCTCTCCTGCTAAGAGCGTCTGCTACCACATTAGCCTTGCCTGGATGATACTGAAGCTCCACGTCGTAATCCTTGATCAACTCCAACCATCTTCTCTGTCTCATGTTCAGTTCCTTCTGAGTAAAGATGTACTTCAGACCTTTGTGGTCTGTGTACATGTCCACTCGATCACCATATAAGTAATACCTCCATAGCTTCAAAGCAAATACTACTGCCGCCAACTCCAAATCATGAGTTGGGTAATTCTTCTCGTGGTCTCAAAGTTGCCTAGATGCATATGCTATCACCTTCCTATGTTGCATAAGGACACATCCAAGTCCTCTTCCTGACGTATCACAATAAACGGTAAAACCTCCGGGTCCAACTGGCAATGTAAGAATAGGCGTTGATATCAACTTCTGCTTCAAGTTCTCAATAATGTCTGACATTCTGTCGACCAGATGAATGGTATATCCTTTCGTGTCAAGCGGGTCATGGGTGCTGAAAGCCTTGCAAAGTATGATACGAACCGTATGTAATATCCTGCCAATCCCAAGAAACTACGCACATCAGCTATGGTCTTAGGTACTGGCCAACTCTCTACTACTTTTACCTTCTTGGGATCCACTGCTACTCCAGCCCCTGATATGATGTGTCCCAAGAATGAAATTCGATCCGTCCAAAACTCACATTTGCTGAGCTTGGCGTACAACTGGTTCTCTCTCAGAACCTGTAACACTTTTCTGAGGTGGTCTTTATGCTCCTCTTCACTAGCAGAGTATACAAGAATGTCGTCAAGAAACACAATGACAAACTGATCTAAGTACGACATAAAGATGCGGTTCATCAAATCCATAAATATTGCTGGAGCACTGGTCAAACCAAACGACATTACCAAGAATTCATAATGCCTATACTTCGACCTGAATGCTGTCTTGGGAATATCCTCCTTCCGAACCCTCACTTGATGATACCCTGAACGAAGATCTATCTTGGAGAAAACTCTAGCTCTGCTCAACTGATCAAACAAGTCGTCGATCCTAGGTAATGGGTACTTGTTCTTTACTGTTGCCGCATTAAGTTTCCTGTAATCGATACACAATCTGGATGACCCATCCTTCTTTCCCACAAGTACCACTGGTGCTGCCCATGGTGATATGCTAGCTTGGATGAACTTCTTCTCTTTCAGTTCCTCTATGTGCTGATATACCTTGGCCTGCTCTGAATCCGCCATTCTGTAAACTCGATCTGATATCGGTTTAGTTCCAGGTGCCAATTCTGTACTGAACTCAATATCCCTAACCGGTGGTAGACCTGGATGTTCTCCAGAAAATACATCTAGAAACTCTTCAACTACCTTCGGAACCTGAACTTCTTCCATTGCCGTTACTACCCCTTGCTCTTGGTGAGTTGCCACTGTTCTGACTAAGGTGAATCTCTTCATGCCTGGAATATCAAAAGACACACTGCCTCTACGATAATCTATTATCGCATGACTGTCTTTCAGCCAGTCCATGCCTAAGATAACGTCGAAATTTCCAACAGGAAATTCTATCAACCGGGCGGGTAAGGAATGCCCGCAAACTACAACGCTACATGCTAGAATAACTCTACTAACTCCTACGAGCACATTACCGATGAGTATATTTAATCTTCCTGGCAATGTCTCGAATTCCATTCCTAGTCGTGTTGCAAATTGTGCAGATATAAATGAGTGTGATGCTCCTGAATCAAACAATGCTACTGCGGGATATGAGGCGACGAGAATGTTACCTGCCACAACATCTTCCGATGCTAGTGCCTCTTCCAAGGACAGAGTGAATGCATGCCCTCTACCTCCTTGTTGGTTCCCATGTTGCGGCCTAGCCTGGTGGTGCTGCTGGCCCCTGCCATGATGATGCTGGGGTGGTCTATGCTGGTGTTGCTGCATCGGCGGTCCCTGCTGCCGAAACATCTGAGCTTGCGATATGAACGGGCGCTGTGCCAACGGTCTCACTGCCACCGCTGGTCCTCGATACTGGCCTGCCCCTGGTGCTGGCAGAGCAAAAAATTGTTGTACTGGTCCTCCTGACCTCGAATTCATGGGACAGTTGGTAACCCGATGATCTGGACTTCCACATATCAAACACAGTCCGTTCAATGTCCGACACACTTCTCTAGTGTGCCCTACCTTCCCACAATAAGTGCAGCCCGCCGGGGGTTACTGGTTCTTCCTCTGTTGCTGTTGCTGCTGCTGCTGCTGTATTGGTGGCGCTGGCCCTCGCATTGCCCCATCGTGAATGCGAATGACAAGGGACGGTGCTGTTGTTCGGGGCGCTACTCCTCCTCCTCCTTCAATCTGACTGTGGGATCTCTTCTGGCCCCCAGTCCTTGCCGTGATCCTCTGAATGGTGATCTCATGCCTTCGGGTTGCCGTCAATACTTCGTCAAAAGTCTGATAATTGTGCCCCTCTATCAATTGCAAGAGCTCAAAATGAAACCCTTGCTGGAACCTCATAGCCCTCTGGCTCTCCGTTACTACCATCTCTGGGGCGAACCTACTCAATCTGCAGAACTCCGCTGCATAAGCATCTACCGTCTTGCCGGCCTGCTTGAGGTTGATAAACTTCTGTTGTAGCTCAAACTGCGCCACAACTCCATATTACTTGGTCTTGAACCTTGCAGTAAATTCGTTCCAAGCAATAGGACGTCTGATGCCCACTTCCTCTGATTCCCACCAATCACGAGCGAGATCCTGAAGTAACAACTTCACCTGATCCATACGTTCTTCTGCCGGCACCTTAGCGGCTGTCAAAATAGCCTCAATATCCTTAAGCCATGCATCTGCTGAGATGGCATCTTCCATGCCCTCGAAACGGTAGGGGTTGTACTTGCAAAATCTGGTTGATGCTCCTGAATCTGTCCTTGCCCCTCTTTCCAAAGCCGTCTGCAATTCTTGGTTGAGTAGTACGTTCTTCTCTTACAACTGAGCATGCATGCGCTGCTGGGATAACATCTGATGTTGCTGAGTAGCCATCATCCCTCTCATGATCTCCAGAAGTGCTGGTGTGTCCACTTCCACAGGGGTAGGTATAACTATTGGTGGTATAGGAACCTCCGGATACTGCAGTCCAGCTGCTGGTTCCACTATCACTTCTTCTTAGATAGTCTTTTGAGGCAGTTCTGGCCCTTGTTGCTGACAAACCTGGTCAGGTTGCCCATGCTGCACTTGCTGTTGCTGTCCAGTTCTGACAGATGCGGACGAGGTGCCCCTAAAAAAAGGGACAAAAGAACAATCAAACGATCGGACAGGGAAGATCAATGAAGTCCAAGGATACCGGAAGGTCAAGCTAGGGTCGAGAATCAACGAATCATGAGATCAAGGGAAAACATGTGTGATTGAGACATCCTGTAAATTAAAACACCCCATAAGTCTGAAATCAGACCTGTATGGGCCATCACTAAAATCTTGTCACGCCCCAGAACCAGAATACTGGAAAGCGGGGGAATGACTCAGCCAGCTACGTATTACGGGTAGAGGAATACCGTATAATACGATCAATGCTGTCTAAAAGATGAGGGGGTGCATACTACATGAAAATCTCGCTATGGTCGCTTCACATCTATTGTCTCAATCATTCAAACAAGAAAACAGTAATAGAGAACATGTAAGATAAAGCAGTAAGACGTCCCAAACGCTCAGTCAAAATATTCTTGATATCTGGCTTTACAAAATATAGCCAGATGATGAAGCAGGGTATACACAATTGTTTATCAACTGCAGCCTGACTTAGTTACAATTATGTAAAAGTAAGTATAAGATGATCCGACTAACATGTCGGTGCCAAACGGCAAAATATAAAGTAAGTAACAAAACGAGCGAGGAAGTAAGGAACCCACTCGAGTCCTCCTGCGATCATTCCTCTAGTATTGACCATCTTGGAGGTGGAAGTAAGCTGAGTCCTCGGGAACCGGCTCTAAATCTGGTCATGTAAAACCAGAGAGGTTAGACCTCTAGTAGCAAGTACCGCAAGGAAGTATGATATAAGGAATTAGAACCAGTAATAAGAGAATATGATATATAGATCTCTGCTTGCTACTGGAATTTACATAACATCATGACACTTCGAACCAACTTCCCAACCAAACAAGGATAGAAGTTGGCCCGTCGTATCCTGACATTCTGATCATCTCAGTTAGTTAACAGAGTAGGTACAGTAGACAAACAAGTCAACTTAAATGACCATACAACTACTACGGCTTGCTACGGTGAGTTCCAAGTTATCCTGGAATTATGCAATAAGGATTCCTCAGTTCTTACTATGTGCAAGCAAGGCTAGTCTATCCAATCAATCAATTGCGCCAATCATGAATTTGAAAAGTCCCAGTGGGACGCCCGTCATCAATATACAATAATAAATAATATAAGCAGATACCGTTCCCTGCCTGTGTGGCAGATTTGTAGTATCTGTGGGAACCAGCCGGCCTGTCGGGCACTAATAGTCCCAAAGAGGGCTGCCATGTAAGAACTCGAAAATCCATTCTCTCCATACAATCATTATTTTATTTAACTTAATAGTCTCTACGTTGAGTGAAATCCCATGCCGTGGATCATGGTCATTCAGAATGAGTACTTCCGTACAAGGTACGATATGTCCTACTCTACAACGATACCCGTGCGGTTAGGTTGTAGGTCTTACATAGCGTAATACAATAATTAAACTAACCACGAAATAATCATGCCTTGACCATAAAGTACACATGCTGCTTTTGTAAAATAAATAAATAAATTGTAGCCAGCATGTATCTATATGCCAATATTCGGGATTGGCCAATCGATTGCAATAGTTCATAGTTAATATGAACGTGTCTCATTCATTCAATTTAAATAAGACGACTAGCCAGTATCTTAGTTCCAACTAGGAACACATGATCAATTATTAGTCAAGGTCACAATCAATATCAATCAATGTCAATTCGGGACAAGAATCAGTCAAAAGGCATCATGGGCTAGAGTTCATGCAGCAGGAAAATTATAGAAGTTCATGAGGCTGAAAATGCATATGTGGTCAGGATCTCATGCGGCCAGGAAATTCATGCGGCTACGAAAATTCATGCGGCCACGAAAATTCATGCGGCCACGGAAGTCTATACGGCCACGGAAGTTCATGCGGCCACGGAAGTCCATGCGGCCACGGAAGTCCATACGGCCACGGAAGTCTATGCGGCCACGGAAGTTCATGCGGCCACGGAAGTTCATACGGCCACGGAAGTCTATGCGGCCACGGAAGTTCATGCGGCCACGGAAGTCTATGCGGCCACGAAAGTTCATGCGGCCACGGAAGTCTATTCGGCCACGAAAGTCTATACGGCCACGGAAGTTCATGCGGCCAGCACTGTTCTTCTTCTCCAATTTCTGAGAAGAAGGACCATGAAGCCATTGCTTCTAAGCTCCATAAATCCTTCATTCCAAGCCCAAATCCGGACTTTCATAGGTCAAAATGGGGTAGAACGAAATTCTCTACAACATGGAACCATCAAAACTTGAAAATAACAAAGTTACTAAATCAAAACCTAAGAAATCCAAAAATGCATTAAACTTATATCTACATGAAATGAGCCATGGAAATTGAAAATGCTAAGTACTAAAGTATCTAAGA